>CM050326.1:4324730-4671874 GCA_027475135.1 Bactrocera correcta
AAATAGAAAATTTGTGTATTTTCATCAAGTTCAACAAACCTTTGGCACAGCTCGCCGCATAATCTCCTTGTAGTCGTCTTTAGTGATCTGTTTCTTATTGAAACGTGGCTTCAAAACCAATTTGACTTCTTCAACGACACGCTCCTGTCGATTCAGCTTACGCAAAAACTATATTTTTGAGTAAAAGAAAAAGAAATAAAGCGGTGAATATTAATCAAAAAATACTGTAGAGTATATTTTAAGTAGAATTAGTAGAGAAATTTTTTTTGCATATTGTCTTTTTTTACTCTGAGACTTATGTGAAAATTTTTTTTTTCGATTTTGCAGGAAAATCGCGTTGTGAATTCGAAAAGCTATCGTATGCTGTACGAAATCGTTGAAAATATTGCCGAAGTGTTTTGGGAGTCTACTTTATTACGAACACAAGTACAATTATTGTGACAACGGCAGAAAGTCTTGAATCTTTTGCAACGCTTGACTTCGCGTAAAAGCACAAAAGAGGTGCTTGATAATCTAGCTGGGGACTCCACATTCAGCGCGTCATTAATTGTGGCTAGACGTTGATTTATGTGAATATGCCGTCGAAACTGTCCAACAATGTAGTGAATGGTGATACAAAATTGAGTCGAAAACGAAAAAAGCTGAGGGCACGGAGAGCTGTCCTAGACTAGGCTTATAACAGATGTTTGGCAAATTGGATGAAGCATTGGTATGCTTGTATTGGCTTAGGAACCTATTTTGAAGGCGATAAAAAAGATTTGTTCCTCGCCAACGACAGTCCGATCTAAGTTACCGGAACGAACTTCGGTTTTTATAGGGTCAAGGACTGTCTCCACGGCTCCATTCCTTGAATTACTTCAGGAATGTTTTCTGTCACTACAACAGCATTTGTATTAAAATACGGGTTAAATTTGATCACATGCTACATGGTGACTCTTTTCCTTTGATGGCACATCGGTTTTTGAGTAGCCACATTCAAGTGTCTCGTAAACACCTGTAACGGGATAAAATGACAAAAGCACACTATTTCGTATTGGCAGGCAGACCGACGCTTGAAGGTCTGGGAGATGAAACGTGGGTGCATTGGTACACAGAAAACTAGGATCTGGCATTCCATACGTATGATCCACATCGACTACCAGAGGAGGGGAAAATCAGCCAAACAGGTTCCAGTAAGACGATTTATTTGGCATGTTCCTATAAAAATATTTCCCAGACAGAATAAAGAAGTTGAAGCATCGCTACGTCAGGCGTACCAAATATGTTGTATTCTCCAACTTTTTGTTGTATCCTAAATTGATCATCAAATAATGGTATCATTTAGAAGTGCGGACATTTCAATTGTATTATTTAGTAATGCAATTGAATATATTCGAAAAAAATCAAAACTTTGGAAGACTCGCTTTCAACAAATTGTGGGCGAAATATAAAATTTTTATTTATCACAGGTGCCAAAGAAGCAAATGATTAACTTAAGAGCGATAATTTAGTAATACAATTTTTAGAACAAAATTGGTCTTAGAACTTTCTAAAAATCCACCAAATCATAACTGCTCTGATAATCTTTTAAGCTCTTAATTTTTAATGTAGGCATTCAAATCACTTACCTTATCTTTGACTTGTAGTTCAACGGCTGAGTTTGGTACGTCATCATAGACCTTAACGTGATCGTCGGTTTTAGTGACTGCAAAGAGTTTAAATAAAATTATAAATATAACAAAATATATGCAATAGTTTCTTTTTAGAAATATTTTTGGCAATGCAATTTTTCAAATTATGGCATTAATTGAAGTGATTTACACACACCTAAACAAGTATGTGAACAGCAATTCGTTGGTTTCGTGTATTCTTTAGTGATATCAATATTGTTGATGTTGTTCAACACTTACTTAAAACTATTATATTTTTATAAATAGCATCGAAGTCTTTACATAGGTTCATTACAAAAGTTACACGTGGTCATAATACTATTATAATAATTATTATTATTAATCGATGAACTCGGAGCGATGGCTGCCGCCTCATTTCTACGACAATCGGTTTTGATACTACAAATGTTGTAGACTGCATATTTGGGCTGCTAATATAAAAAACTATCTATAAAATTATATACTGGGTTTTCCGAAAATTCTAAATTTCGTTTCGACATTTTTTAATATGTCAAGGTGTGTTTTTTTTTTTTCATTTTAATGTTTAACAATTTTTATCATGGAAAGACATTCTCAAGAATAAAGTTCACAAATTAAAGAAAGAACCGTTCGAAGAAATGGAAATATTGCTGCCGTTCAGGCAAGTGTTGCACAATTTGACGATTCCACGTGGTTCGCAAGAATTGGGATTGTCTCAAACTACAAAAAATCGGATTTTGTGAGAAGGTTTGGCTTTGCATCCGTATAAAATTATTCTCACTCAAGAACTGAAGCCATTAGACCAACGTAAACGTCGTGAATTGGCTGATTTTGCCTTGGAACAATTTGAAAAAGGAAATCATCGTCTCCGATGAGGATGATTTTCATTCACCTAAATTGATAGTTTGGTTTGGTTTTCGTCTGGTGAAATCATCTATCCGAACTTCTTTCTAAATGAAGCTGGTGAAACCGTTACTGTCAATGGAGAGCGGTATAGATCGATGATAAGCAACTTTTCATGGCCGCTATTAGAAGAAGTTGATTTTGACAACGTCTGGTTCAAACAATACGGGGCTAAGTGCCACACAGCAATTGACGCAACCGAATTATTGCAAGAAAAGTTTGGAGATTCGATTATTTCAAAAAATTGTGACATTGAATGACCTCCAAAAAGTTATGATTTAACACCATTAGACTACTTCATGTGGGGTTATTTGAAGTCATTAGTCTTTAGCAATAAACCAGACTCTCTTCAAGCTTTAGAAGTCAATATTGAACGTGCTAATTATAACAAAAACTTGATTTAGTGGAAAAAGTACTTACAAATTGGGTTCGTCAAATTCAAGCCTGCAAAATAAGTCGTGGAAGACATTTGAATGATGTTATATTCAACACTTAATTTCAGCGATTGTACTTCGCATTAAATAAAAAATATTTGAATTTCCTTAACAATTAGCTGTGTGTTCTTTTTTAAGAAATCACATTACTCTTTTTGGAAAACCCTGTGCAAATTCAGGAGAAGATTGTAAGATCTGTTATTATGTGCCAGTTGTTTTTAGGCATTAAGCATGTGTCAGACAATTTTGTTTTTAAAACGTTTAATTTCGAGTAAAAGAGTAATCGGATGAGCATATCCTAGAAACCAATTTTGCCTCAAGATTACATTTAATCCGGTCTGGTCCACTTATACAACACTCGTAAACTGAATTGATAAATATTTTTTCCTAAATTCCCATTACCTGGTGTCTAGTATGTTCTCCATATGTGAAGTAGTATGTGTTTGGTAACTGTCTGTTTACGACGCCGAAAGTGTGTCTGACAAAAGTGTTTTATGGATATGAACACAAGTATTTGAGTGTGATAAAGCATCCAGTGAAGGCCGTGTAGTCATCAAAAGTTCTTCTCATACCTCCACCTTTGTTAGTTACGATAGTATCGCAAATGTTAAAGAAATAGGTCTTGAAACAAGTAATGTTGGCGTCAGAGAGAGCAGAGGACTTCAAATTCTGCTCTGTCGTTGCTAGACTCATACCAAAAAAACCTGAATACGCCATCTCATTCTAACATGATTGTGACTGACTTTTTGGCCAAACACGAAACGAAACGAGAGTCATTACTGGGGCAACAATTGAAGCGATTATATTAATTTTTGGGTCAAGGGCACATTTCTCTCAGGAATTATTGATTCAGTAATGTTTCTCATAGATTGACAAATATTTAAGGTATTAAACCAAATATAAGCCCTGAGATCCACATTGTCAGCACCTGGAGCATTGAAAATGTATGGTTCGATTTTGAGCATTTTTGGGTATAACCAATCTTAAAAATATCTTTTAAAAATATAAAGGGTGGACCATCTAACGTTTTAAATTTGAATTATCTATATTTCGACATTGGAAACGTCAAATACCATTCGGAAAGGGACAGATATTCAGTAAAAGGCCAAAATTTTACGAATTGGTCGCTATTCACTAGAAGAAAACTTGGAAATATTGAAAAAAAAAAACCGAGGATGGTCAATTTTACCGAAAAATCATCTTTTCGGACGAGGCTCATTTCCACCTCGATGGTTACGTTAACAAGCAGAATTGTCGCATTTGGGCACAGGACGGCGCTACGTGCCATACAGCAAACGCTACACTCAATCTTCGAAAATCGCATAATCAGCAAAAGAGGTGATGTGAATTGGCCTCCCAGAAGCTGCGATTTAACTCCGTTGGACTATTTTCTGTGGGAGCTGTTAAAGATAAATGTTACGCCAACCATCCAGAAACAATTCAAGATCTAAAGTACGAGATTCAAGCTGCTGTAGCTGCCATAAGGCCTGAAACCATCGAGAAAGTACTCCAAAATTGGGTGGATCGGATAAGCTACTGTAAACTCAGCCGTGGTGGTCATTTGTCCGAAATTGTTTTCCACAAATAAATTTCATAAAACAGCCTTTTAAATAAATGTTAGACCTTTGAAAAATATCAAGCCGTTTTTTTATTGACTTTTTAAATTTAACATTTTATATGGCCCACCCTTTATTTATCTATATTTTTATCGGTCAATAATAGCCCATCCATATTCATTAATCTATGCGAAATTACATTAAGATATCTTGTAAAATAAAAAAGTTAACTATATAAAGACTTGATCGGTCAAATTGTCAGCAGAGAGATGCTATAGTGGGCCGATATTGGTGTTCCGACAAATTAGTAGCTTCTTGATGAGAAAAGGACGTACAAATTTTCAGATCGAAATCTCAAAAACTGAGGGACTAGTTCGCTTATATACCGTCAGTCGGATTTATCTACAACTGTGATCAAATTGAAAGGTGAATTTTGTCCATTTCAGTTCCTTCAAAGTAATCCCCTCCCGCTGCAGAAGTTACACGAAGGCGAATACATTTCATCATAGAAAGACTTATGCCTAAACAACGTTTACAAATCGTTGAGATTTATTACGAATATTTATGTTCGCGTTCTGCTCAACTTATGGTCAACATAATCGAGAAACTCCCCCTTTTGATGACGATCATGGCAAACGAATTAAGGATAACGATTTAAGGGCATGCACCTGGAATGTCCAATCACTTGATTGGGAAGGTGCCGCTGTCCAGCTGGTTGATGTCCTCGTTAAGATGAAGGCTGACATCACCGCCGCCCAAGAAAATCGATGGACGGGACAAGGACTGAGGTGAGTCGGTCTTTGTGGTATTTACTACAGTGGCCATATAAAGGAGCGTAAATTCGGTGTGAGATAGACACTCCGTCGCCGAGTACTGTCATTCACTCGATGAACGTCTAGCCACAATCCGCATCAAAGCGAAGTTCTTCAACATATCGCTGAATTGCGCCCATGTACCGACGGAAGAGAAGAAAAATTGTGACCAAAGATGCCTTGGAGAGCACCTATGACAGCTGCCCCCGCAATGGTGTCAAAATCGTGCTAGGCGACTTTGACGCCAGGGTGGGCAAGGAAAGTACAACAGTCGATAAATTCAGCCTCCGCGAGGAAACATCCCCAAATGGGTTGAGGCTGATCGACTTCGCCGGGGCCCCAAATATGATTATCTGTAGTACTAGTAGTAGTGCGTACATCGACTCGGGCCACTATTTTGTTGCAGCCAAGATACGCCCTCGCCTCTGTGCAGCAACAAACCTACATCAACAAGCACAAGGAACGTTCGACTTCGAGAAGCTGCAATTACAACAAATAGCCGAACGATTTTCTACTCGACTTGCACTCCTGCTCTCTGAGGATCTACCTCGCAACGTTACGATTGACCACAACACGTGCGGGATGGGATAGATTACGAGAGTTGAAGAGGGAAGATAGATAGATTTGCAGACAGAAAAAGAGAAAAAGGAGTAATGTTTGAAATTTCTACGAAAAAATGTGGCGACTAACATAAGGTTTCAAGACCGGAATATACTTTTGTAGAAGCCCCAGAAGTGATCTGGTAACCGATGCGCAGAGCGTACTAAAAATATAGAGGAAATACTTCTCTAGCCTGCTGAATGGCAGTGAAAACATAACGTCAGGAGACGGCGAACACGGTTCCCCAATCGATGACGATGGAGCAGTCGTTCCATTGCCCGACGATGAAGAAGTTCGAATAGCAGTTCCCCGTCTGAAGAACAGCAAAGCGGCGGGGCCGATGGATTGCCGGCCAGGCTATTCAAACAGGGCAACGAAGACCTGATAAGGAGCGCACATCAGCTTCTTTGTAAAATATGATCGGACGAAAGCATGCCCGACGATTGGAGTTTAAGTGTACTCTGCCCAATCCACAAAAAGGGAGACAGCTATTGAGCGTATTGTGTGAAAAATTAAAGCCCATCGTCAACAAACTGATTGGAACTTATCAGTGTGGCTTTAAGCCTGGAAAATCAACAACCGACCAGATATTCAACAAGCTATAAACCTTGGAAAAGATCCGTGAAAAGAGAATCGACTCATACCATCTATTGGTCGACTTCAATGCTGTGTAAACTGGTGTTGAGCAATACCAAAAGTTCTGGGTCTGGCAGTGAACTAGGGTAAGACGAAATATCTCCTGTCACTGTCACGGCACTATTGACAGTCATAACTTCAAAGTTGTAGATAATTTCATCTATCTTGGACAGCAACAACAATGTCAGCCTCAATCCAACGCAGAAAAACTCTTGCCAATAGGTGTTAGTTTGGACTGAGTAGGCAATTGAGAAGTAATGTCCTCTCTCGACGAACAAAAACAAAACTCCATAGGTCACTCATTATTCCCATCTGTTATATGGTGCAGAGGCATGGACAATGACAGCATCTGATGAGTCGACGTTACGAGTTTTCGAGAGAAAGGTTCTGCGAAAGATTTATGGTCCTTTGCGCCCTGGTCATGGCGAATATCGCATTCGATGGAACGATGAGCTGTACGAGATATACAACGACATTGACATAGTTCAGCGAAGCCGGCTGCGCTGGCCAGGTCATGTTGTCCGGATGGACGAAAACACTTCAGCTCTGAAAGTATTTGTCGCAGTACCTGCCGGGGAAAGCAGAGGAAGAGGACGACCTCCACTCCGTTGGAAAGACCAGGTGGAGAAAGAGCTGGCTTCGTTTGGAAATTCCAATTGGCGCCACGTTACGAAAAAAACAACTGGCGCACCGTTGTTAACTCGGCTATAATCGCGTAATCGGTGTCTACGCCAGTAAAGAAGATCTCGGGGACATTTGGTTTCAACAAGACGGCGCCACTTTCCACACGTCGTATCAATCAATGGATTTATTGAGAGAACACTTTGGTGAGCACGTTTTGGGTCAGCCGATTGGCCATCAATATCGTGTGATATCACACCGATAGACTTTTTCCTGTGGAAATATGTAAAGTCTGTGTTTTTTCTTAAAAAAAAAAGTAGGGAACCTCGAAATCGATCACCCTTTATGTACTTTATAGTCTTTCATCTGGGTGTTACATAAAAGTATCAGCTTGGAGATAGCTTACACTCGAAAGAAATCTAAGGATATATGCAAAAGCTCGGTGCATAGTGACTACCGTGTG
Organism: Bactrocera correcta; assembly: GCA_027475135.1. NCBI lineage: Eukaryota > Metazoa > Arthropoda > Insecta > Diptera > Tephritidae > Bactrocera > Bactrocera correcta. Next base: position 4,332,384 of record CM050326.1, read on the forward strand.
AGATCATGACCATTAAGAAACCAGAAAATCGTTTAATCCTAGCAAGACTGAATTTTTACATCAGTATGTAACAATGGATGAAATGATATATACAACTTCCCCATTTCCTTTTGAAATATTGAGTTGTCAAAAAAGTCTTGCGGTATTTTTATTGAATTTTTTTTTATTGGAATTGAAATGAATTTTTGATGACTCATGCCCAGCTCTTGACCGATGTTACGGCTGCTACTACGCCGGTCTCTTTCGACCAATTCAGCGATTTTATCGCAATTTTCGACGACAGGACTTCCGGAGCGTGGCGCATCTTCGACCACCTCTACACCAGTACGAAAACGTTGAAAGCATCGTTGTGCGGTGGAAATGGAAACTGTATATGTGTGTCCATAAACTGCACAAATTTTATTGGCGACTTGAGATGCATTTTTGCCTTTATCGTAGAAGTACTGTAAAATATGTCGTATTTTCTCTTTATTTCTCTCCATGTTTGCGACGCTATAACTCACGAACGACAATCAAACACGTGTTAGCGCGTGAAATGAGCTTTCGAAAAAGGTATAGCATAACCCGATGCGACGAATAAAACTAGAACTACGCGCTTTCAGCGCCAACTAGCGAAAATACCGCAAGACTTTTTTGACAACCTAATATAAAGCGGATTCATTGAAGACAAGACACTGTGTAAGTGAGTGTTGTTTTTCTGCAGATACTCAGCTGATACTTATGTATATTGCAACATTTCCTATGCACTCGCCTCTGCGCAGCAAAAAACCCACGTCTACAAACACAAGGAAGGTTCGACGTCGAGAAGTTGCAATCACAAAAAATAGCCGAATGTTTTTGTGTCCGAATTGCACTCCTGCTTTCTGAGAGCACTCATCAACAACTCGGTTTAAGGGAACTGTGGGGCGACGTTTCAAACTCCTACCGTACAGCTGTAAATGAAATCATTGGTTTCGGAAAAAGCAAAAAAAAATAGCTGGAACGGTGAAGAGTGCGGATAAATACCGAGAGTTGAAGAGGGAAGCAAGATGCATTTGCTGCCAAAAAAGAGAGAGGCCGAAATGAGAGAGTACGAAGAACTTGACAAGCACGCCAACAGGGGTAGCACTCGAAAATTATTCAAAAAGATGCGGCGACTAACAGAAGGTTTTAAGATCGGAACATACTCTTGTAGAACCACCAGAGGTGCTCTATTGGCTGATGCCGAGCATACAGAGATTATGGAGAGAAACACTTCTCTAGCCTACTAAATGGCAGTGAAAGTATAACACCAGGTAATGGTGTGCCTGATTCCGCAATCGATGATGATAGAGCAGACGTTCCATTGCACTACCTTGAAGAAGTTCAAATAGTAATTACCCGTCTGAAGAACACTATTTTTGGAATTTTTTTTAGTTTAATTAGAAGATAAGTTATTAACAAATATGAATCTCTTTGAATTTTTTGTTTCAGATAGTAATTGCGGTCTGCATACGGCCTACCGTCTGACAAATTCACTTGCGAGATGCATCGGACAATTGCTTCCCAAAGGTAAAATCTAAATGATTTCGTATACAAAAAATTTGCGGATGATGTTTAAATATATGTATAACAGAAACCCTAGAAATTTCGCTTTAATCAACTATTTCTTTCCCTCCCAAAAAAAAATCCTAACAATTTTTCCATTTTTGAAGCCTTTAAAGCAGGCTCCCCCCATTGTAATTCGTTGTACTAAATTACAGGTTTGTATTTGTTTGTTTATTAATGGCACTGGTCATATTACGGCCACTTACAATACTAAACTTGTTATTGTACCGAGGAACATGTGTGCTAAGTTTTATCAAGGTTCAACCCTTAGGTAAACATAACTTTTATGCATTGTAGCTTTTGCCACAAAATCGACTAGGAGACATAGAGACCTATTTTGGTATTAAAGTACATTGATTTAAGAGTTACTTTCTTGCCGCCTAATAGTATTGGAATATCTCATTTCATATTATACCGAAGCTAGGTTTGGGTTCGCAGTTTAAATGGACCAATCCGAGTCGGTCTGAAAAACAGAATGAATTTATGCGTCGTTTTTCAACCGCGCACGAAATATAAATCTATTGGTACACACTAGAAACCAATGCCCCAATGATCTACATCAACTACTTAAAGAAAAAGGCAAAGAGATTACAGGTCTCAACTATGCCGCGTGGATCATACCTCCACCGTCGTCAAATTGGTGCAATTAGGATACGAACTGCTGCTCCTTCCCCATATTCTCAAGATTTGGCCTTGTGATTGTTCCAAAAAACGTATTTTTCAGATGGGTTAAATCAGTTGGAGTTAGAATAAGGAATAGCATTAATCCTCAATAATAATACTTATATACATACATACATACGTAACGGTTATATTAAAATCTAAACAAACCTCTTTTTTTAATTAGCGTCATTTATAGTGTCCAATATATATTCTGCATCAAGGATAGTTACAGAGAACAAACCAAATTAAATAAATAAAATAAATACATAATAAAAGTAAGTAAGGGCTAAGTTCTGGTTTAACCGGACATTACAAACTTTTGCAACTTGCAAGTCAAAGCCGGGAAAAATTCTTTCCGAATTTCAGTGGTATATCTGACAGGTTGAACGAAATTTTCGGTAAAATTCGGTATCTGATTGGCTTGTATCGGATAAACTGATTGGCTCTTGATTTGTGTACTGGAAAGTCAAAGAATAAGATGGAATTTAAAAAGTAGGCGTGGTTGTAGCACGATTTCGCCAATAATATTTTCTATCGAATTTGGTTGAAATCGGTTAAGTAGGCCGGAGCAATGGGTTTTCACCTAATTGGGGACCCAGCTCTATAAAGCCTTTTATTTTTTATTGCGCTTTTAGTAGTTTTTAACAAAACCGTTCTATGGGAAGTGGGCGGGGATATCATCTATTTATCTATTTTTGCATTCTCGTAAATATTTATTTAAATAAGTCAGTTGCAGCTTGTACGGACCCGGATTTCAATTCGTCCCGCCATTCTGATCACATATGTATACATAACCCTGTATCTATTTCGATTAGTTTTAGATGTTGCAAGAGTATACAAGTAATAATACGAAAAAAAGTTAACCGGAAAATAATACTCTTCACAGGTTCAGGTTGATCGGTCAGTTTATATGTGAGCTATGTATGACAGAGGTCCGATCTGAAAAATATGTTCGGAGAATGTAATGTTGCCTTGGACAATATTCTATGCAAAATTTTGTGAAGATAATTTGTCAAATACAAGGGCTGCTATATACATATATTTCTAGCCTAGGCAACACTAAGTGTTACCAGGTGCCATTTCCATTGACATTTTTCAGCATAACATCACTCAGAACGTTTTGTCATTTAATCGTGAATTATTTTATTTACACGGAATTAAAAAATTCATAACTCCATCTCTCTTATAATCCACGTCGAAAGTTGGCCGTAAAAAAGGTTTGTTCTCGTTGGATCCCGCATAATTTGACAATCGCTCAAAAAACGGCTCGTGTGGATTGGTGTAAAGAAATGCTGAAAAAATACGATCGCGGTGCTTCAAAAGACGTTTATAAGATCGTCACAGGTGACGAATCATGGATCTATGTGTATGAGCCCGAAACAAAACAGCAATCGACCGTGTCGGTCTTCCAAGACGAGCCAAATCCAACAAGAGTTGTTCGTGGGTGAAGCACTTCGAAGCAAATGGTCGCCTGTTTCTTCGGCAAAACTGGTCATGTGGCGACTGTTCCGCTTGAGCAACGTAGGACGGTCAATTTTGAGTGGTACACCACAATTTGTTTGCCTGAAGTCTTCGGAGAAATTCGAAAAACGAACAAGAGAAGACGAATCATTGTGCACCATGACAATGCGAGTTCTCACACATCGGCTCAAACCAGCGCCTTTTTGACCGGCCAAAACGTCGAATTGATGGGTCATCCGCCGTACAGCCCTGACTTGGCACCCAATGACTTTTTTTTATTCCCACACATAAAGAAAATAATGCGTGGTCCACGATTTTCGCCGCCAGAAGATGCTGTTGAAGCATTCAAAAACCATGTTTTGGAGGTGTCTTAATCGGAGTGGAAAAAGTGCTTCGAAAATTGGTTTGAGCGCATGCAAAAGTGTATAAATCTTGATGGAGAATATTTTGAAAGACAATAAAACCATTTTCGTTGATAAATATTCCTATTTTCATTATTAGGCCAGAAATATATATAGCAGCCCTCGTAAAGAAGTTTTGCCTATAAAGTTTTGATTTTGATCGGCCAGTTTGTTTGGCAGCGTTATATACCGATATCGGAGATTCCGACAAACGAGTAGTTTCTTCGATAGAAATGAACGTGGACTTTTCAGATTCTGAGGGACGCGATTATACAGACAGAAAGAGGGACATGATTAAATCGATATATTTAATAGGGTGTCCGACGTTTCCTTCTGAGTGTTCGAAACTTCGTGACAAATTTAATATATCTTATACGGGGTATAATAAAATAAGAGAAAAACCGAAAATAAATGAAAAACAAAACTATATTATAATTAAATTTTACCAGTGCTCAATTTTTCAAGCAAAGTTCTCGTCAAAATGAGTAAATGCATAAGCAGCATACACTATCTGACTATAACTTACTTTTACTGGGTAGCAATAGAGAATTATATCTTTCTGGTTTGTAAAATACTTACTACAGGATTTGTCCGGAAAGTAATAGGACTGACTTTCTTCCGCCGCGACTGTACTTCGAAGCGTGAGCGCACTGACTGGATTCGGTAGAGGACGTTTCTAGCTAAAGAATGAGCGTTCGTTAGAGCAGAGATACGCGATTAAATTCTGTGTGAATCTCGGTAAATCCACGACATAGACGTTTGATATAATCAAGCAGGTCTTCCCAGATGTTGCCGTAGCAAGAAGTGGTGTGTTTCGGTGGCACCAGGCCTTTTTAGAGAGTCTGGAAGAAGTCGCTGATGAAGATCGTGCTGGGATACCTGCGACGTCGACAAACAATGACAATGTGATTCGTGCGCGCAAAGTTTTGAACTAAGACCGTCGACTAAGCATTCGTTTAATTGCCAAGATATTAAATTTATCAAAATCTGTGGTTCATGACATTGTGACGGAGCACTTGAACTTGTGCGCGAAGATTGTTCCAAAAGTGATCACTGACGACCAGAAATTGCGTAATCATAGGTGATGAGTCATGGATCTTTGAGTATGATCCCGAGACAAGGAGACATTTTAAAACGATAGAGGGTATACAAGCAGCACCTCGGCTCTCAAGGCTATTGCGGCGAATATTTTCTCTGACGCCTTCAATGCTAGGAAATCGCGCTGGCTACATCGACGCAGAAGGAGCCCATTTTGAAAGTATTTAAAGAATTGTAACGATTGGTTCAATACATTTTTTTAAATCGACTCAGTCCTATTACTTTCCGGACAAACCCTGCAGGTACAAAGGAATAATAAATCAACATATTTTATAAATACAATAAAAAAAATTTTAATTCATTTAATAAACAACAACATGTTAAATGTCAAGCATTTCGACGAACTACTTGATATTAGGAAATTTGTACAAATATGATATAACTAAAATTTTAACGAGTTAATTTAACTGAAACCTGTATTGTTTTTTAATCAACATCGAATATAATATTCTGTAAATATGTTTTTATATTACGTGCTTTTTTTACTTTTTGGCATCTGCCAAATAATTATTGAATTACAAAAACGCGGTTCCGTTGTAGTATTAATAAAATTGAGTCCTTCACTTACCAAACAACTGTTGAAACTTTGACTTTGCTTTGCTGACACTAAGAAATTTTTAGAAATATGTTATATGTTCATAAGTATAAGTATCACAAAAGAATACACTTCCCAACAACTGTTTTTTCACATTTTCGTTCGCATACGTATGCAAAAAATAACTTATTAAAAAAAAAAATCTGAAACAAACCCGGATTCACATGTATAACCACCGAAACTCACAGATACGCTGCGATTGTGTTGTGGCGAAAGGGTTGATAGATACTCAGTATTATTGGAAACCCACCTTTAATTTTAGCTTTCTTGGTGCTACTAGTGACAATTGCCTTGAATTTCTTCGGCATACGCACATGGCCCACAGGTGAGGTGCTGCCAAAGAGATTATCAAAAACGTCAATTTTGCCCATGGCATTGGCGTTATTCGTACGCTTAGAGCGGCGTGGTACAGCGCCCGAGCTGTCTGGTGGCGGTTCGAAGAGATCCTCATAGTCAGCGGAACCGGGCGAATAGGGGCTTTCCATTTCGGTAAGATTTACTGGTTCATCCATGCCACCATTACGTGCATTCGAATTAGATGATGTCATTCCGGCGCCGCTGCTACTACCCACACTGCTGCCCACCTTGGGTAGCGGTAATTTTGATATTTGATTGCTCTTTATCATTGGAGTGGGACTGGAAATTACTGGTATATGTTGTGAGCCTTGTGCATTGCCATTTGACAAGAGCACATTTGATATCACAGAGAGGCCCATCACCTCATCGTTCTTATCACGCATGTTCAGTCCATCGTCGTGTGTATTGCCCATGACAGTGGCGTGCATGTGTGACGCAGTGTTATATTGCGAGTCATTCGATTTGTTCAGATCTTGAGAGCTATTCTGTTTTGTGTTCATTAGTTTCATTACCAGTTCAACGGGATTAAGTGTGGATCCTTGTGGAATCATGCTACCGCTGGCGCCAGAAATTTGCGAACCCGTACGCTCATTTGTTAGGCGTTGTTCATCGACAATGTGCTTTTGTGAGGATACCACTTCAACGCTACTATCCATGCCAATTGAAGCTTGCGAGCTGTTCAATGGGGCGGGAGAGGGTGAGCGTGGAGACATGGATGGCGATTTTGTAGGATCGAAGGGATCGTAAGCATCTGGTGAGCATGGACCAGATTCGGGTGGTGTATTTGGACCAATTTTTTGACTACTTTGTACATGCATTGGTTCCAGCTCCGAACGATGTGTGTCCGGTTCACGTACTTCGGTCATTTCCGATTCAGAATTTAGTTCTGCATCGTCATGTAGTGGATTATTACGGACTTTATTTTGCTTTTTAGCGGCTATGTTGAATTTAACAGTTGGAGGTTCTGGTGGTGTCTTTGGTCCAGTTTGTGGCAAATCGTAGGATTCCTCTAAAATGGTATCGAGGCGTTCTCGCTCCAATGGCGGCGTTTTGTCTAACTGTGATGAGGAGCGTATACCATTGCTCATTTGTGATCGATGATGATCCATTTCGTCCGCAATTGATTCGCTGCGGCGGCGTTCGCGATGACTTTCGCGTCGTCTATCATGTTCATGTTCGTGCTCATGCTCTTGTTCACTATCGCGGCCCCCAACGCCTTCTTCGCTGTCAGTAAGCACAATAACATCGGCTGGTTCCTGATGCACCTGGAACGGTGATCGCTCCAGGTCAATAATAGCAACAGGCTTTGCGTCAAGCTTCTTACGTTTCTTCTTTTTCTTACTAGCAGCATTCGAATTGGTAATGCAATCTATAGAATTTCGGCGAATTGTGTGTAAGTCTTCGCGCGTCGCCGGCAATGTAACAACGGTTGTCTGTGAGGGCGGTTGATTTCCAACTGCATCTTTATTAAAACTCACACTTACGAGAATATTGTTACCCGAGGCAAATACCTCCTTTGATGGTACTACTTCTGGTGTTTGGGTACGTCGGGTGCGTCGTTTATCTTTGCGTACATCACGTCGTTTCTCACCCTTCTTCTTCTTTTTCACTCGTTTTGTTCGCTTATCACGTTTGCTCGACCGAGAATTACTGCGACGTGCGTCTGCTTCATAGATGCCGTGCATTTCGTGAACAAGACGAGGCGATACCAATGGTGGCGTCCATGATATATTGTTGTCACGTTCGTAATCAAGCACAGGACCCGGACTGGGCGAGGGCGACCAAGTGGGCTCATCCAGCGACGCTTTTTGCTTTGGTGAATGGTGACGTTTTTTCTTTGGCGGTCGATCCACTTCAAATGCGTCACGCTGACGTGAAATTCGTAAGTTGGCCTCTGGACTAAGGCTTGGAAGGTGCTTCTTTTTCTTCTTCTTACCTTTATCCTTTATCTTCTTCTTTTTACCCTTGGTTACACGTAAAATCGGTGTTTTTGAGTGACTTCTATGCAACCGTGGCGTATATCTGGGTGATGGAGAAAGTGAATGCAAAGGAGACGGTGAACGTGAGATGGCTGATTGTGCCAGCGGGGAGCCGTCACGTACACGTCTTATAACCTTTCTACCGCCCATACGTTGTGGGGTAAGCGATCGTGAGTGCATGCGCAGTGGACTTCGAGAGTGGCCCCGCATCGGCGTAATTCTGCGAGGAGAGAGAGAGTTTCGACGGGGTGAACGGTAACGTTGTCTGGGAGAAAGTGACTGTCGACGCATCATAGGTTGCGGGCTTGGGGATATGCTAAAGCTGCCGCGTCGATTTCGTCGTGGTGACATTGAACGTCCACGAGAGCGTGACTTAGAGATTGACCTACCACTTATTCTACGAGTGCGCGGACTCGGTGACCTACTAATATTACGCGTTTGACGACTGGTATCGCGTCCATAACGATCTCTGACCTCTCTACCCTCTCTAAAGGTACGTTGAATGCCCACAACGTTTCGTACATTATAGCGTGGAATTTCTCTACGTTTGGGACGATATTGATTGTGTTGTTTATTTCGATCTTGAAATCTATTCTGGTTATTATTGTAGCGACCACCTTGTCGCCAGTTGTTCTCCTTGTTGTTCGATCGACTGCGTGAACGAAATGATCGGGAGCGGGAACGCCTACGGCCACGACCACGTGGCGATCGCGAACGTGATCTACCTGAATGGGGTGAACGAGATCGATTTACGGCGACTCGTGGTGATCGCGAACGACTGCGTATGCGGCTATGACTGCGACTCCGCGTGCGTGAACGACTTCTTGATATAGATTTAGAACGAGAACGTGATTTTGACGATTGATGTCGCACTTTATATTTACCTACTTGTTGCTTGTCGGTGCGATAATTGCGTACTTTTTGTTTGTTGCTTACTTTCTTGAATGTTTCAACTTTTTTGTCACGTTTATCACGTTTTTTGCTACTTCTTCGCTTTCTCGAGCCACGTGCATTCTCGTCATCGTCCGAAATTAGTTCAGTTTCAATGGCGACCGGTGAAATGGCAACTACTTCGGGCGTTTTACCGCCTTCCGTGTCCTGTTCATTCGAATCCTTGGAGGCATTTAGCAACTTTGCGCCCGTCTCAACGAATTTTTCATTTTCATGGCCTTCTTCTGGTTCATTATTCTCATCCAGACAAGGTGTATAAGATCGATCAAGTTCGCCTTCGTTTTTATCATCTGTTTCTTTACCCTTACTCTTATTATTCCTTTTGCTGCGTTCCTTCAGTTTGTCTGAAGTTGTCTCATCCTGCTCCTCACACTGACCATCTTCTATGTCAGATTTTTCTGACTGTTTTGCTGCTTTCTCATATTCCTTTGGCTTATCAATATCTAGTTCTTCCCAATCACTATCATCGTACAATTCCAATACGCCCTTTTTATTTGCAATGCCTACATCATTTTCGGGCAATTTCATCTCGGATTCTGCTGGACTGGGTGAACGTGAGTGATCGCTATGATCGTCCTTGGGTTCGTGCTCCTTTTCCAACGTTTCATTATTACTTTTATTACAATCGTCCAACTTTTCTGTTTTATTATCCTCCACCGCCATATTAGAACCCTCGTTGGACATGATTTCATGTTCCGGATCATATTGTGAGTCGCAATTATCCACGCTATCGCGCGGACTAGGATGTGGTGAAGCAATTTCTTCCACATTTTCGTGGTTTTCATTTGTCTTGTTAACTTCATCCTTTTCATTGTCGTTACTATTATCTTGTTTTTCAAGTTCTTCGTCGTCGCCATCGTCGCGATCGGCGATGTCATCGTCTTCGTTTTCTTCTGTAGGATTTTCTGGCTCATATAAATCAGAATCTTTGACTGTAGTTGTAGATTCATTTGGATTAGTTTCTGGTGGCATTGGTATTTCATCATCATCATCTAATTGTACTAAATCTTCATTTTCATCGTCTTCCTGAGAATCGATATTTTATGAAATAGGAGAAAGAAAAGTGATATATCATGGTTAGTATACCATTTTGTGGTTATCTACATGTATGAGTTCACCTAAACATATCTGAATGCTCCTAACTACGTATAATTTAAATCGTCTATACGAAATATGTAAACAAACTGATTGTAAACTTATTGTCTTCAAAGTTTAAAACCTAATTCCAAGGAGAAGTAATATTTATTGGTTTTTGGACAATCTTAATAATTTGAACGTAAAAATATAAAATCAGTGATTTCCTTAACTTTTTAGGGATACGTACTACTATTTTGAAAAATAAAAAGAAAACAAAAACTACACAGCCACCATAGAACTAATACTATGAATATATACCATTTAAGACTATAGAAAACTGAACTAAAATCTTATCGGGCAAATCCATATGTACTATTTCCTTGATAGTCGGGTCTGCCGGGCCGGAAAGGTATCGGATATATATCTGACCCAGAACTGGGTTTGTTAAAGTATGATCTACTCAGGCTTTTTTCCACTCTGTTTGACAAAATACACCCTTTCAAATGCATTTAATAAATAAACAGATTGCAGCGAAAATGACAATAATAAGGTAGTCTATAGGCCATCTGAACAAAATCTATAATTTTGCTTACCAATGCATTACTTGATAGAACACGACTAAAAACTCATCTAATCGGACTGTGATTTTTTAATAAGACGATAAATGTTCGTTCATTTCATAGAAATATTTATATCCAACAAGTATTTGGCAAACGTGTTCATAAAAGAAATGTAATAAACATTCACAAATTATAAAATATATGTTTTTTATGGTTAGGTTTTAATATAACCAATGGCGGCTGTTTAAGCTGGGTTGGTGGGATCTTTTAAATTTGGCTATAAATGCAATCTATAGGTACTCGGTAATGTAATTCACCTCCTATTTACTAGGACTTTAATAAGGGAGTAGGTTGTTTAATTTTTTTTTATTAAATTATTAAATAATATCTTAAGATTGTTGTATCTAAATTTCAAGCGTCAAAATTGAAAGGATAATGAGTATTTTTTATACCTGTCTTATGATCGTTTTATATCAAATATTAAAACTTTAAATCGTTTTCAGCTCAACTCAAGTTTTGAAAGTGAGTGCTCCCTATAACTTCGAAACTACTGCACCGCTATACAAGATTTGGTATTTCTGCACATAAAATATGAGTTAACACCGGAGACTTAATTTCAAATAGTAGTTTATCTTGCAATAATATCGCGTACTTTTCTTCGAGTGTTTCAAAAAGAAAAATATGAAAAATTCAACTACGGAAACCCCCTCGCGGCGGTACCGGAGAAAAAATATTATTGTTTAATATTCTTCGTAAATTAACCCTACTCGCCCTTAAGTATTCTTCTAACTAATTTTCTCTACACAAACAAATTAAAAAAAATTTTAATTAATAATAGAAAACAAACGAAATGTCTCTAAATTTTTCATACAAACAAACGAAAAACCCATAAAGAGCAGATTTTATGAATTCATTTTCGAAAGCTTCAAACATTTTCAGTATTAATAGAATTTATACGGTTTATATATCAAAAAAATTAAAGTAATTGAAAAAATGTAGTTTAAAGCACAGTTTTTAGATTTGTTAAATATAATAACAATTTTTTAATCTTTACAATTATAATAACAGAGAGTTTAAAATTAAGTTGGAGAACGACTTTTCAGGCATAAACGGCAAGTGTGTAAATATATCGACTTTTAACGATTTTAAATGCAAATTTTTTTATTCATGGTTAAAGTTGAAAAAGATAAAGTAATAATGAATTCAACTTACATGTGGGAAAAGACATTTGTGTGTAAACAGTTTTTAATGAATTTTCGTTTGACACTCGTGGTTTATCCGACCTGTGTGAAGTCGAAGGATTTCTTAAATTTTACACTGGACTTTGCAACAAAAAACAAACTACAAACTATAAAATATGAAGCGCTTCTAATACCATATACTACTTTTTGATAGCTCCCTCTCTTGCTGCCTGCATTACGAACAACTTTTAAAATGTCTCGTGATTTTTTAATAAACGTATTTTGAAATCTAATCAATATTTATAAACATAATTATATTAATTGGCGTTTTTTCGAATAGAAAATGCAATTAAGTGGTAGCAATTTAGTATGTAAAACAATCCCACTGTCTACAAAAGAACCCCCACTGTATTTATTTAATATTATATTCGAGTTTTCAAAGCAATAACGACTGCAATATATACAAAATACTTGTATCTTATTTCAATCAGCTGTAAATTTGCCACTAACAGCGTTTTCGAAGTACTTTTGCCATATTCGAAAAATTGCATTGCATTGTCAAAAAAAAAAAAATTTATTGTTTAATTTTTGTTTTTCAATTCATACCTTAGCTGCTTCGTTGTTCTGCTGAGTTTGTGATTGCATTTCTGCTGATTTGGCAACTTCTTGGGATTCGGCTGAGTATACGGAAAAGTTCGGACAATTGGAGTCATCATCGTCATTTCCATAATCGTTATTCAATTGTTGAAAGAGTGGTGTGGCCCAAGGCATTGGCACACCTGGAGGTGGCGCAGGTGGTGGTGGCACAGTCATTAGCGGTCGCATTGTTTGCATTGGCGAATGCATCGCTAGTGATGGTGGTGGACCACTCATAGCCATTGCTGGTGGTGGTCTCGACATGGGTAACGTTCCCATAATAGGAGGTGGTCCTGTCATAGGCGGTGGACCAGCCATTGGCGGTAGTCCAGACACAGGTGGTGGGCCAGCCATACCCAGGGGCACAGCAGGCATTAATGGTGCAGATCTTACTGGTGGTGGTAGATCACCAAAGAGCGGATTTTCATTTGACATATTCTGTTGCTGAGGTGGTGGCAGTCCAGTTCTAAAAGGATTATTGCCTTCATTCGGGGTATTTTGTGTTTGGTTTTGTTGTTGGTGCTGTTGTCGATCATCATCGTTACGATGCATAAATGGCAAAGAGTTTCGTTGATTATTGTTGCGCTGATTATTACGTTGATTGAAGCGCATCGAGAAAGGTGAAAAATTTGTGTTCTGATTCGGGTTGTTGCTGTTGTTCAAATTTTGATTACTAAAATTGAAATTTCCACGGCCGCCATCGTTTCCGTCGCCACCAGCACTACCACCCATAGAGTGTCTATATTGACCTCCACCGCCACTACCACGATAATTGTTTTGATTATTACCGTATCGATTATTGTAGTTACCACCACCGCCACCACTATTGCCGCCGCCGCCGAAGTTTTGGTTTCCGCCACCACCACGCGGATACATCGGCGCTTGCGTGACCCCCTCAAGTGGGTTGATAGAGGTGCGTGTTTGTTGCTCATTGGCACTGACTGAGTTGCGTGATGTTTGTCGCTGATTTGAGGCACCACTGGCACTAGAACTATTGCTATCGTTCATGTTAATACCACTACTGGGCAGTTGCAAAGTGCCGTCAGCACTAATATGCACATTTTCCATGTTCCTGGCTGCATTATGCCAACGATCTTGCATGTTCATAATGCTGGATAACAGATCACCACTAGTGGGTGTTGCAGTTTGTGCTGGTAAATCTGGGAGAACATTACGTCTATTATTGCCTTGTAGACGGCCTAACAGAATACCTTTGCGTGCTCGTTGCGAGCCAAAGTTCGATATGCGTATGGAGGTTTGTAGGGCAGTGCCATGTCCTGTCTCTACTTGAATTTCATGTTCAATACCACCATTATCACTATCCGAAAAGTACTCCAAATCATTGGCACCGCCAAACAGTGATAGTCCAGCTGACGTGCCAGACAGGTGAGAAGTGTATGTGGGATCTTTCTTAACACCCATCTGTTCTGCCAATCGCTTGCTAGCCGTCATACGTCCGCCAGTATTCGATCGCGTAGTATTGCGTGCTGATGCTCTGCGCTTGCGTCGACGTCTTCTAATAATTTTCTTTGTCGTTTTAATTGCGAACTTCTCATCGAAATTATTCAAATCATATTCCACAACATATGTACGCTTGCGCGTGCGACGTCGACGACGCCTACTCGGCTTACGTCGTGTAGTTGATGGTCTTGTGGTGCGTGTGGTTGTGGTCGTAGTGGTGGTGGTTGTACTGTTACGAGGCCTGCCACGACCGCGACTTGTACCTGCGCTTGTGGTAGTTGTTGTGGTTGTTTCGATGCGCGCCCGACTGCGTGTTGTGCGTAAAACGGCCGCACGTATACGTTCATTTTGACGCGTGCGCAATATGCGGGGCTGCTGCAATTCAGTTACGCGTAACGCCGCTTGCGGTATGCCCATGTCGCGTATATCTTCGTAAAGCAAATTTAAATCTTCTGACACATTGTCACTTTCAGCCGATGGATCGAAACAGTTGTCGCAATACCATGATCCTTCTGGAATTTGCGTTAGACGTGGTGTGAGACAATCCATATGATAGCCTTGATTGCATTCATCACACAAGAGCATTACGTCTTCTCGTTCTGGACTATTGCAGATCTCACAATAAGTCACATCTTCATCGACACCATCCGCTTCATCATCCAGTACCAGTTCTTTACTAATCTTATTGGGATCTACGTTAATCTCGCGCACGATTCTACGATTTTCAAAATTATCCCGCACGACAATGCGATCGAATTCGATACGATCGATAGGACATGTCTGCACATTCTTGGACCAAGCCTCGATGCAGCTGGAGCAAAAAATGTGTGCACATGTTGCCGGCGAACCGATTTCTTGTTGTCGAAAAGTCAAGAGACAAATTGGGCATTTCTCGAGCAGCTCGTTGCTGCTACTGTCCGAATTGAAACCAGCCTCGGTGGCGATTTCGGTTTGTTTGCTGTTGTTTTGATTCTCTTCCGAAGAATGCATTTGTTCATCTTCCGAGATGATAATTTTCTTCGACGATTTTGCTGTACGCGAGTTTACCGAGTGATTTATCTGTAAAATAGAAATATAAAAAAACAATTAGGTTCGGCTTTGTTAATACATCCTTAAAATTATCCACATAAATACATATGTATATGGAGCTCTATATACAAATATTATTTTAAACGTCTGCTATTTGACATTAAATAACGATAAACTTAAATATATTTGTAGATAATATAAATACTTAACAAATGTAAATATATTAAAAATATTCAACTATATTAATTATTTTTTACCATATTGATACCGATACAGTGAGAACCCAAACACGTATGTATGTACATAGGTAAATTTCGAGACTAGAAATATTTTTATAAAAAAAAAACATAAAAATATATACAAATGAAAATTTCATTCGGCGGTTCGAAAAGTTACTATCCTACCAGTTTTTCAATGCTAGTTTTAGTTTTTAGCAGTTTTTGTCCATGAGCCGAAGTTTGAATTAGATTCAACAGTTTCATATTATCAAATTGAGCGAAGAGATTTATAAAATAAATTAGAAAGTCTATTTTTAAGCATGGTTTAGTTAAGCAGTAACAGAAACTATATGCTTCCCGTTTCTCTCATAAATTTAATCAAAAATGATATAGTACTCTTTATTATGCTTAAAGCATCTATCATAGGAATGAAATTTTTTCTCTAAAAATATCATAAATTCACGTTCATCAAAAAATCGTCTTCTCAGATGACATCAATTTCTGTCTTAATTACTTCGTCAATAAACAAAATTTTCGTTTTTGGGGTGCTTCAAATTAACCTGCAGCACTCGAGGAGCTCAAAGACAACTATAGTACTATAGCCGAAATACTGCACCTGGTTATCGAAAATTGACGTAAAGGGATGGATGCAAACTAAGTTGTGTTGGCAATTTGGCATTTTGTTCAAATCATAGAGAGAGGAAAATTATCTGCATAACAAAAATGAAAAAGTAGAATCCACTTGTAACTTTCAGATGAAACGGACAAAGTGGTGGCAAACATTTTGCTATTTCTTTTTAGCCACCTTGTTTGATAATCTACTTTTAATAAGGAAAAATATCTTTTATAAAGACATATTGGGATATTGTAGACTTATCTAGGACAATATACTTATATTATAATAATACAGTTTATATCGCAGCTATAGACTATAGTGGTACGACACGAACAAGATTTTCGGAGGTTGCAGACTTGCTTTGAAATAAAAATACGTGCTCAAAATTCCGGATCAATGTCGCATTAACTAAGGGATGCTCAGCTCGTCATGCTGTTCATTTAAATATGTATTTTATAGGGTATTCGACGTTTACTTTTTGGTATTTCAAAAATCGTGGCAAACTTAATATACCCTGTTCATGGTAAAATCACGGAATCCAATAATTCAAAGTCAACAAAGATCTCAACGATGATCTTTTGAAGACGTTCGGTAGAATCGACTATATAAATAATCAGTTCTCACACGGTGGGGTCTACGTAATCAAAATGGACCTGGATTTTTATCCGGCCAAGGGCTGTCAACAGAGCTGGTTTCTGCCGCTACAACAACACTTAATATTTGTCTAGAATATTATAAAATGGAGAACTGTAACTGAAACTAATATAGGTTTAACATTCAGGATTCTAGTTGTTTGGAGGACGGTGTGGAGGTGAAAAAGTCAGTCTAAATTCAAACCATTCACAAAGCTCTATGAATATGCGAAATATTGAATTGTTCTGACAATGTATTTCGGCCCAGGAACAAAAGAATAATAGACCGTTGGACTTACCGACCATAACAATATCCATAAGATTATAGATCGGAGAATTTCAAGGCTTTAGAAAATGTTGTAACGAATAAAGAGCCTTGGAAGAAGATTGACTGCGTCTTTGATTAAAATAACTTATTCGATTGCAACATAACTACGAAATGTTAATAAATTTCCATATATTTGGCTTAAAATTATGATATTAGTTATAAATATGTATATTAAATGATATTGATAACTTATTTTTTAGCTTGTCTTTTTATGTAATGAAAAAATTTAATGTTAGAAAAACAAGAAAAAACGTTAACTTCGGCTGCACCGAAGCTAATATACCCTTCACAGGTGCATTTCTTTTATGAACTATGTGTTCAGTTTGTATGGAAGCTATATGCTATAGTAACCCGATCTGAACAATTTTTTCGAAGATTATAATGGGTTGTCAAAAAAGTCTTCCGGTATTTTTATTGAATCAATTCGTGTGGCACCCATACATCGAGCTTCTAAGTGACTCCAAGCTTCTTCAAATGGTTTATAACGGTTTGATGACTACTATGCCGGTCTCTTTCGACCAATTCAGCGATTTTATCCACCCATCCACCTCCACACCAGAACGAAAACGCTGAAACCATCGTTGTGCGGTGGAAATGGAAACTGTATCGGGTCCATAAACTACAAAAATTTTATTGGCGGCTTGAGATGAATTTTTGCCTTATTGTAGCAGTACTGTAAAATATGCCATAATTTCTCTTTATTTTTGACAACCATGTCAAATTTCGTGAATATATCTTGTCAAATGCAAAAGTTTTCCATACAAGAACTTTTTTCCGATCGTTCAGTTTGTCCATACAAAGCTACATGTTATAGTAAGCCGATCTGAACAATTTTTTCGGAGATTACATTGTTGTCCCTGTGCCTGTGCCAACTTTTGTGAGATACATTGTCAAATGTGAAAGCCTTCTATACAAGAACTTGATTCCGATCGTTCAGTTTGTTTGACAGCTATATGTTATAGTAGTCCGATATCGGCAGTTCCGACAAATGAGCAGCTTCTTGCGGAAAAAATGCAAAATTTCAAAACGATATTTTAAAACCAGAGGGACTAGTTCGTATATATACGAACGACGCTTCCTTCTGGTTGTTACAAACTTCGTGACAAACTTAATATACCTTGTTCAGGGTATAAATATATTACTTTGAAAGGTAATGAAAGAAATCAGTACTTTTGGGATATGTGAAGTAATTAAACATTCTCCCCTAAAAGTTTTTTCAAGTAATGTTAATGATGAGACAAACCTCATGAAAATAGTAGTGAATCAAGAATTAAAATATACATATGGTTATAAGAAATCACGACCTATTCCCAATAGTTTGTGAACCATTCAAACTTCTCTTTCACGACAGGATTTAAATTTTTCTAAGATGGGAGAGTCTCATTGGGGAATAATGTTATGTTTGAGCGACATTTTTATCTTTTCTTTTTCTTGAGATTGCTGCTGACGAATTCTCAGTACACTTACAATATCGTATTTCAGTCGCACAACTAAATGGTCAAGGTTGAAGAGTTTTTTTTAACCAATACCTACAGACCTATTCATCATAAGCGGGATCAAAATATATGCTGAATGGAATAACAGTTATTGGACTGAAAGATGGTGAAAGAAGAACGATATCAGCAGCTTAGACAAATAAGCAACTTCTTACGAAGAATTTTATGTCTACAAAATTCCAGGTCGATATCTCAATAACCGAAAAACTAGTTGCTGTTTATGCACATATACATACAAACGAAAATGGCTAAATCGGACCAGCTCTATATATGTATATATATCCATATATACTCAACTTAGTGTCAAAATGAATATAAATTGTTCAGGCTTTTGTTATATAAACACTAATATATAAAAACTTCCAAGTAAATTTTATATACACATAATATATGCGGTTTTTAGAAAGAAAAGAAAAATAAAAAACCATTGTTTTATAGCGAACCTATGTGTTGAATATTTGAAATTTTACTACTCAATAAATCTAGAGGAAAAATTTGCGACAGATGTGCTGAAAAGCCTATGGATGTCCTAATTTCGAATTTGGGTGCAAACATTTCCATGAAATCATTATTAGTAAATGGTGGTGGTTTGATACCTACACCCCTTGACTAGACCACATCCTATATGTTAGAAAATGTTTACTATCATTTTCGGGTTTAGCCACCTCTAGCATCACAGTTGCTAAATGACTCTAAATGAATGTATTCTATAAATTCAGAAAATTAATACATAATAAATAAGCAGCAATTTGGAAAAGAATGGCTTTATTATGAATTGCAAAAAATGTATGGTCTAATAAAAAAAAAAGCATTATTCAATTTAAAAATGCGTTAAAATTTCCTTCCGCAATGTCGTGTTATACTACGATAACCTATAAAATTATTTTTACTTTTTATTATTATGAATACGAATAGGTTATAAATTGAGTAAGTTTTGGTTGTCAATACACTTTCAAAAAAATTTTTTTTTTTGCTTTTTCGATAGTTTATATTTCCAAAAATATCCTGTGAAATAGGCAAGGTCGTATCTTGAAAAGTTTTTAGATGGCAGCATTCTAAAGAGCGACCGCTCGCAGGGACAAACATATGTGTGTATATGTGACCTGGTCTACGAAAAGGGGGCTTAGGTGTCAAAAAAAAAAAAATAAAAAATAAATAAAATAAAAAAATTGATTTTTTGACACCTAAGCAGGGTCACATATAAGGAATAGAATAGAATAGAATTTGTTTGAGGTATGCACTGCGACCTTGGGTCTATTGTGCCCTCTCCTAACTCACAGGGACTCAACACGCCCCAGCAAATCGATAAATTCTAGGATTTTGCTGGGAGCTAGTGAGTCGATGTGATCCCTATCTGGAAATATAGTTCCAAGGGCCTTAGACCTGCGGAAACTTTAAACGCGTTTTTCTCGTCATTTTTCAAAATCCAAATAAAAACTAATATTTTCGAATACATTTACTATACAATGATCTACGATCTTTTTGCTTGCTTGAAAATTTTCAATTTGGCTTTAAAAAAAAAGGACAATTTTTTACCTAAAAAATAAACGATTTATTTTTTTCAAAATTACGCCATTTTGTTAATTTTTGATCGTAGGTCATTATATAGAAAATATATTTAAGTTTAATTAGCTTTTTAATTTTTTTGTTTCAGCTACTCGTTCGGCCGGAATCATGTCAGCAGCAAAAAGTGTGCTCCATTTTTTTTGCACCTCCGAAGACAGCACATAACTGTTATTTTTCGATATTTTTGTAAAAAAAAATCTTAAACAATCAATCAAGTACTTTCTTTAAATAAAAATCACGAAAATCGCCTTTTTTCATGCGCCTCACTGGTATAGCCCCTTAAGCAAAAATGTAATAAATATACTTTTCCTACAAATTTTGAAACAATTTTTAAGTACTTATTAAATTTCTGAAAAAAGTTTCGCTGTCGGCATTATTCTAAATAAAACCATTGTGTACAGTGAAATTCCCCATTACGGACAATCCTTATAACCGGATACGTCCCATAACCGGACATATTTCAAAGAGTACAATATTTTCATACAAAACTGATACCTATAACCAGACATTCATTAAATATGTCAAGAAAATTATTAAATTTTTTATTCTTATTTATGGAGTTTTGTTAACTTTTTTGGATGTTGTTGTCATGTGGCTTTGTGTATAAACATTTTATCACCTCTATTGAAAAGAGTTGAGTTACTTGTTTGACGTTTCCTTTAAAGATATAGAGCAATAAAAAACTACAACTATAATTGTATTACTTAGTTTTTGCTATTGGAATTTCACTTATTTTCATAAGTGTGAGCTATTAAGGCAGTCACAATAATTGTACTGCATGGATTAAACTATCAAAGCACAAATAAAAAATATTTATTTGGATAAACAATTTTCGAAAAAGTAAGTTTTAATTTTTTTGTTGTATTTTTTAATTTTGTAAAAATTGGACTCAAATTTTGCACCATTGGAAAGAGGTAAGCTTGTCAGTGCGATCTTATAAAAAATTAAAACGTATAAAAAGTTTTAAAATTTTATATTATTGGTTGTTGACCGAAGATGATTCGAAATGCTTTAAAATCATCATGGTCATGTTATTCATTCAATGGAGTTGGACCGATATATTAGATTAAGGAAACCATAGATCGTACTGCGTAGGTCCGATTTTTGCAGGAAGTAATGTTAAATGGCGTTTCTTTGGGTCTTTCAACAAGACAACGATGCAAAGTATGCATGCAAATTTGCTCAGGTGCGGTTTCAGAAAAATAGGAATAAGGTCAAGGAGTGGTAAGCACAATCTCCAAACCTTAACACTTTAGAAAATTTGTGGTGCGACCTAAATGAGGCAGTTGCCGATGCTAATCAAACTTTGGGAAACTCTTAAGCGGGCATGGAAATCAATACCAAATGAACGATGTAAAAAAGTATCGATTCAATGCATTGGCGATGTGCCGCAGTTATAGCCAAAAAGGAGACGGTGCTAAATATTTATTATTTCTCCTATACTTAAATTAATTTTGTTATGAAAATCTTTAAGATTTAAATTATAATAAACTTTTTACTCAGCTGAATTATAGCTGCTCTTATTTTGACCACCTACATATATGTATATATATGCAAATCCTTTGAAAATTAAGAAAAATTAATTTTTTAAGCTTTATTTTATGAACAACACATGTTAATAAATCAATTTGCTATAATAAAAAGCAAAGGAAACATTTATACGGCTAAAGAATTTCCAAAACAAATTGTAACAAGACTTGTTTTTATTATATATGTATATGTATATGAATCAATTCATATATGTATATTGTAGTACTCTTCTTCCGTTGAAAACAGCAGTATTCCATCACTATATACATTCGGCCTTATGAACAATTTCTTGTCATATTTCTATATAAAATATATACTTTCAGGTATATTGGTTAAAACCTATCTAAATTTTAATAAATTAAAGTAGAAGCGTAAATATTATATATAAAAAACATAAGATGTATATTGTATATAAATACTATTATATTGTATATAAATACTATATATAATGTATATAAATACTATAAATTTATGATTATTTTTATTTATTTAAGTGTTTGCTCTTATTCGAAATATATGTATGTACATCAAAAAAATTTTTGAAAACACAACGGTATACCGTTAAATTTTCAAATCAAATGTTAATACTTTTATTAACACTAAATAAATAAGTATATTAATGCTTTGAACCTAATGTTTGTATACATAGTAAATAGTTTATACAGAATCTACCAATAAAATATTTAAATGTTTGAAAATATTTTGATTATATATAACCAAACATATCATTTTAACAAGCATTTA
This sequence comes from Bactrocera correcta, assembly GCA_027475135.1. Classification (NCBI taxonomy): domain Eukaryota; kingdom Metazoa; phylum Arthropoda; class Insecta; order Diptera; family Tephritidae; genus Bactrocera; species Bactrocera correcta. Next base: position 4,354,529 of record CM050326.1, read on the forward strand.
AATATGAATATTTGCCATAACTTACGATTTCAGAATTCATTGGACGAAAACGTTATTTATTCTATAGCGATTACTTTAGGTTAGACAGTAACAAAAATTGTACTTTTATAACTATAAAAATGGACGACAATGCGCAATACACACACCCAATATCAAAGCAATACATTTCTGACTTATACATATACATTTATTTATGTGTATGTATGTTTTTGAACAACTTTATAATAAACGAAAAATAATCCATTACCTCACTACCACTTGAAGACTCATCCGAATCGCTTCCATCCATGTTAAGCATATTTGTACGCCTCTTGCGAAGACGCTGCGTATTGTTTCTACGAATGTTATCCGAATCATCGGAACCATCATTTTTGATGGGCATTTTTCCTCCAAGAGGCCTATTATTTTGGCGAGTTCTTCGCGGTATAGTAGAGAATGATTGTGACTGACTATTATTACCGTTTTCTGCTTGACCATCTCCGCCCGACATTTCTGAAGCCGAAGAACTATCTTCACCACTGTCATCAAATTCGATGCGCATGACGATGCGACGTTTTCTACCTTTCCTAGTTTCAGTACAATTACCACCACCATGATTGGTATTTCCTCGAGTTACACGTCGATTTTGGCTACACGAAGGACGTGGGTCAATATCACTATCACCAGAATCGGCGGCCATTCTAAATTATTGCAATATACAATACAATGGTATGTACATAGATATTAAATTAGCAAACTACATAGGTATGCCCTTTTTCGTTTGAGCTATTTAGTTTTTTAATCTTGTGTATGCGTTACACGAATAGGGCTAAATAAAATTTGTCCCTTTTCTATTTTGATAGTACTTCACAAATGTAATTTTATATTACAAAACTCAATTAAAAGTTTGATAATGTATTCAAATTATAGTCCCATTAATAAATTAAACCTCTATTGAGTAATACTTTTTTCACTGACAGTTGATGGCTATGGCCTCTGTATACGTAAATTCTATCTTTGCAATTTATCTTGTTCTAAGCGAGAAAAATATGCACTTTTTCAAACGCTCTTTTCTATTGTTGTATGTTTAAATTTTAACACTTTTTAATTTCACAATGCGCATTTGGAGTGGTAAAATAATTTTTTTTATAATTTAGTATTTTTACACCAGTTTTTCTCCAAATATTTGTGGAAATTTTTCTAATGCAGTAAAGTTTCTTCACACAAACTCAGCCATTTTCATTTTTCTGCAGCAAATTGTAAGCGTGTGCATTTATTGTTGTAGTGTTTGTTAGTTTAACGTATATGTATATAAAAATAAGCCGATAAATTGAATGTGTGAGTTTGTTGGAGAGAAATTTAGGAGAGATCACATTCGTTAGTTGACAGCACTGCGAGATGTCTCCTAGCAGGGTGACTAATCAAAACTTCTATATTTTGTAGAATTAAAATTTAAAATAAAGAAATTTGATGGCATAAAGAATAGTACATACGAGTATAATAGTAAATGAATAAAATGCAAAAATTTGCGAAAACATTTCAAGGTACATTTAACGATTAGATATCGCATTTGTTTATGAACAAAAAACTTTGCCGCATATATATAGTAGATACATTATTTTTAAATACTAGACCTTCTGTACTGTTCATAGTTAACATTTGACATTAGTAACTTTTCTTATGTTGGCGGCACTGTAGCCGCCATTAATGTGATGAGTCTCCACTTCCGTTCCATTCTTTCTTTTTGGTGTAGAATAAAAATCTGTAAAGATGGGTCGTATGCACGCTCCTGGGTAAAAATTCGTTTTTAACTATAATTTATAATAATTTTTACGCAAATCTATTATTTTAACAGTGTATTATTTCCATGTGCTTTATATTTTGTATGTGAAAGTTTTAATAGAACATAATGTTGCGTAAAAATCTTGTTGCTAGTGCGCCCATGTGGCGTTCGCTGGTTTATTGCAATCTTGTTAACACTTGGTGTTATATTTACTAATTAATATTTTTTTCTTTTACATGTGTCACTTATGATTGTTATTAAACAGTAAGGGTATTTCCCAATCAGCGCTTCCCTACAGACGGACGGTGCCTTCATGGCTGAAATTGAATGCCGAAGATGTGAAAGAACACATCAAAAAATTGGGCAAAAAGGGCATGACTCCTTCCAAAATCGGTTAGTATAACATGAGATTCAAAATTATAATTGTGGGGCTATGCTAATTTCTTATTTGTGCTGCAGGTATCATTCTTCGTGATTCGCATGGTGTTGCGCAGGTACGCTTCGTCAATGGCAACAAAATTCTGCGTATCATGAAATCTGTTGGTTTGAAACCCGACATTCCTGAAGATTTGTACCACATGATCAAGAAAGCTGTTGCTATCCGCAAGCATTTGGAGCGTAATCGCAAGGATAAGGATGGTAAATTCCGTTTGATTCTGGTTGAGTCAAGAATCCACCGTTTGGCTCGTTACTATAAGACAAAGAGTGTTCTGCCACCCAACTGGAAATACGAATCCAGCACCGCTTCGGCTTTGGTTGCCTAAACAGATACTTCGGTGATCTATATTCGTAGGGATGTTTCGTTTTTGTATTTAAAAGTGAAATAAAAAAATGTAAAATACAACTAAAAGTGTGCAGTGATTGTTAGCTGAAATTGGTATAAATTGATTGTTTCTACAGTCGAGGTGATCGTAACCGCAATGGATGCGGATTTTTATCCAGCCAATGACTAAAGTAGGCAGCATTCCTCAGAATTACTTAAGCTATGTTTTCCGCCACTTCAACAACAACCAAAGTAGCGAATTGTGTTATTTGAAATCAGTGTTTATTATAAAAATTAACATTAGGCCGTATCAGAAACTTCCGTGTATTTCATACAGGAATATTCACTTGTACGAACTAAAGGTATTTGGGTGTAACGGTTGTTATATTCCTCAAGTATTTTCAAATGTTTCAGGTCAAACAAAAATTATATTCAAACTTAATAGAAATATTTATATTAAACAATTATAAAGGTAAGCTACCATTAGATCAATGGTAGAGGATATTGATAGTTGTCATTCTCGACATTAGCTGTGCATCTATAAAATCATTAAAAAATATACTGAAGAAAGAAACTTCCGTTCACACAAATGAGTAAATACTAATAGTATTTAGGTTAATTTATATTCCCATATGTGACCTTCATAAAAGGGGGTTAGGTTAAAAACAATGTTTTTTTATTTTATTTTTTCAATTTTTTTTACCCTAAGCCCCCTTTTCGTAACCGGTACATTAGTATTATAAGGACTAATGTTTCATACATCTAAGCTCAAACCAACATATGCACTTGGACCTTCAATATAATTTTATTGGTGGGTTTGGCATATAAAAACAAAAGCGTTAGCTTCGGTTTGGAACCTATAATACCCTTCACAAATGTATTATTAATTTTGATCGTTAAGTTTGAATTACAGCTATATGTATAGTGGCCCGATCTGAACAAATGTTAGGAGATTGTACGGTTGCATTGAATAATAACCCAAGCTAATTTTCAGTTTATATGGCAGTCCTTTAATTGTCCCATAACTGCAGTTTCTTCAAATAAGCGGCTTCACGTGTGAATAGAATGTGTGCACAATTCCAGACCAAAGTCTCAAAACTAAGTGACGTACATATAAACCGACAAATGGGGCTGCACCGTTTCCTTCTGAATGTTACAAACTTGTGGCCTTGAATAGATAAAAATTATCGATAATTTGCCATCACTATGGAAATTGATTTGAAATTATCGATAAAATGTTTATATGTATAAAGCGCTTCAATTACGTATAATAAATAAAGCGGATAATCTTTTTTTTTTGTGTAAAACTTAATATATATGGAATATTGCTCCAAATAACACAATAAAGCAAATTTCAGAGATCGATAATGCAACATTTGTGGTAAAATCATATTTTAAAGCGAAAAAGTAACTAATGTATAAGGTGTAACTAACACAAATGACTTCAATGAAGGAATTAAAAAAAAAAATATTAAATAAGTCCAATAGGTCAAAAATGTGAGATAATCTGTAATATTTATGGCATATTTGTTTAGTGGCGCACCACTGTATATTGAATCAGTTTGGCGCTACAGTTGCTTCCGCCGATGGAATTACCGGCAATGGGGCTGGTTCGTTGTTATTTTCGTGAGTATTTCTCTTTCAGTATTCTCTGTGTGCGGCTGCTAGAAAGATGTGTACGCGGTTAAATTTGAAATTTTTGCGAAAATAAGAATAGCTACTTTGCTGATTTCATTATTTATTTTTTTGGTTTTTTGTTTTCTTATTTTGGTGTATGATGATTTTCGCGAAAAATTATATACATATGTTGAAATACAAGTATATATTTACGTATATATAGTAAATGAATTTTTTGGTGTTGGTGAAAAAAGGGACGTGGAAACGGAAGTGCGGAAAAGCACCAGTTTAGTGCAATTTGTGACAGTTATTGATGTAAGACGAAATAATAATAAAACAACAAATAAGAACCTACCCATTTTGGCTAATGAATATGTAGTACTATGTACTTGTGATTATATGCATATGTACATAAAAGTGTTTGCCATTACTTGTAGGTGTGCATAACATTTGCCGGGTCCATTGCCAAAAAACTGTTTTCTATACCGTCAATGGTTTTGTGCTATTTCGTTTGCGTTATTTCGCTTCTGCTTTCTAAGTAGGTGACTGTTTGTCTTTTGTGGTGTGTCATTAGTTTTGCCGTATGGTGCGTATTATGTGACGTGCTAATGTGATAAAATCATTTGGGTTTGCATAAAATTTGCGAGTTCAAATAATCGCATAAATTGTATAACAAGTAGAAAAAAGTTAAAGCACAATGCTGCATTATCGAAAAGTGTAAATAAATTAGCTAAATTTAGAGTGAAACATCATTATGTGTCAAGCCGACATACGCACAATCCAATCCAATTGAAATTGGTAGAAATACACTACATAATCGCATTAAGGTGTTACAAGCAGTTTGCGCGTTTATGTTTTGATTTGTGTTTTCCTTTGCAAAAAATTGTGGTTAAGGCAGACGTACAGCAGCGTTGAGTACCACATATTTCTTTCCATAAGAATGCAATTGGCAATTCGAGTTTGGTCATTGGTCGCTATCGCTTTGATTTTTATGCACATATACATACATACTAATACATAATAAGTAATGCGCTCACGCCATCCTCAACGAATTCTTGTGAGGCGTAGCCGGCACTGCATGCGCCAATGTCTGTTTCGCTGACCGCACACAAATGGAAAATGAGTGGAAATCAGTGAACATAATTTTTTATTATTACATTTTTGTCCAATTTATGAACGTCAGTTAGCATATTTAAATATTTATTCGTACGCAAGTATGTATGTATGTATTTGCAAATGTGTGAATGCATCACTTTAAGCATGCGAACCAAAATATATGATATGTATTTACTATTATATAAATACATACATACATATGTACATACCAATATATTTCAGTCAATATTGGGTTGCTTCAATGTTTCCACTTAATTTGCTGTCAATTGAAATCAAGCGGTAGCGGCAGGTAACAAATATTGTCTACAGAAGAGTGTAGGACAACAATATTTATGTAGCCGGCCCAACGGCATCACATATGTATACGTATGTATGTCTGGATGTATTGTACTATATGTATATATGTATGTATGGATATGTACATAGTTCTTTAAAACTTGTATTCACCAAGCGGTGTCTGCAGTGAGCATAGTGCTGATTTCTAAGAAAATATTCGCAGAACAATCGCGAGAATGCAGTTTAATTTGATTTAAAGTGGTGACTTCGAAAATAAATATAATAAAGTAAAAATAGTGCGTAACCGATTTACAAAAAGTAAAAGCAAAATACATAGTTTGTGCCAATAAGAGAACAAAGTGCATGAAAACACGACGAACCCACAAAAGAACACGTAAAAACATAAAAAAGGTAAATATGCTAGTAAATAATATATATACATACATATGTATGTAATAATATGTAAACATATTAAAGTATGAAGCAGACGTTCCACCACTTAACTGAATTACAACAATTCATTGCATTCAATACTAACTGCAAAATACAAAGAACACAACTCACTTAGTCATTTTGAAGATTCTATTGCGGAGTGAGGGTTGGTGCTGTACATACATACCATATTTGTATAAATGTATTGCGAAATGAAAGCGAATAAGTCTACCCAGGTAGTTTATGAAAGGAGGCTAGAAAAGTGAATGCACTCATTAAATGCATTTTATTTATTATTTTACATATTTATATACACATATGTATGTATGTATGTACATACATTTATATGTAGACAAATGTAAAATATTTACCGTTACCGTTGCTGTTAAATGCTCTCAGATATGACAAGTGCATATATTGACATAAATTAAAGAGGTGATGGAAATATTGGAATTCTTGGAAAAATGCAATTACTTATTTCAATTTTGCGCTATCGCTCAAGTTGTCATATTCATTACATATTTTATTATTTCACTTATGTATAAGATATTGTGTACTCTATACATATAAAATTAAAATTTATTTATTTGTGTTGTATATGTATAGTAAATGCTTTTTCTGTACATACATAAAACGCATATACTCATGATACTAGGAATCCTCTTTTCAGCCATCAAATAATCATTTTTTTTTTACAACTTCCTAAAAAGAAGTTCTACTAAATCAAATTTTTAATAATATTTCTACTTACAAACTGCAATGAAATCATTGAAGAACAAATGAAAGTAATAAAAAGTGAAAATAATAAATATGACGTCAGCCCAAGAACGATAGATTTCAATGTTTAGAAAACAACTCGTCATGAGCGGAAAACCAAAACTATCAAACTTTTATAGTATTTGCAAATATACCCATACAAATTTCCCGGATCTCATGTTGTTGTTTCTGTTTTTTGGTATCAAAGGAAAATATTCCCAAAGTAACTTAAAAGAATGCTGGCGAGTTGACAGTTCTGATGGCATAAAAATGGTTACATATGTATGTATGTAGAGCCAACGGTTCAGATCTACCAAAATTTCATGAAATTTATGGTTTGGTAAAATGAATACCAATTTTCAATAGTTTTTAATTCATATTATTAGTAAAATTTTTTGGCAGAAAAAGACGTTTTATTTTATCGAATATGCTCAGCGTGTACATACATACTTATGTACGATAAAAATAGCGTAAAGCCAAAGGTGTTTTAATGCTAAATACTTTAATCGGCCGCAAGCATTCATAATACCCTATACTAGTAGGTACATATTTACTTTACTCTAAAGGGTTGAGCATTTGTTTGTTTACATTATGTAAAAATTAGAACAACTGCGGTTTGATTTACCACCGCACGCATGCAATGAAGGCAATGAATTAAATTTAAATTGTGTAAGTTTAACGCAGAATATTCCCAAATTGATTATAGGCACCCTTTGTGGCATTAATATTTTCGCAGCTTGATTAATTAATTATCAAACATAAATTAGGCAGCGGCATAGTTGGTTTGGTGGCGATGACTGAAAAGTCCTGTTGTTAAATTCCGAAATTCCTTTCCTCTGAGCATTTTCTTGAGGTCTGAGCATAGGAGCAAGTGGCTGTAGTAAGTATAGGGTGGATGCAAATAAATTAAGCTAAATTTTCCAAACGATTGTTTGTTGGTGTTTGTGTTGTAGTAATAAAAGTTTCTCCATAGTCACCGATAACCAAGCGGCACTTTATACGTTTTCAGTTTATGAGATTAAATCACTATATATTTTTGCAGGAGTGCATAGAACAGCTGAATAGCCATTTAGATTGCAACCAAGTACTGCTAATCTAGGTGCTAGATCACAATGGAATAGCCGGGAATGAACTAGCTGTCGAGCTTGCAGATCCTACTAGAATGGTGATGGGCTATTTCGCAAGGAGAAGAGCGTGGGCAGGGAAAAGTATTGGCTGGAACTCACAGGCATGCGCCAGCCAAAGTTGTTAAGGGGTGGGTACAACCTCACTAGGTGTTGTACCTCCCGAGGTACAAATTCCGGCTATTTGTCGCATTTAATACTGGACTTTGTAAACTCAAGAAGCACCTATTTAATAATAAATTTCTAAAAAATCAATAGCGCGGTAACGAATGACGTAAATAAAAATGTTCTTTCTAAATTGGAACTAGATATTTTCAAAACTCGTTTTTAAGGATTGGAGTCGCATCGTTCTCCACTCTGCTCCCTTTCTACAAAAATCGCTGTAGCGACCGTAATAATTTAAATTTCGATTTCAAAATTTGAGAAAATGTTTATTACAGTGATACTATCCGATAATGCAACAAAAAAAAAGAAGATTTTTCGAAAATTTCACACTGAGACAATCCCTTAAATTATTTCTATCTATCTGGTGTTGTAGTTTTACGATTAACCGCTAAATATTCTCGTCTATGGCATGTAATAGTAGTTACATGAGAGAAAATAACTGTTTCAATGAGGTCGATGTCAGTCTGTGTTTTTCTAATGCCGATCTCAAAACTTTCACTCTTCTTCGCCCCAAGAAACTGCTCATTTGTCGCATCCGCCGATATGGGATCACTATACATACATACATATACCCGTATGTACATACATAATATGTACATACATAGCTGTATCTTTCCGAAACTTAGCATGGATTGTTGTTCAATTGAATTACTAAACCAATTGTTCTAATTGGACCACTATAGCATATAGCCACCATACGTACTAAACGACCAAAATCTTGTATGAGAATATTTTTGTCTGAGGTAATAAAGATTATTTACAACCGAGGTTAACGTTTTTTCTTGTTTATGAGTGCCGTTGTTTTTAATTTGTGATTACCACCGCGTTGTTCAAGAAATTTATTATCAAATAAGTATTTTATTGCGAAAAAATTGCCATAGTAGTCAACGTGTGGGCCTTATTTAATTGCTATGGTACTTACATAGTTTTTTTTGTTTACTTATTCACCACACAGACTTTTCTAGGGGGTATACAGGGGCACCTATTCTTGGTATGGCATATAAAAATGTATAAGAATATCATTAAATTAATGCAGAAAACACCATCAGATAACATAAATACATATACATACATATACAGATATGTATATATATATATATATATATATATATATTATGTAAATGCTTATATATACACATATATACGTTAATTTGTAAAAATTTTGTTATTGGAAAGCACGCTGTTGGTTGGATGTGTAGTTATATACTATACACAAACATACATACTTTCATACGTACATAATTAATTTGATAACCAAACAGAATATTTTACTTGCAAGTCATGGTATCGTATATTTATGCTTGCGTACGCCATATAATTTACATATACATACAAACATATATAACAATGTATACATTGATGTACACATGTATGTATATACATTAGGGTGGCCGTTTTTTTCCCCCAAGTAGATTGTTTTTACAAACGCCCGCTGAATTTAGAGCTTTTATCAAAAAATTATCCAACGTAAATTCACCAACAGTTGAAGTTGAGCATGCGAACATTACCATGCCGTATGAGCAACCCAGAATTTGCATATAAGGGGTTAAGTGGGTTTGAAAATTTCAAAAAATCGATTTTTTTTATGTTTGCTTTATTAAATTCTACAATACCTCTAGAATATTGTCCTGAATTTTTAAGTTGATCTGAGTAATAATTTCGGAGATACAGCCTTGAGAACTTGTGCGCTCGAGGCTAGCTGCGCTAAGTGCTCCGATTTAAACATGTTTTTCTCGACTCTGTTTTTGAAGTCGATGGACACGATTTCTCGAAAAGTTATCGACCGATTTAGTTCGTATTGTGTACACGTTTTTAAAATATCATTATCTAGTTATTGAACGAAGGATTTTTTCTTGTTTCATTACAACTTATTTTTTTCACCAATAAATGGCGCAAAATTTTACCAAAAATTTTATTTTTTAATCAAAGTCTGAGAAAAAAAGGGAAATTATTATTATTTTTTTATTTCCCACGTTCAAAAACGAGATTTAGATATGTACTAATGGATTGTGCTTAGTTTTTTAATTTTATATGAACCAATAATAAGTTATGCTGTACACGATGAGAGCACTTTTTTGTGAGACACCCAGGGAAATCAGGTCTCAACGGCTGAATTTTCAATATTTTCGTAACGAAATTTCAGGAGATATTGTTCAGATATGTACCTTTGATATAACGTATTATATTATTGCTTACATTAAAAAAAAAATCTTAAAAATACCTTTTTTTTGTACCTCTGAAACCTACCTAACCCCATAAGGCCCTTGTATGATTGCCAGTAAACTTGATGCAAAACTTTAACTAAGTTTAAAGTTTAAAGCAATGGCTTTATGGAGCCGGCAGATAACAAATATTGTCGGCAGAAGAGTGTAGGACAACAATAAATACATATGCAGGTAGTCAGTATCGCATATGTATGTATTTATGTATGATATGTATATTTCTTTATTGGCTATAATCGCGTAAGCGGTGTCTGCGCCAATTAAGAAGAAGATGTATATTTCTTTTAAAACTTGTGTTCACCAAGCGCCGTCTGCAGTAAGCATAGTGACGATTTCTAAGAAAATAAATATTAGTAGAAAAATCGTCTGAGTGCAGTTTAATTGGATAAGTGCTGACCCACGAAATAATAATAATGATAGAAATATGGGTAAGGAAGAGCTAAGTTCGGGTATAACCGACTATTTGCAACTTGCAAGGATTAAAGTCAGGGAACTAACTTCAAGTACGTAAGGCTGGTGAATTATGTATACACGTACTACTATCAGGAAGGGATTCTCTTAGAATTTCCATTATCCTTTTATTTTGCTATATCAATTCATTATTGATTTGAATACTGGAAAGGGAAAGTTTCAAATGGAATTTAAAATTGTGTTATATGGGAAGTAGGTGTGGCTGTAGTCCGATTTCCACCACACAGTAACATAAAAATGCCAGAATAACGTCACGTACTAAATTTTGTTGAAATCGGCCGGAGAAGTCTCGAAATATGTAATTTCACCTAAAAGTGTTCGGTGCTATGCCCATCGGCCAATTTTGACCCCGGCTCGATTTAATGCCTCTCAGGCCATCTTGAAAGTAAAATTTAATGTCTTCGACGCATTTAGTCATTCATTTATCGTGCTTCAGTACCGTTATATGGGGAGTAAGCGGGATTACCATATTTGTGCTAGATGAATTTTGTTGTTATAGCTATAATGGCTTAGGAGATACTATGTTAATTATGTTTATTAAAGAGCACTACTGCTGCGATCCCCTAGGCCAAATTAGAATTTTATATCTTAATTAAGTGCTTAGTTATGACACTTTATAGGTTTTCGGTTAATGGAGTTTTTTCGGAGTGGGGCGGTCCGATTACGGCTATCTACGAACTCTTATCCTTTTTTTGCCAAGGAACGCGCTTACCAAGTTTCATTATGATATCTTAATTTTTACTCAAGTTGCAACTTGCACGGACGGACAGACAGACAGTCAACCGGATTTCAACTTTTCTCGTCACCCTGATCATTTATAAATATGTATATATAGTACATATATAACCCCATATCTATCTCGCTTAGTTTTAGGTGATTCGTGCAACCGTTAGGTGAGTAAAACTGTTATACTCTGTAGCAACCAGTTGCAAGAGTAAAATAAAACAAGAAAAAACGGTTAACTTCGGTTGAACCGAAGCTAAATACCCTTCACAGGTGCATTTCTGTTAGTAACTATGTGTCCAGTTTATATGGAAGCTTTATGCTATAGTTAACCGATCTGAACAATTTCTTCGGAGATTACACTGTTGCCTTAGAAAATAATATATACCAAATTTCGTGAATATATCTTGTCAAATGGGAATGTTGTCCATACAAGAACTTGATTCCGATCGCTCAGTTTGTATGGTAGCTATATGCTATAGTTAACCGATCTGAACAATTTTCTCGGATATTACATTTTTGCCCCAGAAAATAATCTATACCAAATTTGGTGAAGATACATTGTCAAATGCGAAAGTTTTCCATATGAGAGCTTGATTCCGATCGTTCAGTTTATATGGCAGCTATATGTTATAGTGGTCCGATATCGGCCGTTCCGACAAATGAGCAGCTTCTTGAAGAGAAAATGGCGTTTGCAAAATTTCAAAAGGATATCTTAAAAACTGAGGGACTAGTTCGTATATATACAGACAGACGGACAGACAGACAGACATCGCTAAATCGACTCAGCTCAACATACTGATCATTTTTATATATACTTTATAGGGTCTCCGACGCTTCCTTCTGGGTGTTACAAGCATCGTGACAAACTTAATATACCCTGTTCAAGGTATAAAAATAGTGCGTAACTAAATTAGAAAAAGTAAAAGCAAAACAGTTTGCGCCAATAAAAGAACAAAGTGCATGAAAAATATACGAACCCACAAATAGAAATCGTAAAAGCATAAAAAAGATATATATGCTAGTAAATAATAAATATAAGTATATACATACATATGAATGTATGTAATCATATTAAAGTATAAAGCAGACGTTCCACCACTTAACTGAATTACAACAATTTGTTGCATTCAATGCTAAATGCAAAATACAAAGAACACAATTCACTTAGTCATTTTAGAGATTTTGTCGCGGAGTGAAGCTTGGGGCTCGACGGAGGAGTAATGTAAATATATATGTACATATATGTATATAGCATTTGTATAAATAAAGTTTACCCAAGCAGTTTATGGAAAGAGGTTAGAAAAGTGAATGCACCCATTAAATGCATTTTTATTTATTATTTCTACTTAAGTACATTTGTATATATACAGTTGATCTTCCATAGCTCGAAGTTCTCCATGACTTGCACTCTTGAGTTTGCAATGTCAAAGTTCTTACAAAACTCCTTCCATAAATCGAACTTTTGAAATGGCACTTGATTCTTTAAGTTTAATTTTCGGGGAATTAAGCTTTGACGGTATGTCCAGGAGGGACAAATCCATGGTGGACGATGCCTTTGATGTCAAAAAAGACAATGAGCATCATTTTCACTTTAGATTTGCTAATTTTTCCTTTTTTTTGGGCGAGGGGACGCCGGCGTGTGCCACTAGGAAGATTGTGTCGGGATCATACTTATATGTATATGTATTAGGGTGTTTTTTTCTTTTTACTATTAGTTTTTTTTTTATCCCGTCACGAAATTTCCTTGGAAATACCCTAAAAAAATTCCCTGAAAATTTTAGGCCTTAATATTAACATACTGGACCAAGGCATGTAAAAGTGTTCCATAGAAAATACACTACAATCGTGATTTTTTATCTTTAAATTCCCACAGATCAGAGGTATTTTATGGCATCGCTTTGACTTTAGACGCGTATTTCTCAGAATTGTTCACTCTACAAAAGTGACCAGTGCAACAAAGTCACACCTGCGAGGTAGTACGGGGCTCTAAACCTGACTTTTCCACGAATTTCCCATTTTTTGTATATATCTCGTAAATGACAAGAGCTATATAAAAAATGTTCATGACAAACTTGTAGGAAATTTTAGTTGCTATAATACATTCATTCATTCTTCAATGTAAACAAATTTATCTCATGTACTTACATATGTACATACATCACATTTTTAAGTGACTGAACGTCACGTCACAAAAACGAGTGAAGAGAATACGTGGATATGTACTATGGCTAATGATTGTGTGCACACATGTTTTTGGTTTATACATACATATGTATTTATGTAATATTCACATCGATTGGTGTATTACACTTTAAGTATGAAAAGCAAACGAACGTTTGATAACTTAATTTAATTACTCCTTGGCAGACTTTGGTATAGTGTTAGTGTCTCAGTCTCAGTTTTTGAGATATCAATCTGAAAATTTTCACTCGTCTTCTCCCCAAGAGAATCGCCGATATCGAACTACTGTGATATATAGATATGTAGCTGCCACGCTAACTGAACGAAGAAAATGGAAAAAAAATTATTTGAGAAGATATCTTCAAGAAACTTGGCATTGATTACTGTGCAACACTATAATCTCTGAACAAATTGTTTTGATCGCATCACTACTACTATAGCATACAATACATACATACGTACAATGTATCTACCATACAAATTGCATGGGTTGAGGTAGCTTATTTACAACCGAAGTTAATGTTTTTTTATTCTGCCTATTCTTTTGTTAACCTTTATTTTATGATTATTAACGTGTTTATCAGGAGATTTGTTATCAAATAATTATTTTATTCCGAAAAAATTGCCATGGGGGTCAACGTTGCTATGGAACTCAGATTTTGTTTACGTTATTCACCACACAGAATACTTGGTATGGCAAATACAACTACATTATATATAATTATGTACATATATATGTATGTATGTTAATCTGTTAATTTGCAAAAAATGTATTTTTGGATAGCATGTGGTTATGCGGTAATTTGTTGGGTGTCAAAACAAATTAACATACATATGTACATATATTAGGTACATATGTACATATGTATGAAATAGAAGTACATATTTCATTTGATGAACAGAATATTTTATTTGCAAGTCATAGTATTATAATTATGTGGTGTTCGCACATATTTTGCATATCGTTACCTAACCTAACAGTGACTAATGCTACTTCGCGATCGGCAAATGGCTTGAAGAAAAGAAAGAGTGTGCCTGTTAGTACATTTTATTGACCCCTAAGACTTCTTTGTGTACACATTCATATGTACATATGTACATAGATACCGTTAAGTACATTCATATTTTTCCAAATGTGAATTGAAATAAACTTATTTTTTTTGATGATAGAACATTTAATGGTTTTGCCTTATGCGAAATTGGCGTGAAGCAATTTGCGACAAATGGTCGGATTTGTGGGAGAACAAATAAGTATTGACTTTTGCACCATGATAACGTCTTTGTTCACGGATCGTTGCTTGTGGGTGAATAATTGGCCAAAAACAACCAGCATATTCCTCAGATCTGGCTCCCTATGACTTTTTTTCAGAAAATGAAGAGGCCTATGAAAGGGTTGCGCGACGATTAAGATAAAAACTGCATCGAAGGAGGTGTTAAATAAGACAAAAAAGTATTTTTTTTAACTACTTTGAGGATTGGAAAAAACGCAGTCAGAAGTGCTATCGTTTGCTCTCTTCAAAGTAATCACCCCCAGATATATTGCACTTCTGAATGCGTTTTTTCCTAATCCTCAAAGCAGTTAAAAAAATATTTATAGATTCATGAATAAATAAACACTTTCTTAAGAAATGCAATTTTTTTGTGAACAAACCTCGTAACTTTTAAAATAAATTAAAAAAAAGGTTCTATTTATGTATTTGCATTGAAGATAAAAAAAAAGTAATGCAAAGGATAAAAAATGTCATGTTCAATAATATGCACGAAAATAATGTTTTGAAATATTTTGTATTTATTATTTATATTTTACTATATTCTCAAACCTTTAAAACATTTCATATAATCCGAAAAGTCATATTTTTTATGCGGTCACACGCGATGTGCCCGTAAACCACGGCGAAATTTATGTTATCAATCATATTTGAAAGCTTCATCGCATGTAAGAAAAAAAAATATATATGTATATACATATGTAAGTATATACATTAGAGTGGGTCAATTTGTATGGAGCAAAAAAAATGCACCAAGCGGTTATCAAAATCGTAAACTACGATGAATTCTAAGAAAATTTGCCCAAAAAACCATGGCTCTAAAATCAAAACGGAGCCTCCGGTTTTTAACGAGAAACTTTTCATTTTGTTTTTTTTTTTTTCAATAAATGAAATGGAAAATAGTAACAACTACTGGAGCCGAAAACATCAAGCTGTGACCGTACAGGTGCTGCTACACCTTCTCTGCAGCGTTCTTTTTGTGATGCATATCAAGTTGATCTTAAGATCTCTATATACTTGCAATTTTGAGAAAGTGCTCTACACAAATTTAAAACATTCAAAAATGTTATTGAATCTTTTAAGAAAACTAACAGTAGTGGTTATGTCTGGATTTGTTCGAAATGAAATTCCAACAGCTTTAGAAGCTGTATAGATAACGGTCTAATTTTGATGTTTAGATTAATGTTAAAAAAGTTTTTTATGAAATTGGCCATTAAATCATCAATACACAAGAAATGTAAAAGCTCATGGGTTTTGTAATTTTAAGAAATAAAACGGTGTGATCCTTAAAAATAAATTAGATATTTATAAAATAATAGTATTTAGATCGGGTTTTAAAAAGCTTCGGTGATCGGACGAGAACCGATGTATTCAGCGTGGTATGGTCGTTGGCCGCTGTGGTCGGTGTGTGTATATGTTACCTATCCACCCATAAAAATTAAAATAATAATAAATAAAATTCAAACTTTAATAGCTTTCATCTTCCGCGAAATCGTATTGCAGTTAACAATATCATTTTATATCTATATATAAAGCAAAAACTTAACTGTTAAGGGCCAAAAAAAATATAATATATTTCTAAAGTTCAGAATTAATTAGTTTTAAGGTCTTGTTTGCTGTCCATCCTAGATGTTGCGTTTCGACTTGCAACCGTGACTGCCATAACACCATCACGATTTTTTTCTATAGTTCGACGTGAAACGCTAGTCAGCAGTTGCTCAAAGCGCTCGGTTCCTTGAATATGTGGAGGAATTTGTGGATCCTGAAGTGGAGGATTGTCAAATTCCATGTATTCGAGCAAATGGTCATAGGGTATGTTTGCAGTGAAGGGCGGCTCCGACAAAATGCTATTGTTATCTAAGTTTATCATCTCAACACAATCAGTGCAGTCAAAATTTATAGTTGGTTTTTTGTAAGCTCCTAATTTTGTTGGGTCGTAAAGTTTTTCACGATAGTACAAAATTTTTTTTAAAGCCCTCTGGCGCACTTCCTTTCTGGCATCCAAAAGCATTGTTAGTAGAACATTTTCTGAATGTGCAAAATATGAGTTATTTTGAACACCATTATTTACAATTTCGCGCAGATTTTGTGGTAAATATTGCGTTGAACAAATATATTTACATAAACTCTGTCTGACACACCAAATCTGTCGCACTTCATAGCATAATTGGGGGTATGTATACCAAATTTGAACGAAATCGGTGGGGTGGTTCCAGAGATATGCATATGAACTCATAAGTGGGCAGTGCCACGCCCCCTATAAAAAATTTCTGTACTGTCGAGTTTTCTGCTTAAATACAACATCGCATACCAAATTTCAGCAAATTAGCTTCGATAGCTACAAAACAAGCAAACAATCGACAGTGGAAAAGGAATTGGATTTTTTTTTACAAAATACAATATACGAAATTTTCTCGCTAAAAACCGGAGGCTCGATTTTCATTTTAGACCCATGGTTTCTTGGGCAAATTTTCTTAGAATTCATCGTAGTTTACGATTTTGATAACCGCTTTGTCAAGAAAAAAATTGGCCCACTCTAATATACATACTTATGTACGTACATACCGTCTTACATGTATAATCTTTCAAATGTATCCATGGATCGGTTATATGGTGATATAGTTGTCCGATCTGGTCGTTTCCGTCAAATAATCAACCGAATATCAAAAAACATCTGTGCATTAAATTTCATTCGAAACCAGATGAACAAATTTTTATGATCCCTGATGAATAATCATTGATAGATCAGTTTGTACATTGGTCTGATATCGGCGGTTCCGATTAATGACCAGCTAATTGAGTAGAAAAGGACATCTCCAAAATTTCATATCGATATCTCTAAAAAAGGCAGACAGACGAACATGTCGACATGGCTATATCGATTGAGCTCATGACGCTGATCATTTATATACATTTGTGCGACTTTTCCTTTTGGGGTCAAACTTCGTGACAAATATCATATACCCTATTCAGGGTATTATTAACCAGATTGTTCAAAGATTACTCAGCGTTATAAGTTTGAACATATTTGAGTTGAGGTTTTCATTTGAATTCTTGATTAATCGTGGGATGAGTCGTATGCGTTTACGAATGTAAGAAGGCATGTTTAAGATAAGCTCTATGAAATATTTATATTAGTCATAAGCGTTATGCCAACTGCCAACTTGAGGAAAATAGGAAGTTGTGATTACTTAGGCACATACATACATAAAAACAACATCTCATATTTCCTATAAAACGATGACTAACTCATTTATAAATTCTAACTTCTTCTTCTTCTTTATTGGCGTAGACGCCGCCAGTTCTTATGTTTTCACTGTTTGGCGCCAATTGGAGATTCCAAGCATAGTCACGTCCTTCTCCATCTGGTCTTTCCAACGGAATGGAGGTCTGCCTCTTCCTCTGCTCCCCTGGCGGGTACTGCGTCAAATACTTTTAGAGCTGGAGTATTTTCATCCATTCGGATGACATGACCAAGCCTGCGTAGCCACTGGCTCTTAATTCGCTGAACTATGTCAATGTCGTTATCGTTCCATCGAATGCGATATTCGGCGTGGCCAACACACAAAGGACCATAAATCTTTCGTTGAACCTTTCTTCGTAACGTCGACTCATTAGGTGTTATCACCGTCCATGTCTCTGCATTCATATAGCAGGACGGGGATGATCAGCGCATTGTAAAGTTTGGTCTTTGTTCGTCGAGAGAGGACTTTAGTGTTGGTGTTAATACTGGTCCCAAGATAAATGAAATAATCGATGACTTCGAAGTTATGACTGTCAACAGTGACGTGGGAGCCAAGTCGAAAGTGCGACGACTGTTTGTTTGATGACAGAAGATGTTTTGTCTTGCTCTCGTTCGTTATCAGACCCATTTACTCCGCTTTTTGTCCAACTTGAAAAGAGCAAAACTAACGGCGCTGTTGTTAAGGCCAATCAAATCGATGTCATCGGCGTACACCAGCAGTTGTACACTCTTGTAGAAGATTGTACCTTCTCTATTCAGCTCTGCAGCTCGAATTATTTACTTCAGCAGTAAATGAAAGAAGTCGCATGACAGGGAATCGCCTTGTCTGAAAACTCGTTTAGTATCGAATGGCTCGGAGAGTTTCTTTGAGATTCTAACGGAGCTTTTGCTATTGCTCAACCTCAGTTTACGCAGCCGTATTATTTTTGCGGGGATACCAAATTAAGACATAGCGGCATAAAGGCAGCTGTCAAAACCAGCTTTAAAATCGACAAAGATGTAGCGTGTGACGATCCTCCTTTCACGGGTATTTGCCAAGATTTGGTGCAAGGAGAATATCTGGTCAGTTGTTAATTTTCCAGGCCTGAAGCCACACAGCTAAGGTCCAAACAAATTGCTTCCGGTGAGCTTCAATCTTTCACACAGCACGCTCGATAGAACCTAATGTGCAATGTTGAGGAGGCTTACCCCACGGTAGTTGGCGCAGATTGCGAGACTTCCCTTTTTGTGGATTGGCAGAGCATACATAAATTCCAATCGTCGGGAATAGTAACTATTTTTGCAAAATTTAATTTCTTGAATAAGTTTTCACCACTTAAAATTTAATCGTCTCATAAATTCATAAATTCTGAGGAATTTCGAAAAGTGAATAAATCAGTAGTATTATATATAAGGTCTGTCGCAAAAGAAACAGGACTGCTAAAAAAAAACGACGAAAAATTCATATTTTTCAAAAGTATTATTTTTTTTATTCAAAGAAGTTTCCTTGTGCTTCGATACAGCGTTTAGCCCGGTCAATTAGCATTTCAAATGAGTGTTCAAGGTCATTTTTCGGAATGCTCTTGAGAAAATCGGTCGTCACCTTTTGGATAGCTGAAATGTCCTGAAACCAGTGTCCTTTCATGGGCATATGAAGTTTTCCAAATAGGTAAAAATCACAGGGTGCCAAATCAGGTGAGTAGGGTGAGTGATTAATGGCAAATATGGAGTTTTTTGTCAAAAAATCAGTCGACCGATGACACGGCGCATTATCGTGCCACAGGCGCCAGGATCCTGCCTCACGGTATTGTGGTCGAGCACGACGAATGCGTGACAAAAGACGCTTCATAACACCAAGGTAAAACACAGCATTAATCGTTTGGCCAGGTGGGACGAACTCTCGGTGTACAATACCCTCGGAATCGTAAAAACAAATCAGCATTGTCTTTATTTTTGACTTCTGAAGACGACCGACTTCTGATCGTCACAGAGGTCCTCACGACCTTCTTGGAATCGCTTAAACCACTCATGTACATTACTACGGGATAGGCACTGATCACCATAAACTTTTTTCATCATTTGAAATGTTTCAGTAAACGTTTTCCCAAGTTTAAAACAAAATTTAATATTTTCTCTTTGTTCAAAATGCATTTTACGACCGATGTCCAAAAGCTGCTGTCACTTTTTGATCGATAACATCGATTGTAGTTATCCAATTGTCTTAAAGTTTTTACGAAATGCCAACAAGAGATCAAACTTTTTATTTTATATACCCACCAATAGGTGGCGCCACCAGAAACAGTTATATTTAAAAAGTTCTGTTTCTTTTGCGACAGACCTTGTACATAGTATTAGAAAATTCGTTTTGTATAATTTTAGATTCCTATCGGTATGATCCAGGACTCGGTTATGCGAATGTTAATTAACTGCTGGAAAAGTACATCAGACGATCTCAAATCGTACGGTTGAAAAAAGTTTATTTTTTAGTCAAACAGGTATCAACCAAACATAATTATCAGACATGCGCTACTATGGCGTCAGCAACACGCACGATATTATCGATATCAACCTTGCATTTGTTAGTTTGAAACGCCCTTTTGATAAAATAAAGCCGTCAGTTGATTGATATACTACATATTTTATCATGAAAAGTCGGGGCGTGTGGTATGTTTGTAAGCAGTACGGCGCCTACGTGCATACATCTACTTAGTATGTATGTTATTTACTTAAAGATAGATGTGCAGAATTACGTAAACTTTCAATATGAAGCACTGATTTTCACTACACTCGAAAGTAAATATGTGTTTGTAAATTATTGCATTTAATTAAGTTGGCCCTTTTTGTTGAATTGCTTCGTTATATTAGCTCTTATGGAAAACTTCGCAAATGCAACATCCGGTTACTTGTAAACGTACATTGTTTTGAGTATTTAATTCCATGTGAACTCAACGCTTTGACTATTGTCAGAAAAAAGTAAGAGTCAATAAGAGTTAGGGATTTTTTTAAATAATGTATTTTTAATTGTAGTAGCAGTTCGTGTCATCAGTGTACATATGTAAGTTCTATCTCTGAGTTAGGTAGTTTAAGGTATAAGTACTGCATGATATTGCAAAAAATCTATCTCTCTAACTCGACGCTATTGTTAAATTTTTTAATAGCTGGAAAAAATTCACTGCCAACACAACTTCACTTACATACGAGTAACTTAGCACCAGCACTTATGTAGTTATTGGGATGTGAGACTTAAAATATAATATCAATATAAAGGTTTGTTTGTTGTTTTTATTCAAATCAAAAATTTTAGTTCCCGCAATTTATGGACTCGTATAAAATAGGCATAATAATTGATTGCAAAACCCCACAATCAAAAGATTTCGATAGTTGCGGCTATACCAGTGTGACACTTTCAAAAAAAATTTTTTTAAATGCTTTTTCGATAGCTTATATTTCCATAAATATCCTGTGAAATCGGGAAGGTCGTATCTTGAATAGTTTTTGGATGGCAGCATTCAAAAGAGCGACCGCTCGAAGGTGCAAACATATACATGTATGTACATATGTAAGTACAACTTTAAACGCGTTTTTCTCGAGACGACATTTTACAAAATTGTCGACATCATAACTGAACGTGAAATTGACCGCGGCACATCTGAAAAACAAGTTTCTACTTCAAATTGTGTTTATTATAATAGCTACTCGCCAAAATTTCAGAAATTTATCTTCCGCAATTATCTGTTGACAGTCGTTTTTGTGAGTCTATTTCAGTGATTTCCCCAAAATGGAAAAAATTGAATATTGAGCTGTAATTAAATTTTTATTTTTGAACGGCAATACGCCTTCACAAATAAAAGATGAGTTGGACTCTGTGTATGGTGACTCTGCACCATCGTTTACCACCGTAAAATTTTGGGCAGCTGAATTTAAACGTGGTCGCAGGAGCTTGAAGATGATGAACGTCCTGGGCGTCCAAAAGCTGTAACCACTACCGATAACATCGCTAAAGTTCATCAATTGGTATTAGACGACCGCCGGATTAAAGTTAAGGAAATAGCTGGGATTATGAAGATGTCAAAAGAACGTGTTTGTCACATATTAAACCAAGATTTGGGCATGAGAAAGCTGTCCGTGCGTTGGGTGCCGCGTTTGCTTACGCTAGACCACAAACGTGCGCATGAACATTTCCAGCGCTCTGTTGGCTCAGTTTAGAGGCAATAAGACCGAGTTTTGGCGCCGATTGATAACTGTAGACGAAACTTGGATTCATCATTATACGCCCGAAACAAAAATCCAATCTGAACAGTGGATTGAAAAGGGGGAACCGGCCCCAAAAAAACCTAAAGCTGTGTATTCGGCTGGGAAAGTGATGGCGAGTGTTTTTTTGGGACAGCCATGGAATTATTTTTATCGACTATCTTGAAAAAGGAAAAACTATAACAGGAGCATACTACGCATCATTATTGGACAAGCTAAAGGAAGAATTTCCAAAAATCGGCCACATTTGCAAAAAAAAGAAAGTCTTGTTCCACCAAGACAACGCACCATCTCACACCTCAACAGTCGCCATGGCGAAAATCCACGAATTGCGGTTCGAACTGCTTGACCATCCACCTTATTCACCGGATTTAGCACAAAGCGACTTTTTTTTGTTTCCTCAACTTAAAACTGCGCTCGGCGGCCAGAGATTTTCGTCAAATGAGGAGGCAATCTCTTTCGTGAACTGGTATTTTGCGGACAAAGACGCTAAGTACTATTTGGCAGGGTTGCAGAGATGGGAGCATCTCTGGGAGAAGTGTGTGGAGTTACAAGGAGACTATGCAGAATAATAAAAAAAAAATTTTGAAAAAGTCGCGTGCGTCATGGTTAGGTCGGTTATTTATCAGACAGCCCTCTTACATTTGCCATACAATGAACTACGATCTTTTTGATTGTTTGAAAATAGTCAATTTGGCATTAAAAAAAAAAACGGCAATTTTTTACCTAAAAACGATTTTTTTTTTCAAAATTACGACATTTTGTTAATTTTTGATATAAGGAAATATCTTTAAGTTTAATAAACTTTTAAAATTTTTTTGTTTGAGCTACTCGTTCGGCCGAAATCATGCCAGCAGTTGGGGAGCTTTTTTTTTTGCACCTCCGAAGACAAACCATAACTCCGTTATTTTTCAACATTTTTGTAAAAAAAAAAATATTAAAATATAGCTGAAAATATACCTTATTACGTTCAAAGAAATTCGAAATATTCAATCGCGTACTTACTCTTAAAAAAATTCGCGAAAATCGCTTAATTTTTCATGCGTCACACTGGTATAGCACCTTAAATCCGATGGTTCTAGAAATCTGTGGTACAGCTGTACTACATCTCTATCTCTAGACAATTATTGTTATACGCTCAAAAATCAATTTTTATTAAGTACTTGCACACCATAAATGTACATACATCAGTTTCAAATGAAAAGAAAAAAAGACATGAAAGAAATTCTTGCTGTCTAAAAAGTCTCCATTGAAATGAAACGTAAATAATATAAGTATGTATGTATGTAATTTATTTTTATACATTAACAGTTAACATGCAATTTGGGCTTGTGCATTTATTATATCACAATTCATTACAATTTGTTTGCGCATTTTCTTATTGTTTCGATGCATTTCATTTCCTCTTCGATGGTGCAAGTCAATTAAGATCATTCTCTATTTGTTATACACTCTGTTTTTTCGTTGTTTATTCGTTAGATAATACTTCAGTGAGTATGATTGAGTTCCGTAATTGATTTCTCATTATATACATACATACATATTTACTTTCGGTTTTCAACCAGTGATATACGGCTGTGACGAGTGATGTTTGATTTAGATTTTCACATCATTCACTGTAGTTTTTAATTTGGTGTACAAATAAATAACGTTGCATATACATATGTATGTATGTAATATATATTAATATGTAAGCACATTTAAGGTCTAACAGTAATACACACGTAACTTCTAGAACACAGTAATTGACTGAAAAATTGCTCGTCAATTAAGTAAATAAATTATTTGTCGGATTTCATGTCAAAAATTATGAAAGTGATTCTAAGCATATGCAGCTGGAAAAATCTATTTTAAATGAAAAAAAAGATTCTACATTACAAAAGTAGGACCAAATGAAATTTTAAAGCAGTTTCTACGTAGTTTGACTTATATATTTAGACATTTAACTAACACTCTAGTGTTGCAATTTGTCTACCCGCAACTTTATCGTACAGTTTGACATTTTGATGTCGTTATCGTTCCATCGAATCCGACATTCGGCGTGGCCAACGCGCAAAGAATCATAAATCTTTCGTAGAACCTTTCTTCGTAACATTGACTCATCAGATGTTGTCACCGTCAATGTCTTTGCATTCATATAGCAGGACGGGGATGATCAGCGACTTGTAAAGTGTGGTCTTTGTTCGTCGGGAGAGGACTACTGTTGGTGTTAATACTGGTCCCAAGATAGATGAAATAATCGACAACTTCGAAGTTATGACGGTCAAAAGTTAGAAAGAAAAGATTCTACATTACAAAATTAGGACCAAATGAAATTTTTAGGCGGTTTCTACGTAGGTTGACTTATATATTTAGACATTTAACTAACACCCTAGTGTTGCATTCTGTCAACTCGCAGCTTTATCGTACAGTTTGACATTTTTGATGTTATGTACATACTCAGGACGTTGTGAACCTACTTGTGTTGTTTACAGTAATTTAAAATATTCATCTCTGCAAAAACTGATATTAAATCGCGAACATTTTAAGGCGATTATTTTTTAAAACTTTCAATAATCGACTCAGCAACAATGCATCGATGAACTTATAATTTTTGGCGATGAAGTACGATCAAGGACCAGCGTGTATCGATGGTATGGTGAATCCAATCGAGGTCGTAGATCACTTGAAGGCGAATTTCCTGAAGTTCGTCTAAAATCAATTGTTGTTCCGGAAACTCCTGATGTGATTGCAGACCGTCATGTGACCTTTTGTGATATTGCGACAACTATAGGTATTAGTAGGATCAGCATGCATTCAATATTTGACTGTAAAAAAATATTCTTATTGGAATTCACACAATTTGTCGATCGCTAAAAAAGGCTCGTTGAGAGAAATCTTAAAAAAAAACGATAACGGTTCAGAACGCATGTTTCGCGGATACCTCAATCTGAGTGGCAAAAGTGCTTCAGCAATTGGTTCAAACGCATGCAAAAGTGTATAGATCTTAATGAAGAATATTTTGAAAAACTATAAGGCGATTTTCGATGGTTAATATTTGTTTTTGTTGTCTAACCCCGAAATATAAAATGCAGTGTAAAAGACTTCTGTGAAACTTTTCCGGTAGGTCCCAACCCTGTCGGAATGAGTCAACAATTTTTGTAAGGAAACTAAAGACTTCTAAATTTCCGAAACTATAGTTTCTCGGTTTGCATGGATCAACATAAAAAGAGAACAGGGTGGTATCTTTAAATAGACGGTAGAATTTTTACTAAATTGTTTTTGCTCGATGTATTTTACAAAATCTACAACTATAAATTGCACGATAATTCTTGCATGTGTCGAAGGTTGTACTACAATTCTAGCACCTATAATGTTCCCTAAAATATACCGTGTGAGTATAAATTTTTTCACCATATTTTTTGTAAAAGCATTTAGGAATTTATCTTTATATCCTGAACAGGGTATATTAAGTTTGTCACGAAAATTGTAACACCCAGAACGAAGCGTCGGAGACCCTATAAAGTATATACATACATATATGTATAAATGATGAGTATGTTGAACTGAGTCGATTTAGCCATGTTCATCTGTCTGTCTGTCTGTATCATATAAATTTGCAAACGTCATTTTCTCTCCAAGAAGCTGCCCATTTGTTGCTACTGCCGATATCGGACCACTATAACATATATCTACTATATCAACTGAACTATCGGAATCGAGTACTTGCTTGGGAAATTTCCTCATTTAACGATATATCTTCACGAAATTTGGTATGAGTTATTGTTTATAGAAATAATGTAGTATCGATAGAAATTGTTTAGATCGGTTTACTAAAGCATATAGCTGCTATATAAACTGAACGATCGGAATCAAGGGCTTGTACGGAAAACTTTCGCATTTGACGTGGTATCTTCATGAAATTTGACATGGATTACTGTTTAAAGTAATAACATAATCTCCGCAAAAATTGTTCAGATCGGATTACTATAGCATATAGCTTCCATACAAATTGAACACATAGTTACTAAAAGAAATACACCTGTGAAGGGTAAATTGCTTCGGTGCAACCGAAGTTAACGTTTTTTCTTGCTTGCCGTCTTCGCTGCAGCTTGAATCTCCTCTATCGTATAAAAACGGTATCCCCGGAGCGGTGTTTTGAGCTTGGTGAACAGCCAGAAGTCGCACGGCGCCAGATCAGGTGAATACGGTGGTTGCGGAACGATATGGGTTGAGTTTTTGGCGAAATGATCACGAATTACGAGGGCAGTATGGGATAGTGCATTATCGTGGTGTAAAAACCAAGAATTGTCTTTCCACAATTTCGGCCTTTTTAGGCGGATAGCGTTACGCAAATGACGCATAATGTTCAAATAATATACCTTATTGACTGGTGGAAGGACCGGTTGGAAGGAATTCATAATGCACAACACCACGATAATCGAAGGCAACAGTCAACATGACCTTGATTTTTGAGTGACTTTGGCGCGATTATTTTGGTTTCGGCTCTCTTTTGGCACGATATTCGCTCGATTGATCGGTCGTGGTCGTAAGCATAGATCCAAGTCTCATCGCCAGTTATAATGCATGTCAGGACACCCTGGTAGTCGGAAAGCATCCTTTCACACACTTCAACGCGACGCCTTTTTTCCAAAAAATTCAATGTTTTCGGTACCAGTCGAGAATTGACGCGCTTGAGGCCTAAAACATCCTTCAAAATGGTATTGGCTGAGCCTTTCGATATGCCAACTTCATCAGCAAGGTCTCTAATTGTTAATCGATTTTTTTCAACACCAAATCTTTGATTTGTTGAGGTTGATGGTCGTGCTGGACGCTCTTCGTCATCGACACATTCACGGCCGGCTTGGAACTCACTATACCACTTGTAAACATTTTTTTTAGGCATAGCCTCATAACCAAAGGCTTTCTGCACCATCCTCAACGTATCCGCAGCAAAAAGTTTATTCCGTAAACAAAATTTAATGCAAATTCTTTGCTCAACAAATTTCGACATCGCAAAAAACGAAAAACTCACTTTTAGCAGCTCACAAAACGACACGTATTTCAAACACTAATGAATATTTTGACATGAAATTTGACATAAATGTGACTAACAGTACTACCAACCTAAAAAAAAAATAATTCTCCAAATCCTTCGACGCGCGCAGTTTAAATTCAAATGTCACCTTATTTTTTGGACACAGTAGTATGCTTAGTACGTACTTTTATATATGAATGTACATACAGTCCACATGTCGCCTCGCTTTTATTTACGTCGTCATTCGTGATGTTAAAACTTTTTACCGCCCCTTAAAATTGCTAAAACAGTGATACCTGCGCATCAATACTTCTACAGACAATGCGCATACTTATGCATGTAATTACATATATGTATGTACATCGATACATATGTCTCTAGTTTGGGACTTTGGTTTACATTCGTCTCTCGGTTGGCAGTTTTTGTAACAACTTGGTCATTAAATGAGTTATTGCATTTTGCTGCAACTGGAAATCGCTGTGTTTGCTTTTACATTAACACACACAAACTTTTGTATGCATATATGTATGTATGTTTGTATTTTACTGCAAATCTGTGCTGACGTTTTTCAGCAATGCATTGTTTATATTTTTACGGCCTTTATGACTATCTACAATATTTCATATACAATATTTTATATACATATGTACATATTTAATCTTTACCGTTTTTCATTAATTTCAGTGTAAAACAAAATGCAATCAGTGAAAACGAACGATTTGCCGGAGAATCCGCGCGAGCATGCCAATGTGTTATCAGCTCTTTCCTTTTGGTAAGTATAAACGAGATCAATAATACGGGAAAAATGTGTTTGTGGCTTTTAATGTGAAGTGTATGTCTTGATTTTACGTTAAGAAAACATAGGGACGTCTTAAGTGCACAGAGCGATGCATTGAAATAGCGTAGATAGAACGCTGACAATCTTGGTCACGGTTGAAAAAGATGTTCGACTAGATTGGTTGCTAGCAGTCTCTAGTCTAGGACTGTCAAGGCTGTCAAAGGACAAGGAAACCCAAACTGGAACATTCGGATTTAAAACAATAGAAAATTGCATTTAAGGAATCGCCGAAATTCAGCTAAATTTTGCCCGAATACACATGACTTGGTCTAAGTAGCGGCATGAGGTCGTATTTTCTGATGAGAAGATATTTAATTTCTAAGGCCCAGACGTATACCCTTTTTATTTTCACGACTTGCTCAAAGAAGAGCACGATTTGGATCACCTATCCAGTCGGATCCTGAGCGTAACGGTCTGGGGAGCCATATCTCAGTACGCCCCTAGCGAATTACAATTTTTTCAACAATTTTTTTTTTTTGCATTTTCTGTTCCCTTATACCCTTAGAATTAATGTAGAAATCCACTTTACCATTGGAAGGTTTCGAAAAACGCCCAAAAATAATACTACCGCTCGACGTTCGGAGTGCATACCTGGCATTTTTCTCAAAACACATTTTTGTACTGGCGGACATGATTCCCCTATTTTATAATTCATAATTTTTTAAAATTTATTGACAATGTTATGACTAAATTTATGTAAAAGTACATGGGAAAAATTAAAAAAAAAAAGTTAATTACTTCTTTATTTATCAACATTTTTTATGATTCTAATAGGGACGATAACCATTCACGTTTTTTTTAAGAATAAATTGGGTTTTTGTTTTTTAGATGATTCAAACATGAGAAATCATGTCCGCCGTGAAAAAACGCCATTTTTTCCGACAGATGTCATCAAAAAATTCCGAAAAAATTTGTTTATACACTCCACGATATACCTCATGATATGTGAAGAAGTTTTATTATAAAATGAAAATTTCTATGAAAAAAAATGTCAAAAAACAGGCCAAATTACGCTAGGGGTAGGCAGAATTTTCAAAAAATTATTTTTTTTTGCATTTTCGTTAAGTGTCATATCTTAAAAATATTCTCTGAAAATTTCACGTTGATCCGATAATTAGTTTTTGAGCTATTCGACAAATCACAAAGAGAGCTCGGGCATTTCAAAGCTCTAGTGTGAAACTTTAAACGCGTTTTTCTCAAAACTATGTTTTTTGAACTGGTGACAACTGTATTTCGAAAACCGCTCAGTAGATTTTAATGAAAGTTATGCAGCTTACTCGGGGCTAATCGAAGGATTTTTTTTTTTCAAATTTCGATTTTTTAAGACCAATTAACTGTTGATTTTTTCCCAAAAATTTAGACACAAATTTCCTGAGGCCGCCATTTTACTACTTTTTTAAAATAACACGGTTTAAAGCAAAAAAAAATACTGAAAATTCTCATTGACCCTAACTCCTTAATGCTAATAGTATCTCTGTGTATAAAAAATGACCGTCATATACCTAATATAAAGATTTTCGAACTTTCGGGTGACTTTATACCGCATATATTTGCCAATATGTGAGTTATCTCAATGAAAATGAAAGATTGTGTTTTATTCATAACAGAACTCAAATTGAGCAAAAACTTGACTTAGTCCCCATCAGAATTTTCGAACATTCGGCTGACTTTGCTTTATATGGTTGGTGGTTGTATGCAAAGTACCTTTATTAATCCCAGGACATTTTTTTTTAGTATGTGGCTTGTTAATAGTATGTGGTATTGGCAGAAATAGATAAAATCGGGTTGATACTAAAGTCCATACTTAATATAAAGTTTTGCCCGCACCTGTGCGAATTTTCCGGTCTTTGAACTTTGCATGTTGGAAGAGTATAAAATGTTCGGTTACACCGGAACTTAGCCCTTCCTTACTTGTTAAAAAATAGATTCACATTTCTAGCAAGGCATTACGTCAATTCAATCCGTAAAAACTTGGATACAAAGCCAAGTTGTCGATGTATAAATATTATATAGAACGTCTGTTGATGGTTGCTTAGATGGCTATATGCTATGCTGGTCCAATATTTTCTTTCTCAGGGTATAAAATCGTAGCTAACTCAAAAAACTCAATTCTTCTATCACTGACCAAAAAACTATAATCCGAATCGGAATAAATAAATCTCTCAAGGATATGGTATGGACGAAGACTATTTTTATTTCTTCGTGATATAACTATATCTATGATAGTAATATAGCATCTTATGATATTAACTATCTTTTGTAAATCAGTGACAAAAAAATTCACCCTTCTGAAGGCTCAAGCTCATATGTGAAATTTTCGAAATGTCAAGTAAGTGGCTCTAGCAGTTTAAAAATAATGATTAGTTAGCGTTGATCAACTGCACGGGATCTCTTCCATTCGACATAAATAAATTAAAATGTTCTGCACTTCAGTAACTTTTTTTACTTTCATTTTATCTTTTGAATGCTTAATACCGATTTTTGTAATATATTTTTTTCTTTTCTACTTTTTTTAGGTATACGCTACCAATATTTTTTAAAGGTCGTAAAAAGACTCTCGACACGAAAGATTTATATAAAGCGTTGACAGTGCATAAATCAGGTGAGTTCATACGAGTATTTTGTTTATGAGCATGAATCATAGTCTAAATGTTACACTTTCGTTTAGGGTTTGTTTAAATTATGGCCATAAATTCCTTAATATTTTGTTTACAACCATTTGAGAAGTTATATTATAGAAAACGTGTGCATATATTTTTGTTGTGGATGAGAGACACCCCGAAAAAGGGTATGAAATTCACATTTTTTTACAACAACACCTTGCTAGAAGTAGTTTTGCCGAATTTCTTCTCGAAGTTGCATTGTACATAACATATGTAGTAATATTTTTTATAACATCAATTTAGACGCGTGGTCCTCTGTGGTGTCAATAAATATTGGGTAGTCGAAAAAATCTTTACGTATTTCTAATCAAACTTCAACTTTTTTTTTTATATTTATAATGAAATTTAATGAACCAAATTTGCACCAATTTTTCCATTTTGTCGCTAGAAACATTATTCCATCAGTGTAAAATTTTTCTGGTTTCTCTTCGACAAATTGCGACATAACTTGCATTTTCACAGGCTTCTCTTGAATCCAACTTTACTCTATTAAGGGAGTTCTGCATTGACCGAAACAAATGGTAGTATGATGGTGCAAGATCAGGGCTATTTGGTGGATATATCAAAACTTCCCAGCCCAGCTCTCAGTTTTTGCCGAGTCATGTAAGATGTGTGTGATCTATCGTTGTCCTGATGGAAGACGAAGCCATGTTCTCTGTTAGCCTTTTTTCGATTGTTTGACTGATAGATTGACAGTAAAATGTATAATCCATCGTTCGACCAGGCTAAAGCAGCTCATAGTGGATGATTTCTTTCCAATCCCAACAAACGCTCAGCATAGCCTTTCGAGGCTTCCCCCCGCTTGGACTATGATGTTTTTCACACATTATTGTCGTATTTGATCCAGATATTTCTTTGGTCCATTAAATTTTTCCCAGTCAAATCATGTAGCGCCCAAACATCGAGCTTCTTTTTGTAGCCACCCTTTTTTAAATTGTTCAAAATCTTTAGATGATGAATGTTAAGGAGTTAGGGGTAGTCAGAGGCACGAAAAAATGAGACTTTTCGGTATTTTTTTTGCTATTAAATCGTGTTATTTTACAAAAGTAGTAATATGTCATTATTATAGAATCTGTTGACTTGAAGTCACGAAAATTTCCAAAAAAAAATTAATTTCCAAAGTTACAGTTGTTTGTGAGACCCAGTTCCAAAAAAAAGGTACTTCCGGTGAGAAGCATAAGTTCTTGGAGATTCATCTAAAATCAAACGGACAAAAAAAATTAGTTTTAAAAATAGATAATCCTGGGCCTGATCGAAGGATTTTTTTTCAAAAATTAACAAAATGGCGGCCCCAGGAAATTTTTGTCTAAATTTTTGGGAAAAAATCAACAGTTAATTGGTCTTAAAAAATCGAAATTTGAAAAAAAAAATCTTTCGATTAGCCCCGAATTTATTATGTATTCTAAAAGCTGTATAAATTTCATTAAAATCTACTGAGCGGGTTTCGAGTTACAGTTAACACCAGTCCAAAAAACATAGTTTTGAGAAAAGCGCGTTTAAAGTGTCACACCAAAGCTTTGAAGTGCCCGAGTTCTCTTTGTTATTTGACGAATAACTCAAAAACTAATTATCGCATCAACGTGAAAATTTCAGAAAATATTTTTAGGATATGACACTTAACGAAAATGCAAAAAAAAAGTAGTTTTTTTCGAAAATTCTGACTCCCCCTAACCCCTTAAGCTCTTTAGCGATGTCAAAGCTGCTTATGTGATGTGGTTCTGGTCAATCTTTTCCATAATTTCATCGGATTTTCAACGATAGGTCGACCAGAGCGAGGTGCATCTTTCGCATCGAAATTTCCAGAGCGGAAGCGAGCGAACCCTTGTTGTGCTACACGAACTGTTACAGTTCGTCTTCGTAATCTTCACAAATTTCATTTTCATTCTTCAACAATTCGCTTAACACTGAATTTAAATATCTTTTCTCGCAATCTAAGAATTACTCGTAATGATCATTCATTTGAATGCTAAAACTATTTTTTTCTTAAAAATATATCTACAGCCTGTGTAGATTACCAGCATTACATTGACTTGTTGTTAAGAAAACATATTATAAAACTAGAATGCTGTTGGCGTCAAAAATTGTGTTAAGTACACTCAGCACCGTTACAATGACATTACGAATGCAACAAATAGAGTTTCACAAATAAATAATGTGCAAACGGAAAAAAATGTGAGACTAAATCATAAAACAAGATAACAAAAAAGTGCAATAAAATAATTATGAATGCACTTCTACTTAGTAGCGACAGCATTGTTTGTATAATACTTTTAGCGGAATCTAGATTGTCTTTACAATTTATATATTTACTTATACTTCATTGATGCTAATATTTGTTTGTGTATTTGCGTATACTCCAATTTTATAGTACATTACTAAGTCGAACGCCGTGCACACAATAGATCTACATTCAAGTGCATTTCTGTATACCATAAGCTTCAATACACAAATTAGTAAAACAGGACAAAGTTACCACACAAAATGTTTTTCCTATTATTACAAGGCTTTCCTAAACTCAATTAATCACTGGTGAGTGTGAAATTGCCTCGTCTCACTTAATGTTTGAATAAAATGTATTTAGATGGAAATGTCGTTGAATTTTTTTATTTCAAACCAAATATAATTCTGAACATATTAATTCAGCATTTTTTAAAAGTTACGCTTTTTTTGAGTTAATAATCCAAATCACCAGAATTATTATTCTTTTAAATATTAAACAAACATACGTATATAAACTAATTGGAATTTGGATTCACCGTTTCAGCTCTGATAACGTATGTATACATAATGCCAAATTGCTTTTTATTCAAGTTGTTGCTGATTGTATACCATTCGTATATATCTACATATGTATGTATGTATGTACATAGAATTTTTTAATTGAACTAAATTGGTTTGTTTATAAATGACGCCGCACAACGCTTGAAATATTTTCGTTTTTTATATTTGCCCACAAGTCAAGACAATGTTAATGAATTCTTTGCGAGATCTACAAATACATGCATTATTCTAAATGAAAGAAGAATTACTCGTATTTCTTTCAACTTATATGCGTCCCACTTCTACGTTACCCATTTAAATAAATAATCAAACTCGAGGGTGACCAGAATTTTTTTTGATTCATACAATGAAATGAAATAGCAGCGCCATCTTACTGTTGACTAAATCAGCATAGCTGAAGGAATTTTTACTACCTCAAAGCCAAATGAGTTTTTATTTCTGTTCACTTGAATGAGTGTTCTTAAAACGAACATTAACTGATGCTTTCTGATGGAGCTTTGAGATTTGGGCTGAGAAATTGGCACTTTTCGTTTTATAGCAAATCATTTATTCTGCCTCTGCATAAAACGCTTCTCTCCCACGACCAGTTTCCACAACAACAACTTTTTTGCTTCTTTACTGGCGTAGAAACCGCTTACGAGGTAGTAGCCGAGTTTAAAACAGCGCGCCAGTCGTTTCTTCTTTTCGTAAGGTGGCGCCAATTGGAGATTCCAAGCGTAGCCAGGTCCTTCTCCACCTGGTCTTTCGAACGGAGTGGAGGTATTCCTCTTCCTCTGCTTCCCCCAGCGGGTACTGTGTCGAATACTTTCAGAGCTGCAGTATTTTTTTCCATTCAGACAACGCGACCTGGCCAGCGTAGCCGCTGCCTTTTAATTCTCTCAACAATGTCAATGTCATCGTATATCTCATACAGTTTATCGATACATCGAATACGATATTCGCCTTAGCCAAAGCGCAAAGGACCATAAATCTTTCGCAGAACTCTTCGGATCCTTGTCATCGTACATGCATATGCACCACATAGCAGGATAGGAATAATGAGTGATTTAGAGAGTTTTGTTTTTGTTCGTTGAGAGAGGACTTTACTTTTCTATTGCCTACTCAGTCCGAAGTAGCACCTGTTGGCAAGAGTAATCCCGCGTTGGATTTCCAGGCTGACTTTGGTTTTGATGCTGGTTTTAAGGTCGACTAAATTATCTACGACTTCGAAGTTATGACTGTCAACACTGACGTGGGTGCCTAGTCGCAAGTGCGACGACTGATTGTTTGATGACAGGAGATATTTCGTCTTGCTCTGGTTAGCCACTAGACCCATTTGCTTTGCTGCTTTATCCATGCTGGAGAAAGCAAAACTTACGGCGCGGGAGTTGAGGCCAATGATATCAATATTATCGGCGTACGTCAGCAACTGTACACTCCTACCTTCTTTGTTTAGTTCTGCAGCTCAAATTATTTTCTCCAGAAGTATGTTGATGAAGCCCAAAAGGGAGCCGGGAACTTAACTCATAGATGGCTGCTAACTAGACATTGAGAAAATAGCCCTAAAGATCAAATCGATTGCCTCAAATTTCCATTCAACAACTTGATTGCTATCGGTCAGCTCATATGGCTTGTTATAGTGGTCCGAGTAGCGCCATCTCCGTGGTCCGTTGCGAACAATTTCCATGTGTATTTGGATATATTTTCAAATAAATAAGCTTTCCATACAAGAACTTGATTCTGTTCACTCAGTTTGTAGGCAGATCTACGGACGGACACATGTAACACGCGAATCAGCTTATCACCATGGCCAGAACAGAGGGTAGAAGCTAAGACGAGGTATTTCGTTTTATCATTTTAAATGCCAATGTACTCACTTACACATACCTACTTTACTTTTTTGTACCCATAATTTGGAGGTTCTTCTATGTTTCATTGCCAACGATAACAATATCAGCGTTCAAATTTACTTTGAATGACCGCGAGCATTTTTGGACTATGTGAGCTGTTGTTCGATTAATAGCGGGATTCTGTAACCAGTCTCTAGTCTCTATTTGAGACATTTTGAGGCAAAGTATCAATTTGATACTAGTTACTATTCACTAAACAGTCTCTAGCGTTAGTCTCAAAATATTGAGACATGGTAGTTAGCTGGTCACAAAAGCAAAAAGAACTCTTACTGCCATTTTCAATGTACTGAATAGAGATCATCATAGATATTAATCGATTGTCGTAAGCAATTCAAGCACGAAAAGGTTAAAAATAAATAAATTTTACATAAATTTCGTAAATATTATGAAACAAAGTCAACATATATTTTAATTTTTATTGATAATTATGTTTTTTGACTACGTTATAGAAAATTTAATATTTGTTATCGACATATTTATTATCATTCAAGTGTAAAAACATCTCTGAATAATGAAATGTAATAGATTTTGAGACTGTCACTTACAGAATAGCAAAATCGTCTCAAGTCTCAAAAATTGTCTCTAACTCAAAATCTCAAATTTAGAGACTTGATACTGTCTCACGTTACAGAATCGCACGGTAAATTTGAGTTGAAGAAGCGGGTACATGTCAACATCATCTTGACTCAACTTCATTTATTGTTTCAAACTGGCGCTAATTTGCGAACATGATCTCAAAAGATCGCGATTAAACTTTAGTGTTGAGTTGTTTAGCCGAAGAGACCGAACGTCTTCTTCGGAGTTTATTTACCAGACTCTCATTGAAAACAGAAATCTTTTGTACAGAACCTAACAACGTCCATGGGTCTAAGACGCAGTGAGCTATATGACAATGAAAATTAATAATTTATGTTGTATGCATAATTCTTTTCAAAATTATAATTACAAAATTAAATGTGCATATATTTGTATGGCATGTGCTGTGTCAGAGAACAATAAACGCTTATCGTAGTAGTGATAAGAAATAAAAAAATATGTAATGAGAGGAAAATTTAAATTTAAATTTGTTATTGTCAAATGGTTTCTACTGAGATTATACATATGTCCACCTGCTTACATATTTGCATATATATGTATTTAAGGATGTACAAAATATGTGATATTTACTTTTAGCTTTTCGAGTGACTCGAATTTTTTGTTTCTTAGCGAAATACTACATACGCACAAACATTTGCGTGTCATAAGCCTTGTCAACAAAAAATATTTCCATCAATTCTACATTTGAATTTATTCACATACTTGTATTTCGTTAAGTACTCTGGGCTCTCATAACAGTTGGCAGCACTTGAACCAGCTAAACTATTGGCAAAACTAAATTAAATGTCACCTGCTGCTGGTATTCTATAATACTGAAATGTAAGGCTTGCCTTTGGCATACCTACCCTGTAGGAAAATCAGTCCGTCGAACATAAACATTAGTTTGCAATCAGTCAATGAAACCATTTACAACAAGTAATTGCTTTGCTATATGGTGCAGAGGCATGGACGGTGACAACGTCTGATGAGTCGAACAATGAGCTGTTTGAGATATACGACGATATTGACATAGTTCAGCGAATTAAGAGACAGCGTCTGCGCTGTATGGACGAAAACACTCCAGCTCTGAAAATATTCGACGCAGTATCGTAGGGATAAGCAGAGAAGAGGGATACCTCCACTCCGTTGGAAAGACCAGGTGGAGAAGGACCTGGCTTCGCTTGGGATCTCCAATTGGCGCCAACTTCCGAACAGGAGAAACGACTGACGCGCTGTTGTTAACTCGGCTATAATCGCTTAAGCGATGTCTAGGCCAGTAAAGAAGAAGAATTGCTAGACTATAGTGGCGAATATGAAATAGGCTAACTCCTTCGGGCCTCCATTTGCATAAACGTTATTATGTCCTTTTATTTGAATGATTTTCCGAATCTAAAGTAAATTGGCTCTCTGAGCGGCTTCTTCCAGAATCGATCTTCAAAATTGGAATATAGACTCTTTCTCTCTCTCTCTCGAAAATATATAGTATTTTTACATCACTAGTATAGAAAGCTGATAGTTTTCATTTTTATTTCGATTATAGTTCATAATTATTCTACATGAGGTATGCAGCGCGCTGTCTACTCTCTTCACTGCCTTACCACATTTTTGAAATAAATCTGGACAAGTTATGCGACCATTTTACTTTTGCCGTACTTTAGCCATGTCATACTAACTCGCAGTTAATGAAAACAGAAACATATGTCAATACAAACTTACATATTTGCACAAATGTATTCGTATCTTTGACGGCCGGAAAGCTCGGAGCAAAACAGTTAAGAAAAAAATAATAGTTGAACAACCAAAACAGTATCTAATATGTATGCACATATATACGATAACAAATGTGGTAAATATCAAGACCAAACGTGATTAAATTAGCCAAATTTGCATATGCGTACCAAATTAGTAGAAGTTCAATAGGAAAATGAATTCATTCAGATTTAGTTATTTAACCTCCAGAAAACACTCTACGATATATGTAGGTAGGGTTACCATATTGGTCTCAGTCAAAATTAGTTCCGTTGCATATGGTAACCCTAAATATAGGTTAGGTTAAAATGGTAGGCCAATAAGCCACGCATAGACCAGTTTTGGTCCTTTGCGATACCAGATGGAGTTTAGTTGCTAGGTTCATAAGGAGTAGTCATACTTTTGGATGCCTATGTTTGATGCGAATTTTAACAGACCCTGCAGCCTCGCTGTCGTTACCTCCTCCAGTGTTGCTCTAGATATTTTCTGCAGTCTTCTCGATCTGTCAGCAGACGTATGT
The DNA here is from genome assembly GCA_027475135.1 of Bactrocera correcta. Classification (NCBI taxonomy): domain Eukaryota; kingdom Metazoa; phylum Arthropoda; class Insecta; order Diptera; family Tephritidae; genus Bactrocera; species Bactrocera correcta. The sequence continues at coordinate 4,392,915 of CM050326.1, forward strand.
CGCCACCAGACAGTGACCGATCATGTTCCTACAATCTCTTCTATCGAGTGTCAATAGGAATTTTATGTACTTTCGATCTACCGTTGTACACTTTGTGCAGTTTTGCGCTTAGCTAGCTCATTCCATTTGGCTTTGATTTTACTTCTGTCCAGATCGTCGTATAGACAATGTATGGGTTAGACAATGTTGATCATGTTTTCGGCCAGCTTCGTGGCTTTTGCAATAGCAAAGAGCTCAGCTTGAAATATACTGCGGTGGTCCGGCAACTTAAAAGGCTGCCTTTTGTTTAAGTCTGACAGTACATTCCCGCACCAACTCGATCGTCCATTTTCGTGCCATCCGTTTGTTTAGAGTGTTGGGCGTTGATAACCTTACGCCAGCCATCTTTTTCTATGTTTACTTTGAACCTTCTTTCCCAGTTGAAAAGAGAGATCATGTAGTCGATGTTTGCCCAACCGCCATCACCCACCGATCTATGCCCGAAAGTTCTATATGTAAATTCTCCTGCAGCTAGCAGTCGTATCTCCGATTTCGCCGCGCAGTTTTCAACGAAGGGTCTATAGGTAGCAGGTTTATACCAGTTCAAGAGCCGCGGTTGGAGTTGTTCTTAAAGCTCCCGTTATGCACAGCGCAGTGAGCCTCTGAATCCTTTCCAATGGCTTCCGGTAGCTGAATTTCCGTACGGCGGTCACCATACTACTGCACCGTGCAGCAGAATTGGTCGAACAATAGCTGTGTAGCACAAAGGCAGGAGCCCACATTATATTCACTATACTCTTTCTTCCACGTTGTGCTTCAAAAGCGGTTTACTGTCCAATACTATCGGTCCTTGAGAGAGAGTTGTGTCACATTTATCGAGTCGAACTTCCATAGAGGAATTTTGTGCTTTCTTGTGAACACAAACAGATCCGTTTTCTCCGGGTTCAACCCCAGACCTGCTTGCGATGCCCATGAAAGCGGATAGCACTCCAACTTCCGGAGTACCTCTACAAACTTCCTGGGTCATTTTAGCCTCGTGCTATTCTGCTCTTTTTTCGGACAAGCTTCTAGGAGACGTTGCGGCCCTGTTGTGCGCGTCCAAGATTTTGTCTAGCGTTTTCAGCACGCAGGAAGTTAAGCTTATAAGCCTAAACTCTTTTGAGTAGGTTGGGTTGTTTCTATCTGCCTTCGGAATGAAAACTAACCGAGCCTCTCTCCATGAGTGTGGCACATACCCTAAAAATCGCCTTTAGCCACGGCACGGATAGAGAGAGCTCATTGTGTAGCATTGCTGGAGTGATTCCGTCCATATCGGGAGATTTGTATGGGCCAAATGAGCGGATTGTCCATTCTATTTTATTCTCCGTAAAGGCGTGTTCGGAAACATTTACCGCACTATTTTCTTCATAGTTAGACACTGGGGTATAAGATACCGTAAGTTTTTACTTTTGACAAATGGCTTTCTAAGTCGTTGTAGAATATAATTTAAAATATTATCGAGAATTATATTCAATATCAAGCATACAACTGAAGTTGTATTCCTTAAATTTTTTTTATAGTATTTTTAGCTGACATCATTGTAATACTTTCGGTTTAATTTAAAATATGATAGTTCTGAACATCTATTTGGCTTAGTTCAGTAATTTAATAATTTCCTACAGGGCTAATAACGGGTGATTTTTTTGAGGTTAGGATTTTCATGCAGTAGTATTTGACAGATCACGTGGGATGTCAGACATGGTGTCAAAGAGAAAGATGCTCAGTATGCTTTGACATTTCATCATGAATAGACTTACTAACGAGCAACGCTTGCAAATCATTGAATTTTATTACCAAAATCAGTGTTCGGTTCGAAATGTGTTTCGCGTCCGTGTCCGATGAGCGATGAGGCTCATTTCTGGTTGAATGGCTACGTAAATAAGCAAAATTGCCGCATTTGGGGTGAAGAGCAACCAGAAGCCGTTCAAGAACTGCCCATGCATCCCGAAAAATGCACTGTTTGGTGTGGTTTGTACGCTGGTGGAATCATTGGACCGTATTTTTTCAAAGATGCTGTTGGACGCAACGTTACGGTGAATGGCGATCGCTATCGTTCGATGCTAACAAACTTTTTGTTGCCAAAAATGGAAGAACTGAACTTGGTTGACATGTGGTTTCAACAAGATGGCGCTACATGCCACACAGCTCGCGATTCTATGGCCATTTTGAGGGAAAACTTCGGACAACAATTCATCTCAAGAAATGGACCCGTAAGTTGGCCACCAAGATCATGCGATTTAACGCCTTTAGACTATTTTTTGTGGGGCTACGTCAAGTCTAAAGTCTACAGAAATAAGCCAGCAACTATTCCAGCTTTGGAAGACAACATTTCCGAAGAAATTCGGGCTATTCCGGCCGAAATGCTCGAAAAAGTTGCCCAAAATTGGACTTTCCGAATGGACCACCTAAGACGCAGCCGCGGTCAACATTTAAATGAAATTATCTTCAAAAAGTAAATGTCATGAACCAATCTAACGTTTCAAATAAAGAACCGATGAGATTTTGCAAATTTTATGCGTTTTTTTTTTTTTAAAAAGTTATCAAGCTCTTAAAAAATCACCCGTTACATATTTGGTTAGCCACGCTGATCATTAACACAATATGCGTCTTTTAAATATTACTCTTCGTTATTGGTAAAACTCACTGAATTTTAATCATACATAAGAAGATATATGTATATACATATATTTTTTACTTCGCGGCCATTGAACTTTTATAAATTTTACATAAAAACTTCCAATCTACATGTATATGTATTAATGTAGACACGAAGATGAGCATACAGCCATACCGAACCGAATAATCGGATCTGCTTTGTTCAGTGCCTTTTTTTAATGTTGACTTTAGGATTGTACAAGCGCTTGTTAACCTGCTGAACACCTTTATTAGATGTGATTCGAACATACATAAGTACAAGTATGTATGATCTACCTAGCGCCAAAGCTTTAAGCTATTCAGAAACTCTTTACAAGATACTAGGGAAATCTCGTGAAATGGTCGTAAAGCACAACATTTCGAGAATACATAGTTTTCTTAATCTTGAAATATTTTTTCGTGCTCATAACTTCGAACTTAATTCTAGAATAAAGACTCAGAACAATTCACCTAATCGTTAATTTGTTTTTATTGTTAGAGACACGAGTTCTATTGCATCTCGTGCGAAACGTTGATAAAATCAGAGTTTTAGAAGATACTCAGTGTAGTAAGCCTAAATACCTCTAGGTCGGAGTTTAGAAAACTATTTATGCGCTATTATTATTATATAAATATAGCACTTAACACAAAGCTAAGATCTAAGAATATTACCTAATATTTTATTACAGAAACTCTTGGTAATGACATGAGTGCATCATGGGAACAGGAACTGAAAGGTAAGGCGACATCGAAAAAGGAGCCGAGCTTACTAAAAGCCACAATCCGTGTCTTTGGTTGCCGTTATGCGCTTTTGGGTCTGGTCCTGCTGATACTTGAATTAGGCCTCAGGTAAATATCAGGAGCAATTTTTACTCGCATAACAATCAATTGTGTGTTTCTGCACTGTAGAGCTTTACAACCTATTTTTTTACTGGGTCTAATTGCGTACTACTCGAAAGGGGAGGAGAACATAAATACGGCTTACATCTATGCAGCCGGTATAATACTTTGTAGTGCTTTAAATGTGATCATCATGCATCCCTACATGTTGGGCACTATGCACGTGGGCATGAAAATACGTGTGGCTATGTGTAGCATGATTTATAGAAAGGCGTTGCGCTTAAGCCGCACAGCCTTGGGTGAGACCACTGCCGGGCAGGTGGTTAATTTGATATCGAACGATGTGGGTCGCTTGGATTTGGCGATGATTTTCGTACATTACCTTTGGATTGGTCCAATCGAGACAATCTTTATCACCTACTTAATGACAATGGAGGTGAGTTATCTAACTACAATCCCGCTTCACGACTTCTATACATACATACTTACGTCATAAACATTTGCATGTTTGCTCAATTACAGATCGGTGTTGCGGCTACTTTCGGTGTGGCCTTCATGTTGGCCTTTATTCCCCTTCAAGGTTGGCTGGGCAAGAAGACGTCAGTGTTACGCTTGCGCACCGCTTTACGTACAGATGAGCGTGTGCGCATGATGAATGAAATCATCTCGGGCATACAGGTGATCAAAATGTATGCGTGGGAAATACCATTCGGCAAGATGGTGGCCTATGCGCGCCGAAAGGAAATCAATGCTATACGTAAGGTGTCGTATATACGTGGTATATTGCTATCGTTCATCATGTTTTTGACGCGCGTCTCCGTTTTTCTAAGTTTGGTTGGTTATGTACTGCTGCAACAGGTGCTGACGCCGGAGAAGGCCTTCGTCATTACAGCTTATTATAATATTTTGCGCACCACAATGACCGTTTTCTTTCCACAAGGTATTGCAACATAAGGATTTGGATGTCTGTGTACAAGTATATAGTATTTTAATTACTTTTTATTTTATTTCCCGAAGGTATTTCACAGTTGGCCGAGGCCTTAGTGTCCATTAAACGCATACAAAAATTCATGCTTTACGAAGAGACTGACATCGTTGATAAATCCGTCGATAATCCCAACTACCCTGGCAGTAACCAATCCACCGTTGTGAAAGACGACGAAAAATCATTGAATAGAAAAGAGGCGGAAAAGGTATTTGCTTCCAATGGGCACGCAACATTGTCGGAAGCTGGCATTGTAATGAACCATGTGAAGGCTAAATGGGATTCTAACTCATCGGAATACACATTGGACGATGTGAATTTGCGCGTGCAACCCGGCACATTGATTGCAATTATCGGACCAGTGGGTTCAGGCAAATCGAGGTGAGTTCCAATTTGTAACAAATTTACAAGCATATAATATATTTTCCCTACAGTTTAGTACAAAGTATACTCGGTGAATTACGACCAGAGTCGGGTACCATAAAGGTGAATGGCACTTTCTCTTACGCCTCGCAGGAACCTTGGCTTTTTACCGGCACCGTACGCCAGAATATACTCTTTGGTCAGCCAATGAATAGACGTCGCTATCAGCAAGTGGTAAAGAAGTGTGCACTGGAACGCGATTTCGAGCTACTACCCTACGGCGACAAGACGATTGTGGGCGAACGTGGTGCCTCGCTATCTGGTGGACAGAAGGCACGTATTAGCTTGGCGCGCGCAGTATACCGTGAAACCTCGATTTATCTGTTGGACGATCCATTGAGTGCGGTAGACACTCACGTGGGCCGTCATCTCTTTGATCAGTGTATGCGCGGTTTTCTGCGCGAACACATCGTGGTGCTGGTCACACATCAATTGCAGTTCCTACAGCAGGCCGATCAAATTGTTATCATGGAAAAAGGACGTGTTAGCGCCGTGGGCACATATGACTCATTGCGGGAATCCGGTTTAGATTTCGCAAACCTCTTGGCTGATCCCGAGAAAGAGGAGGCGGTTGAGGAAAAATCGCGCTCGCGGTCCAGTAGCAAAGTTTATAGCAATCGCCGAAATAGTGAGGCCTCATTGAATTCTGTAGCAGACTCATATGTTGAAGAAACACCAATGCAGCAGCAAGAGACACAAGAGCAGGGCAAGATTGGTTTGGAATTATATCAGAAATATTTCCGTGCCGGTGGCGGTTTTCTCACATTCTTTATCATGTTGTTTTTCTGTATGTTGTCGCAGCTGCTCGCTTCAGGCGGTGATTGGTTTTTGTCATACTGGTAAGTGTATTGGTATGACTATGACTTTGTGTATTAAATCGACCGAAACATCAACTTACGCTAAGCCTTTAATCGTTTGCAGGGTAGCTAAAAAGGGTCGCGATGGTAGTGTGTATTCAGCTAACATCAATGAGACGAGCATCGATGATACTTTCGATAGTTTCAACGATACGTCTACACTGCCACCAACAGCGCTACCTGAACAGGAATCGACATTAATGACTCTGTTGCGCGATGTAGGTGTCAACATGGATGCTGAAATGTTGGATATTTACATATTTACCGCCATAACCGTGGCTACGGTTGTCATCACGCTCGCGCGTAGCTTCCTCTTCTTCAATGTGGCCATGAAAGCTTCCACTAATCTGCACAATTCCATGTTCCGCGGCATCACGCGCGCTGCGATGTACTTTTTCAACACAAATCCCGCCGGTCGCATATTGAATCGCTTCTCTAAGGATATGGGTCAGGTCGATGAGATATTACCATCAGTTATGATGGACGTCATACAGATATTCCTTTCCCTTTTCGGCATTGTTGTTGTTATTGCCGTTGTGAATCCACTCTTCCTACTACCAACAGCCATATTGGCAATATTCTTCTACTACTTGAGATCGTTTTACTTGCAGACGTCAAGAGATGTTAAGCGATTGGAGGCAATAAGTAAGTGGTGATGGTGGAATTTCCTTCTAATATGAAATTTGGACAGTAAAATATTTGTTATTGCATTCTCATTTAGCGCGTTCACCCATCTACTCCCACATGGCTGCCTCGCTTTCTGGCTTGTCGACGATCCGCGCTTATGGCGCTCAACGTGTGCTCATCTATGAGTTCGACAACTATCAGGACCTGCACAGCTCCGCATTTTATATGTTCATCTCCACGTCACGCGCCTTCGGCTACTGGCTTGACTGCTGCTGCATTATCTATATTGCCGTAATAACACTAAGTTTTTTCCTCTTTCCACCTGCGAATGGCGGCGATGTGGGCTTGGCCATCACACAGGCCATGGGCATGACAGGTATGGTGCAATGGGGCATGCGACAATCGGCTGAGTTGGAGAACACCATGACCGCAGTGGAGCGTGTAGTTGAGTATGATGACATCGAGCCGGAGGGTGAGTTGGAATCGCCTGCCGATAAGAAACCACCAAAAACCTGGCCAGAAGAGGGTAAAATCGTGTTCGATGAACTAAGTCTGCGCTACTTCCCTGATCCAAAGGCCGAGTATGTGTTGAAATCACTCAATTTTGTGATCAAACCACGTGAAAAAGTTGGCATAGTGGGACGCACTGGTGCGGGCAAGTCTTCGCTTATCAATGCGCTTTTCAGGCTCTCATACAATGACGGTTCGATAGTTATCGACTCACGTGACACCAAAGAAATGGGTTTGCATGATTTGCGTAGCAAAGTCTCAATCATACCACAGGAGCCGGTGCTCTTCTCCGGCACTATGCGCTACAATTTGGATCCATTCGATGAGTATACGGATGCCAAATTGTGGGAGGCGCTTGAGGAGGTGAGTGCGTTTTTTCGATTACTTTTAGCAAATGCTAAAATTACTTGTGGTTTTTTATTCACTGCACAAAGGTTAAATTGAAGAATGTCGTTGCTGAGTTGCCTAGTGGCCTGCAAAGTAAAATCTCTGAAGGTGGCGCTAACTTCAGTGTTGGTCAACGTCAATTAGTTTGCTTAGCACGCGCTATACTACGTGAGAATCGTATTTTGGTATTAGACGAGGCCACCGCGAATGTGGATCCGCAAACGGATGCACTCATACAGTTGACCATCAGAGATAAATTCAAAAATTGCACTGTACTCACAATCGCACACAGGTTGAACACGGTTATGGATTCGGATAAGGTGCTAGTTATGGATGCTGGTCAAGCGGTGGAGTTTGGCACGCCATATGAGCTCTTAACAAAGAGCGAAGCGAAGATTTTCCACGGCATGGTGCAGCAAACGGGCAAGTCAACGGCTGAAAATCTAACAAGAGTTGCGCAGAAAGTATGTGATTGATGCTATATAGTATATGTCTTTACAATAATAATAATAATAATTAATAATGACTTTTTTCAGGCACACGAATTGAACTTGAAATCGAAAATGGAGTAGTAGCGTTGCTGTGTCTAGTAACTAAGAATTGTACTCAGTTTGAATGAGTTTGCCAAGCGAAAGCGCAACTTTTTTTTTTATTTTAATGGAATTTTGTAGCTGCATTAACTGCGTCACACATGTACATTCGTATCTATGGACTTTTGACACCAGAACTGCTGCTCGTGATTACCCCATAAGCCAGCCTTTCAAACCTTAACAGTGTATATATGTAAATTTTCTTCTTTTTTTTTTTGCTTTTGTGAAAAGTCCAGATCAACCGATATAGTGCATAAAAACATTCGCTACGCACATACATACATAAAATATATTTATAGTACCTAATTATTAGAATGTATGTAGTTAGGGTAGCGCGTAATTTTAAGCACAAATGCTAATAAGCAATTGTAATTCTAATTTTTAATTTTTTTATTTTATCGCTATTATTTGTACAGTTGTGTAGTTTAAAGTGACCCATCTGGAAGCTGTAATTTATAACATATATACCTAATGTCATTTTACCGCATGAAGCGTCATTCGATAATTTTATATAAAATTATTTCCATTGATATTCAGTATTTTTTAAAAAAAATGTAATGCTGCTAAATTGGTATTTACTTATGATATTCAAAATTAAATTAATTACGAAAATGAAAAAAAAAAAATAATAAAAAAATAAATATTAACTATGTACAATAAACAATACATTGAAAATGTGCCTTTACATAGGTTTATAAGAAACAAAATTACCAATTTATGTATAGATGTGTGTATGTAGAAAATGAAATAGTATGTGCTGTCATTGTTTCCACTGCAAATAAACGTCCGAAAGTTGAAATGATCAAACTATGACATTAAGTGTGTATTTTTTTTGGATTAATTTAGGGGCCGTAACAGTTATGAGAAAATGAGCTAATTCAATAAAGTTTAATAATTATTTTTCAATTTATATTTTTTCCTCACAAAATAACTGTTATATTTTGATTTTTATTTTCGCTTCTTTATTGAGTTTAAATAATTTACGCAAAAAATTTAATAGTAAGCTTTTTGCTTGACAAAAAATACGCTTGCATTATTACTTTCAAATCGTAAAGGCAAAACAAAAAGCTTACTCTTCAACTCTTATTGCGTAAATTGTTAAAGGGTCAATAATAAAAAGTTATCAAATAACTTTTATTTTGTATGTGGAGTACTAGAAACCTTTGGAGTAAATTATTTTTTTACCGAGATTTTTCAAAGTAATGGTTTACATCGGCAAGACCGATTTCGAGCGAATACTTTTTTTAATATGTCGTTAGTGGGGAATATTAGCGACAAGCAGCATGGAACTCGTTACTACGACAGTCGGCTATAAGTAACCGGAACAGACCCGGATTTTTAACCGATCAAGTACTGTCAACTCGGCACTATGCCATGAAATCGCCGCATGAATATTTTCGTCCGCTAAAACCACAACAATAGCAGTATATAACTAGTTTTTACGACGAAATACGTGCATACAAGTATTTTGTACTATGGGAAACGTATCAGCACGAACTAGGAAAATATATTTTATTCATCAAGGGAATACAAACTAACGAAATATAGAATAATTTTCAGCGACTTAAACAATTTGTTCGTCCAGTTATATTTGTATATCTCAAAGCACGGTTTTTGTAAGAGTTCGAGTGATAAGCTCAACCTGCAAATTTACCCAATAGACATAATACTTTCCAGAAAACGTCTACAAAAGTCATACTTATAATTTATAGCCTTAATATTTAAAAAATTTTAAAACATTGGTTATATTGATAGTTTACATATTTTTTAAATATTAAATTTAACTGACATTTTACTCTTTTTCCAATTTATAATTCACCTATTCACCACAGAAAGTACAACAAGCTGGCTACATGCACATACCTCGCATGTGGCAACACTTGTCAGCACGGAGCAAAACAAAACAATGATAAAAATCTACAATGCCAACAACAAATCCTCACTGACAGTTTGTTTTTTGTTTTGATTATTGCCATTGCACCAACATTCAAAAATCACTGCACAAAATTCCAATCAAAAAAATTACAAAAAAAAGTCAAATTAATTTCAAGCACGAATGAAAATGTCTACATAAATTGTGTAAAAAATTTATTGAGCGATATACATAAATGTACGCGACTCACAACTACTAGGTGAGCAGCAGCAGCGCCTAAAGTCATGCTACAATGCGCCATTGAATAATTCAACAAATAAAAGCCAAACAAAATGTTGTGTTCTATTATTGAAAGTGAATGTCGAAAACGGAAATAGCGCTGCATATGCAACGCACAATAATCATTAACGATATAAATAAATTAGAGATCGCGTGTGAATATGAAATAAACGAATCAATTGATTTTGTGTTGCGTATTTGCTCTCAATGCAGGAGGGTGGAAAATTCAATAATTCGATTCGATCAGCTGCCACGACTCTTACGATTGTTGGTATTGGCATTTGCGGTAGGGTGGGAGGTTGTTGTGCTGTGAGTTATTGCGCGCCCGATACAGGTCGTGAGGCAGGTGATTGCGATTGACATTGCCGGATGAGTGATTAGTGATGAATTGCTATGTTGTGGTATTAGTAAGCACGCATACATTTATATACATGTACATATGTATGTATGTACATACAGTATCGGACAAAATATTTGCAACTAGAGCGAAGTTCTAATTTTTTTTGTCTTACAATGCCATTTTCGAATATCTTTTTGTTTCTTGTTTTTAAATTATAGCATTGAAGTTACATATTTTGCAATGTTTATCGCGATATTTTTTTATTTTGCCGGGTATACTATATAACAATTTCAAATGTACGTCAATCCGCCTCGACAAAACAATTGCAACTTTATTTTGATCGTTTTTTCACCTCTGTTCTGAGTTTGAATTAATTAAAACATTTACTGAGCATAATTCCTGTTCATAATTTTTGCAAAAATGCGTTTTATTTAAAATTTTTTTCCAAAAAAAGTAATGGCTCTTAATAAATTCGGTGAGGCATTCCGAGGCTGTGTTATTGATGATTATAATAACAGAATTTCTAAAAAAAGAAATTTCTATAAAGTACAGAATTCACAACTCATCAATCTCACGAATAATTTCGAACTTTATTAGGAACTAATTTGTCGAAGTAGAGCATCGTGGACGCCGATCAAGAAAACTGATGAAAAAACTGACAGCTCAATTGCAAGAGAGGTAAAAAGTATTAATTTTAAAGCGCTCCGCAACTAGTAAAAGAGCTTGGGTTACCAATCTACTCAACGCTGATAACTTAAATAACGCTGATTTACACATTTACCGACCAGCGAAGAAACCGTTTATTAGGAAACGTAACCAACTAAAACGATTGTGTTCATTAAAAACCATCTAGAATGACCAATAAGCAAGTGGAAAACTGTTATTTTTAGTGATGAATTCAAATTTAATTTGGTAGAAAGTCCAAAAATAGTCAAGCATAGTTACTATGTTATGGTCTGGGATGCTTTTCTGTTTCTGGTTTGGGGCCGCTTCATCGTATTAATGGGAGCATGGATCGGTACGTTTACAGAGACATTATGAAATCCGTAATGTTGCCACATGCGGAATGGGAAATGCCACTTAAGTGAGTCTTTCACCAGGACAAGAACCCGAAGCATATGACATATATAGGTCCTAAAATCGTGGTTACAGAGTAATAACGTGGTTATAATGGAGTGGCCTCTACAGTCCCCAGGCCTTAAAGTTTATGGGAAATTGTAAAAAAGAAGAATTAATCGCAGTAATGATGCAAATACTGATCAGTTGTCCTGGAGGCATGGAGTAATATATCTCCAACCATAGAGGATAACCTTATAGCTTCAATGCCGCTGCAATGCAAAGCAGTTATTGAGAGTAATAAGTTTGCTACAAAATACTACATTTTTCTTTTATTTTATTAAAATTAGAGAACGGTTTTATTGGTTGCAATTGTTTTGTCTTATTGAATATACATATGTAGATGTTATATCGTTTTTCATATATGTGACCTGGTCTACGAAAAGGGAGCTAACGTGCGAAAACTAGTTTTCTGGGAAACAGCTGTTAAAAATAAACAACTCGTTTCGGCAGTTTCTCGTTATCTCATTAAATGTTCTCCTTTCCAGAGGCTTCAAGGACGTCCAGTTGTTGTTTTTGGTCGGAATATTATTATAGTTCATCGTGTAAGTTGCTAGTGTGGAACATTTAAAAAAGTAACAGAAGTGACGTTTACTCTAATACCGCGCAGCTGCTGTTGTCTTGTTTTCATTCGTCTCTCTTTCGGGATGTTCTCTACATTTTTAGGGAACTTTCAAACAAGTTATGACTTTTTAGATTCTATCACGTGAAAAAGCTTCTCATCTTCCATCCGAATCAACTAAAAAGTGAAAATTGATTTTTTGACACCTAAGCCCCCTTTCCGTAGATCAGGTCACATAGTTATATTAAACAAATAAACTGAAAAATATTAGTAAATTTGCTTTGTTTACCTTATTTTTATTTAAAATAAAATTAAAATAGTAGGTTTCCGGCAATTATTTTCTATGTAATCGACAGTATTTTCATTATCATATTTCAGTTGCAAATATTTTGTCCGACACTTACAAATATGTTCGGATACATTGTATATACATATGTGCTTGTGCCAGCGGTGGTGGCGTATGAGTGCTTAGAAAGCTGTATAAAACAGTGTATTTTTACATATGTATGTATGTCATCGAATAGTTTGAGCAAATGTAATTGCACTCTTATATTATTTACTTTGTTTTAAATATTAGTTTTAGTTTACTCATATTTGTTGTTAAAGCTAAGAGTAGAAGGTGGCATCTCTTAAAATTAATCAATCTCACCGATTCATCAACCAGAGCGAATCTGTATTTTTTTCCCATCAGCGGCTCTTAGCTTGAAAGCGTTCTCCGACATTATTTAAGAAATTTTTTATGTTGCTACAACAACCACTTTACTCCCGAAACCATTACTTATGGCGTTATATACTATATAGCTAGAAGGTTAAAAAGCGAAATTTTCATAATTTTTTCTGAGGAAACTTTTTTTAGTTTTACTATATATTTTATTTGCAATCTATCTAAAGACAATCAGCACATTTTATAAATATAAGCATTATAACAGGATTGATTGGGCTCCATTAAGACTAATAAATATATATATATATATTCTTCAATAACACAATTTGCTGGAAAATATTCTTAAAACTACTTAAAATCTGTATGGAAGGTCCAAAATGTGAGTTTTTTTAAGCGTCTAACATCCATACTGTTGTCCAGTAGATTTCTTGCCAGTAAGTTTTCATGATTATAGGATCTCTAAGGTATCTACTTAGTATAAGTAAAAATATTTATTTGGAAAGGAACTGCAGTTGATTTCCGGGAGCTTCTCTCAAAAAATACGTTCTGCGGTGACCACTATATCTCCTGGATCCTCTGAAATTAAAAAACAAAACAGATTTCGTTAAAGTATTGTTAAAAAAATCGATTTTTGCCGAAAAATTCTGCACTAAATTGTTTGTAAAAAACAGAGAGATCAGTGAGACAAATTTTTTTTATTAATTACTAAAAAAATATATTTAAGAAGCTCGTGTTATAATTTGAGACTAATCGGCTTAGACGTTTTCGAATAATGTGGGTCACCGACTTTGAAAACAGCATTTTGAGAAAAACGCGTTTAAAGTTTGGAATGCACTTTACAAGCACTCTGAAACGCTTTTTCAAATTTACGTGTAACTTGGAAAATATTCACCGGAACGATACGTATACATATTCATACATTTACAAAATAAAACAAAAAAATCGTTTTTTTTTGAAAATTCTAACTGTATATAACTCTTTATGCGGACCAACTATAACTTTGGTTATAATTTTAAGCATTTTTTCTTAATATAGATCGTTCTTTACTACTCTCACAATTTTACATAGATTCACTTAAACAAATCCATTTCACTAATATTCAGCTTTGAATACTAAACAACTTCAACTTTTCTTTTAGAGCAGCATCGTTCTTACTACATGAAAAACCAATTGACACATAAATTTCATAAAATTTCCAATGCTCCTTACACCCGAGACAGACATGTAGTAACAAAACCATAGTAAAGGTATCATGGTATTCTGTTTACTACGTTGGTGACACACATGGCAATGTAGTAAACTCAAGTACAAGCTTTGTTTCATAGGCATCAATAATTTCAAAAAATTGTAAACAACAAATATGTTGTTGTGCGTTATGGAGAAAATAATTCAATTACTTAAAATGCTCTAAAATTAATCTATTTTCATAGAAAATAAGCGATTTGGTTACAGTTTCTCTAAAATCCTCACATAAAATGAGGCATTTGCTGCTTTTCCGCAACAAAAATTGTGAAAAATGTTTTGTTTTCCATTTCATTAATTGATTTTTTAAATTATTTTGACAGAATATCTTGAAGAGCTTTTGTGTAAAAACTTTTAGCAAAGTTTGTTACCTGTTTTTTAGCTATGTTCATACAAATACCACAATGAAACATCATAGTTTGTTACCAGAAAAATACTACATTGCTCATATGGTATTTTGTTAGTATTTGGTGACACACATGTGGTATTTGTACCATATATGGTATTGTTACTACATGTCTGTCTCACGTATTATATTATCTTAGCTTTACCACGTCAGAAGAGTTGTCATATATCCAAACAAAGAGTTAGACTATTTCTTTGCTATACTAACGGTTTACAGATTGTGACTCAGAATCACTAGAATCAGTTTGACATTATCTATGCACAAGAATGGATTCACGTCTCAGAAACACACAAGATTTTGCAAGCTCTTTGATAAAAGCAATCTTCGTAGCTTGCCCTCATGGTTACATTTCTATAATCTGCTGTCTCCTGCAGAATAACTGCAGTAGAAGTGCAGTGACCAATGCTTTTTTTTAAAACAACCATAAAGCTTGACTACTGTGATCCAACCGTTCCCACGACAGTCGGGTCTACGTAACCGGAACGGACCCGGATTTTTATCCCGCCAAGGACTGTCAACTCGGTAGAATTCTGCCGCTACAGCAACAACAATTACTGTGACCCAATTGAATTCAAATTGAAAATTGAAATTTTTAATTTACACTTTACTCGTAGTTAGTGACATCTATGCTAAATTTCACGCCAAAATATTCTTTAGTAATTGCGATACGCGTTCTTTTGTGAGGCTCTAAAAGTTAATTCTTCGATTTTTACTATGTCTGAATTTATTGAAGAAAGAAGTGCGATAATGCACCATCTCACAATGCATCGGTTATTCGTGATCATTTCGCCACATTTTCAACAAACATCGTGCCGCAACCACCGAATTCGCCTGATTTACTTTCGTGTAACTTCTGGCTACTCAGCAAATTCACATGACCACTCCGAGGATACCGTTTTGACTTAATTGAGGATATTAAAGCTGAAATGAAGAAGGCTCTGATGACTATCACGACGCAGGACTTTTCCAGGTGCTATGATGACTGGAAAATTCGTTGGCTTATGAATCCGCGTACCACCCACTTCGTAGAAAATTTTGTATTTATGGGTTGCTAACTAGCTAATATCAACATTTACATATGCAAAATGAGGAAATATGTATACAAATTTTCCAGTTTATTTTTTAACTTCGCTGCACTCCATCGCATTGTCGGAATTTTCATCATTATTTCTGGTAATTTATCAATAAAATTTCGGTGAATCGCTGCTTCGTTTGGCTATGAACACAAACAAACAGGCTGTGAGTATATTTTTATGTACTTCCCATTTTTTTATGGATTTTGAGTAAGCGCCCAATGCTCACAGAATATTAAGTACCTTCGCATAAGGAGATCCAGTCATTAAAGTTATTTTATTGGAAAGCATTTTAAAGCAACGATGCAACGCTGACGTTGTAAACGAACGCAAACAATTTGTAATATTTAATATCTACAAATACATATGTATGTGCGAATATGCAAAAAGGCGTGGTGAGCGTGCATATTAAGGTTGCCTAAAAAGTGACTAATTCAATTTTAATCTTTGATATGAGTTCTATATCAGCCATAACAAACTCTAGAGATTCTGGAGAGATCATTTTAAAGTATACGTTTTATAGTAGAAAACGACATTTGTGATCTTGGAACAAAAATGCATATTCTTTGTTCTGTTAGAGTGTATGTGTATTCTTTCCAAAAGTACATCACACTTGTCACCTCATTAGTACTAAATACAACATTTACACATTTAAAAATTATAGCTGAATGCGAACTTATACCACTTTTCCCTGCTACTAGCCAAGTTCCGACATAATCTTGTGGTAATTCAATTTACACTGTATTCGGCACCTTTATACATATATATGAATATACATATTTATGTACTTATAGATTGCGCTCTTCACATTTCGTGTGCAGTGGCGTAAGACCTATTAATGGAATTGATGGGTCATAAAGTTTTCATACACGAAATAATTGCTTCAACTGCTGGAAAGAATGCATCAATATAATAGATTTTGCCTATTATCTGCGTGTGCCTCCATGCAGTTATGTGTCAGTGAAAACTAAGTGAATGTGTGGTAGAAAATCCCTTGGCAATCCAACCGTAAAATTTTTGAATGCACTTAATTAACGACATTTTGTACGTTTATATACGTGAAGTACTATACATATACATATGTATGTATTCTAGTATAGTTTATAATTAGAATTGAATGTTTTGGTTCTAGTCTTGAGGTCAATATATTTTTAAATATTTTAGTGTCTGAATTCATTCATATTTTCTGTTCGAAATGAAGTTTTGTAAAAGTTATTCTATCACATTTGACTTGAATAGTTCATAAATACAGCGTGTACAAATAAGGATGACGTCATTTTGACAGCTTGGGGCGGTCATGCTTTTTTATGTGTTTTTTTCCAAATTGTGTCATTGCATTCAGTAAGATTAGGAACTTCAGTAGGTCACGTTTCACTTTGGTACAAGCTTGGAAATTGTTCAAAATTATTACGCTAATTTACTTTCGCCAAAAAATTCGTAAATTCGTTCATGAAAAAATCTTCTTCTCAGAAGAGGCCTATTTCTGGCTCAATGGCTTCGTCAGCAAGCAAATTGTCGCTATCGGGGACAGTCAAGTTGTAGTGCAGAACGCAATTGCATTCCCAAAAATTAACCGTTTTGTGCAGATTGTGATATGGTGGCATCATAGGGACTTCGAAATGAGGCAGAAAATGCAGTTACCATCAATAGCGAACGTTATAGTACGATATTGACTGGATTTTTTTTTTCACCCGAATTTGATAAAATCGTCATGGACGATCTCTATTTCCAAAAAATACGTCGAGCCCGATCATGTTTAATGTCAAAACATGTAAACATTGCATGCAAAGTAGGGTGATCTGTTCATTTCGAGAAATGATGCGGCCAAACGGCCGCCTAGATTATGCGACTTAACGCCTCTAGATTATTTTCTCTGTGAATATGCTAAATTAAAGGATTGCAGCAATCAACTAGCAACGGTCTAGGAGTTCGAAGACAACATTCACAACATTCAACAGCTGGATTGATGCATCAGATCATCGAAAATTGGCGTAAACGGGTAGAGACATGTCAATGGCCGACATTTTGATCAAATTATAAATTGCATAACAAAAACACAAAATAACCCATTTTGGTAAAATGTTGGTGTGTTATTTCATTTTAAAATCGCGTATTTCTTGTTGGTAGACTCTTTATATTTGTTAGAATATTGTCTATTGACCCGATAAAGGACTAACACCTTACGAGAATTCTTGAAACTTTGTCCGATGCTAGACTAAACTTTTTCTTAGGGGATTCTAGGAATAACAAAATTAATCGATCTTCTGAAGATAAATTAATATTTTTTAAATTAAAAAACCTTTATTTTTTCTCCTGCTTTTGATATTGTCACGAGTCTGTCATCTGAATTACGATAGTTTTGCAATTGCGGGTATCGGCGTCAATAACAGTAACGAGTTATACATTTTTTGTTGCCGGAAATTGTTATGATAAAGTTCCCAGCTCTAATATTTTTTATCGATACTTTTGTAGTACTATTTCTCCCCTTTGCGAAATTCCTCATTAGACAGAAGCAATTTACAACGAGTCATTCCTCTCTTCACATTCGACACTGCATATTTCTCCTGCTGTTTTCAATATACTTTCCGTGTGTTTAGTTATTTTAAGTCTTGGTATTAACAATTAATCGGTTGCATCCACCATGTGTACGTCTTCACTGTAATTCTGTTTTCTTTTGAGAGATGTCAACAGTTGCCGGCAACTTCCTACGCAGTTCGGCTACACCGTGTATACACACACTCACATTCATATAAATAATTATGTGAAAGTATATAAATAGCTCCAAATAGCACTAACCCAATTATTGTGCATAATTGTGTTCCATTAATGTCTATATTGAGTAATTTGCATCCGCTTATAGGCCTCTAATATAAAGATCATAATTAAATAGACTCATAAGGAGTTGGTTTTTTTTTTGTTTTTATAATTCGAAGAGAAGCGAAGAAGAACAAAATGCACCGAAGGCACTAAAGGCCATCTCTGCTGAGGCTTTTAATAATAAGTGTATGGAAAATTCGTCAAGGCTTTGGCATGCTTGTATTGGCTTTGGGATCTATTCTGAAGATTACTGCATTTTTTTTGTATTATTTTATATTTTTTTCAGTCCGGGTCATATTTGATCAGACATTATACATACAAAATCTCTCAGTTGGATGCAGTACATTTGTTAGGTGCTACTTACATACTTTTCTGAGGGATAAAGCTTGTTGAAGTGTAAAAAAAAAAATTTACAAAAACAAAGCAAATATGCTGTACATTCACTTTGTTAATTGAATTTAAAATTTTTATGTTACATAATATTGTATATTTATAAATTGTAGAACGTTTTTCATTTCACGAATTAAATTTAGTATAAATTTTTATACATATGTATCTATATATTTAAGGGCTGATCCATTTCAAGATTCCCCAATTTTTTAATGAAAAAAAAACACAGAAACTTCACATTTAATGGGGAATGTTTATTATTATTCGAAAGAATATTCTTTGGCAATTATTTTTTGAAGATTATTGCTTTCGAATATTAGCCGTGGCTAATTTTCGATGACGCGTGCGAGTATTTCGACTGGTAACTGTAGAATGGCATGCGTGATTTTCTGCTCCAAGGTCTGAATCAAAGCGAAATTGTAAGCATAAACTTTACATATCCCCACAGGAACATGTCTAACGATGCGATGTCACACGATCTTGATGGCCAAACGCGAAATTATCTGCACACCGTGGGGAAGTGACGTCGTCTTGTTGAAACCAAGATCGCTTTAATTTTAGGGATCAAATAGTCGGCTATCAAGGCTCGATAACGGTCGCCATAGACGGATACGTTCTCACTGGCATCATTTTTGAAGAAATGTGGACCGATAATTCCATCGGACCACAGACCACACCAAACCGTTTTTGTTTTTCTGGATGAAATGACAGCTCTTGAATATCTTAAATGCGGCAATTTTGGTTGTTTACATATCCGTTGAGCCAGGAGTGACCCTCATTGCTGAAGAAACTTTGGCTCAAAAACGTCGGATCTTCTTGGAACTTTTCAAGAGCCTATAAAGCGAAGCGATGTCGCTTGGGAAGGTTGAGCGGCTTCAGTTCTTGTACAAGCTGTATTTCGTTCGTTTTCAGTTTTAGATCTTGAAGTAAAGTCGTTCTATACGTTAGTTCGAGTTGCTGCGAACCGTGCCAAATCGACTCTCCGTGGTCTTTGAGTAAACTCTCAGCTACGACTGCTATATTTTCTTCATTGTGTGCTAGACGTGATCTATTTGGTCGAATATTATCCAATAATGAATGCTGTGACTCAAGGTGGGTGATGGTGTTGCGAGTAGTGCCCTCAGTAGGTCGATTATGTTGACCATAAGTTGAGTTTTCGTCATAAAGTTGTAGTTGTGATTTGTAGATGTTGTACAGTCATAAGTCTTTCCATGAAGAAATATCAAAAAATACTGAACAAAACTTACATGACAGCTTGACACGACTCATGCATGATCTGTCAAAAGAATGCTATTGGAAAAAGTACCTCTACTTGGATCACTCATTAACGAGTGAGTCAAAATACCAAATATTTTATGCGTTATTAATTGTAACGAGAAGGTCCTCTGCCTTGCAGCGTTTTCTTTTTTTCTTAGTAAAACAAAAATTCATATCTCGCTTCCAACTACTTAAAAAAATGTCTCGTTTCATAAATTTTCATACTTGGAGAGATTTTCTTGGAGGTACGAGGCGAAAATTCGATTCTTTTACCCTGCCTAGTATATAACAAAGCGAAGTCTGCTCATCAAAATTCATTCTTTATGAAACCCACTCTTTCCCTAAAAAATTCTATGTTGGAATAGTTCTGAAAAAAATTGGAGAACTGTCGTGAAAATATTCAGCACCACTGCCACTAAATATGATTCTAGCGATAAGAGAAAAAATATAACACCAAATTTGCTCCAAGCAGAACCAAACGACACCGTGCTTACACCTTTAACTCAAAAATTTTGTAATTGTCATTCTTAAAGCTGTGAATTTTCGCAGAGAAAACGTTAAAAGCTTTAAATAAGAGAGTTGTCATGGGCAAGCCACTGACGCTACAATAAGCGTGTTAGCGCAATCGCTTGCATAATAACTCCGTTAAGCACCATTAAAGTGCTGAATAAGCAAACTTATTTACATACTAATATGACTATTGATATTAGCAAAAAACACCGAGTCATTCTAAAAAAAAAATAAAAGATTTTTTAGCAATTCTCTTGTAAACAAAACCAAAACGCAACCAAGAGACACGGCTGTGAGTGAATGCTCCGAAACTGAACGATCCAATGATCATGCACTTGTGATAAGAGCGCTCACTGGTCGGTATAAAAGTGCGGTGCGTCTACTCTTCAGTAAGAGTCTTGTGCGAACGGTTAGAATGTGCGGAGCGCTCTTACTATTGGCAGAAGGTTCTAAATAGTGGCAGCACGCGCATTGGTAGTAAAACGTATGTTTTATTTTCGGCATCAAGGTGTTAATAAAAAAACTTGCTTGAATGAATTAAAGTGCAGTGAATTTTCGGTGGACGCTGCTTTATATGCACATTGTAAGACAAAAAGCATTATGTGCTGGTGAAAGAATAAAATTATTTAAAATTATTGGAAAAAGTACCTCTACTTGTTGTTGTTATTTGTTTTTAACTTCACTCTTTTACAAAATCTCAATGAAAAAAAGTAAATTATTCAGTCAACGCAGCGTGTTCCAAATACATTTTGATTGAGTAGACTACTTATAAGGTTCTGAAACAATAAAAACTAAGATAAATGACAAAAAAGTGCCTGGAATCTAAAAGACACGCCAAAGTTGCATAAGAAAGTGCCGAAAATAGCGAAAAAAAGTTGTATAATATATTGTTAGCAATGTTTTTATTTATAGTCAGTGCTGCATTTTTAATAGAAATTTAATTTGTACATATATGTATGTATATATACATATGTATGTGCTAACGTGGTTTCATTTCGACTTGCAAACGAGATTTTTTTAAACGAAAAAGTGACTTGCAATTTTACGTATTATAACAATTATCTTTGCGATATCTAGAGACAAGTTAGACGTGATCTGGTGTGCTGACAATTCAAAATTTTTTTTTCAAATTATGACAAAATAAGTGCTGCACTAAAGAAGTTTGCAAAAAAATATGTTTAAATTTTATTTGATATTAAAACCGAAAAGTATTTTTTTAGAAAAATACAATTTTTTCATAAAAAGTGTTTTTCTTTATAAAAATTATTTTTGTTTTTAATAAAAGTAAATTTTTTTCATAAATAAATAAATAAATAAAAAATAAATAAATACATTTTTTTTCATAAATTTCATAAAAAAATAAATAAATAAATAAAAACTAAATAAATAAATTTTTTTTTTCTTAAATTTCATAAAAAAAATATAAATAAAAATATATTTTTTTCATAAATTTTATAAAAAAAATAAAAATAATTTTTTTTTTCATAAAAAGTATTTCTTTTTAAACAAACCTTATAAGTGTGACGAAAAAGTGTTTTCAAAACTAAAAGTGGTGTTTGTGAATTTCTAAAGCAATATTTTATTAATAGTTTTGGCTGTAATGCCAGTGGTCACGCTTACATTGCTCACATGCAAATAAATATAAGAAAATAAGCATACTGATCACATTTGGTATATATATTTTTTATCTTCACTCTCAAATTGCAGTTAAGGTTTAAGTGTTGTGAATTTAATAAAACATCCAAGTGTCAAGCAATCACTGCCAATTTGACAACACGCAACGACAAACAACTACGCCGCCATGCAGTCATTTAAGGCGGATGAGTTGCCGCAGAATCCGCGCGAACGTGCCAATCCACTTTCAGTGCTAATGTTCTGGTAAGTGTTGAATTATAGCATGAACATTGCACGTACATACATACATACATACATACATATTTATTACACAAAACGATAAATGTGAATTATTCAATTTTAGAATATGGTATATAGAACAGGGTTTTACAATGAGAGTGATGTGATTTCTTAAAAAAAAAAATAATTGTTAAGGAAATTCAAATATTTGTATTTAATGTGAAGAACAATAGACTCTGAATATAAAATTTGCAAAAGGGGAATTTGCAGGAACAAATTCGGTGAACCCAATTTTCAAATACTTCTTCTACCAAATCAATCACGTATGTCATGAATAGCAGGTTCAATATTGACTGCTAAAGTTGGAAGAAAGTCTGGTTTATTGCTAAAGATCAATGGCTTCAAATAACGTCGAAAGAAGTAGTCTAAAGGTGTTAAATCACAACATCTGTGAGTTCACAATTTCTTGAAATAATCGAATCTGCAAACTTTTCTCGCAATAATTTGGTTGTTGCACGTGCTGTGTGGCACGAAGTCCCGTCTTTTTAAAAAAAGATGTTGTCAAGATCAACTTCTCCCCATTGCGACCATAAAAAGTTGGTTATCATCGATTTATATTCATTTATACATATATTAATTTCGAAAGAAGAACGGACCGATGATTTCACCAAACCAAAAACACACCAGACCGTCAATTTAGGTAAACCAAATGGTGTTTCATGAATAATTTCTAGATTTCCTTCGCACCAGAATCGATTGTTTATTTACCGCACCAATCAGATGAAAGTCAGCCTTATCGGAGAAGATGATTTTCGTAAAAAAATCGTTATCGTTTTCAAATTATTTCAAGGCAAAATCAACCAACACTTTTACGGTAGTCTAATGGCTTCAGTTTTGAGTGAGAGGAATTTTATACGAGTTCAAGCTCAAATCTATACTCAAAATACGCCAGGTTATGGCGGTCTCAATTCTAGAGAACGTCTTGGAATCTCCAAATTGCGATCTTCAGCAACACTAGCTTGAACGGCAATATTTTCATCGCGTCTAGCGGTTCTTTGTCTTATTGGCACTTGAACATTGTGTAAAGAAAATGTACGCTCGAAATTTTCAACAATTCGACAAATAGCGAAGACAGGTGGAAAAAGTCGAAATGGTAAAACCGCACGAAAAGTTGCAATTGATGAACGATTGTTTTGATAATAAAATTGACTTACTTGTAAACGTCGTTTTTGCGTATGTCTCTCCATGATGAAATTGTAAACATTACTAAATACAAAAAAAATAAATTACAGATCATGATATACTAAAAAAACGACACTTAGAAATCTTATCATTCCTATTGGAAAACCCGGTATATGCAGCTAGTTAGCTACGTGACTTCTCTTGCCTAGTTTAGCTACAAATGTAAATGGCTACATATATAATTTAATGTATGCAAAAGTTAATTATTATTTCTAAATTATATACAAATCAGTTGAATAAAGTTCATCGATGATTGGGATGGTAGGTACAACAATCACATTTCTTATGAGAAATCCGAAAATGACACAAATCACCCTATGAGAATGTCGACGGTCAGGTAGGCTCTGAAACCATCAAAGAATTATAATGTTAATTATCAATAATAATCTTTTCTTAACAAATTCATGTCAGAAGTTTTGCTTTATTTGCAACAGTAGCCTGTATACCTTCTAATACAACTACCACTTTGAGTCGCCATAACAATAAAGGATAAACAATTAATTATAAATATGAGTTATAACGTTGGGAAATTTTTGTATTACATAATCGTTATCAAAAATAATTATCTTCAAAATTTGCAGACAATAATTTAAGATATATTAAATTTATTAAATAATATCTATAGAATAAAAATCTTTCATTTATTAATTAAGTACTATAGACTTTGAACGTGGGTAAATTTTCTGAGTGGGAAACCGTTATCGATTGCATGTACACTTACTGATTTACGTAAACGTTTGTGAACATTTGGTAGAGCCTTAAAGTTCAGTGCTTATCAAAGACATTATCTGGCGATAATATTCACACGTATTTTTCGACAACAACATTACAAAGCGGTGAAAATGTACAGATTTGAGAAACCGGGAGCTGATAAAACATTCGACATCTTTGTGAATTGCATATCATTGCTAATCACTATTTTCGTTAACACATTTTTGTTAGAGGATTTATGATTTATGTGCTTTTACAGCACGCCTATACACAGGTGTAGGTACATCTAATCGCAGTGGGTAATTAGACAAATTTGCTAAGTCATCGCACAAATGCAAACATTTTTCATACCTTTCACATATACAAAAGGCGCGGTGCAAGAACTTGATTTCGATCGTTCCGTTTGTTTGACAACTATATGCTATATTTATCCGAACTGAGCAATTTCTTCGGAGATTGCCTTAGACAATAAGCCGTGCAGAATTTCGTGAAGATATCTCGTCAAATGTAAAAGTTTTCCATACCAGAACTTGATTTCGATCGTTTAGTTTGTATGTCATCTATAGTATATGCTATAGTGGGACGATATCGGCGGTTCCGACAAATGAGCAGCTTTTTGGAGAGAAAACGACGTGTGCAAAGTTTTAGATGGATATTTTCAAAATTCAGGCACTATTTCGCGTTTGTATAGACATGGCTAAATCGACTCAGCTTATAAGTGCTGATAATTTAAATATATGTATACCATATGTGACCTGGTCTACGAAAAAGGGGCTTAGGTGTCAAAAAATCATTTTTTTTATTTTTATTTTTACTTTTTTTTTATTTTCTATTTTTATTTTATTTTTATTTTTTTATTTATTTTATTTTATTTTATTTTATTTTATTTTATTTTTTTTGACACCTAAGCCCCTAAGCCCCGTTTTCGTAGACCAGGTCACATATGTATATACTTTATAGGATCTCCGTCTTTTCCTATTCGGTGTTACAACCATCGTGACAAACTTAATATATCCTGTCCAGGGTTAAATATACATATGTATATGTATTTAGTGTGGGAACTTTTCTTGAAGTAATTGTTCTTCAATTCTTACACGGCATATGGTACTTTACCGCATGCTTGATGGATCAAAATTCCCAGTGTGTAATTTAATTATCAGGTCTTTCGATTAGCGCCTAGTTGGTTCTTTATCTAAAGACCAACGTGATGAGATAAGGCGGGATGATGGTGTATTTTTGTCGAAAGTTGTTAAAGTTAAAAAACGTTGGATTTTAAACCAAAAAAAATGTTAAGCATTTAGAAGATATTCTTCACTAGTTTCGTCCTACTACCTACTAAACCACTCGGTATTCCAAGTTAGATAAAGGCTTCATCTTGATGAAAACTGGAATCGTTTTAGTGTCTGATCTGTTGAATGCGGGCTAACCAAATCTGCCATGTGTAAAAGCTTCCAGTGATAAGAAATGAAAAAATAAACGGACGGCAAATCCGGCATGGCATACAATATCTAGGAAGATGCGAATATGTTTGTAACAAGGTTACCTAGATAAGTCTTATGAGTTAGCTAGATGCGATAGAGAGAACTTGTGAAATTCATCGGAAAAATGCGCTTTTTTTCTTTTACTTTTATGTCAAGAATGAATTAATTGAACGAATATTTTTTATTGTGGTAAAATGATTACTAAAGTCGACGTTATTTGGAGATAAAGCCGATCAACTTTCTCATATTACAAGTAGTAAACATATAGTGAAGTAGATAGATGAAGTAACTATATCATTATAATGAAAGAGCAAATACACTCAAGCTTTAATTGCAGCTATAATTAATTTGTCTTATCATTACTACTCTCTAGCACTACACGACTTTTACCGTCACTATTATAAGTAGATAACTGAAGATGTTTTATGATAAATAAATTTACATTAATAAATATTTAATTTATTTTATTGTAGCTTTACGATGCCTGTCTTCTTCAAGGGCCGCAAAAAGACTCTGGATGAACGCGATCTTTTTAGAGCTTTAAACAGTCACAGATCAGGTAAATCACACGAACCATAAACGGTATACATATTTGTACTATATGTATGTGCTTATTGCTTTATTAAACTATACCAAGTGCAATGTGAATAATTAAATTAAACAGTACTATGAAATGTGGGACACTAATAAAGTCATGAAGTAGCCATAAAGCCATAAATAAACTTGTATATACAAAAGAAATTGTTTGGCTAAGCTCGTATGGGAGGTTATCGTATTAACTGATTTTTGTTTTATTGCAATTTTTGTACACAAATAAAGAATGACGCATTTTCGAACCATTACAAATACCCAGGAGGAAAGGGAGCAATTTCTGTAATGAGTATATATAGTATGGTATATGTATGTACTTAAGTCGAAATAAATTTGAAAGAACAGCGGTAGCAGCCTGTCTTGTTGCCCTTGAAAGCGCTAAAAAGTGACTTGTCAATTATTAACCACTTTTTGGTTGAGAGATTAATAGGCGGTTTACTTACAGTTCATTTTCCTAACGGGCATGTACATATGTATGGTATTATATGACTTTTGTATGCAAATAAGGAACCCCCCACTTATGCAAATATGTCATTCGACATGTTTTGAATAAAAATATGTATATATTATTATGTGTACATAAATAAAAATGTACGTATGTAAATATATATGTCAGATTCCTGAGAAATAATGCCGGCAATGTAATTTATTACCGGCACATTGCGGAGTCAAAATATGATATTATGCCAAACACTTGAAATTTGTCTTGAAGCCGGTACCACCGAAAATCAGCTGAGTAAATATAAAGAATGCAACTGATACTACTATGACAAATGCTTTGTTGCTTCTATAAATGCATACAAACAAACTTAGAAACATAACACATACAAATGCATCAAAGTAAGCTCGAGTTTTGTTAACCGAAACGTTTTGCCTTCACCATTTAATGGCCAAAGTATTAATTGCTTCTTTATAATGGAATATTAGCTTTGAGTTTTTATGCTTTTCCCCAAGTGGTATTTAAGAGCAGAGCATACAGCCGCTTTGCTCTTGTAGTATTCATATGACCTGCGATTGTAATGTAAGCACTTCATGCACTTAAATGTACGAGGCTTGTTGGATAGTGACTCGTTGAACGTTTTTTTTATTTATTATAGCATATTTTCAATTTTTACCGGTAGCTAAAAACTTTACTTTGGTATTTTCTTTTTGGGCCCATGAACACGCATACTCGAGTTAAATTTAAGTGGTATAAAACTAGTCACCGACAGATTTGTATCAATAGTAGTTAAAGCTCGTATAGGTACCTTTTGCGACTAATTTGGCTCCTTAAGGGGTTATATACAATTAAAGTGAGTTTTCTAGAATTATTTTTTTTGTGAAAACTTTTAAATTTATTGATCCAAAAATTTGTACACATATTATGATATCTTTTAACTGTATTTTATGACTAAGTATTAGTAAAAATATTTATTTGGAAAGGAACTACAGCTGATCTCCGGGAGCTCCTCTCAAAAAAGACGTTTTGCAGTAACTACTATATCTCTGAACTGGATCCTCTGAAATAAAAAAAAAACCAAACAGATTCCGTTAAAGTAATCTACTAATTAATTGGAGGAATAAGAAAATTAAATTTTTTGATAAATTAGAGGTTTCAAAAATAAAATAAATTTTTTGAAAATTCTAACTGTAAATAAACCCCTAAGAGCAGAGGTTGTCTCTAGTTTTCGGCCTTGCAATTCGATTTATAGCAATAAATACAATTTCAGATTCGAAAGTGTTAATATATTGGACTCATACCAACACTGAATTACAATCTAACCATGCATGAGAGTCAATCGGTATCAATTATCATTTTTGAATGTCAACGAAATTGTTTGCTTTATGATTTATTTATTAGCAAAAAAACATAACCAAGTACTTTATTATCTTTGCTCAAGCGTTCGCAAGCAAAAAGCGCGCTTTAATAGTTCCACAAATTTTCTTTCAACTTTGAAGTTTGCCCGCCAAGCGCCAAGACTTTGTTAGTGCAGCGCTGACGCACATTGTTACTCAAAATCCGCTGTTCCAAATGTTTGTACGTACTTATAAGTATGTATATTCGTATTTAGACACATACAGGGTAGGCCATTTAAAGTTGACCCATTTGTTTCTAAAAAAAAGAACAAAAGAAAACAATGTTTTTTGTTCATTTCAAAAATAATTTATTTTGGTCCAAGGGGATTTGTTTCAGCTAATATTTAAAAATTAGATCGCGTAAATGGGCACCTTTATGTTGGCTTTCAGTTGAGCTAAGGTCTTTGGCTTATTAGCGTATACCTTGGATTTCAAATAACCCCACAAATAAAAGTCTGGTGGCGTCAAATCTGGTGATCTCGGTGGCCAGTCAACATCACCATTTTTCGATATCAATCGCCCGGGGAAAAATGGTCGCAATAAATTGATTGTTGGTCGAGCTGTATGGCATGTAGCCCCGTCCTGTTGAAACCAGAAGTTATCCATGTCATTTTCGCGAATAATGGGTATCACAAAATCCGTTATCATGGCTCGATAACGCTCACCATTGACTGTTGTCGTGGCTCCATCATCGTCTTCGAAAAAATACGGTCCGATGATCATATTCGCGCAAACACCGCACCAAACTGTTACTTTTTGGTCGTAAAGAGGCTGTTCTTCAATTAATTGAGGATTTTCGGTGGCATAAAATCGGCAATTTTGCTTGTTTACGCCTCCATTCAACGAGAAATGTGCCTCGTCTGACATGATGAGTTTTCGCCAAAAGTCAAGTTCGTTTTCAGCCATTTCGATGGCCCATTTGCCAAAATTAAGGCGTCGCGGATAATCAGCTGGGTTTAGTTTTTGTGCCATTTGAATTTTATATGGAAACATCTTCAAATCTTTATGAATTATGCGTCGGAGAGTGGTGCGAGAGATGTCTAATTCCTGAGAGCGGCGATAACTCGATGTCGATGGAGTCTCCTCAATACTGGCTCGTACAGCTTCGATATTTTCATCAGAACGTCTTGTGCGTTGTCTGGATGCATGACTGGCATTACTGAGATTACCGGTGTTCACAAATTTTGCGTATAAAGACTTAATTGTGTTCTTAACTGGAGCACTTTTCACTTTATTTTTTTTTGCGAAACGCACGTTGAGTTAACACAATTGAAAAGTTATTTTGAATATAAAGCTGAACAATTTCAGCGCGTTCTTTTGGAGTGTACTGTTCCATGGTATAAATTGTCTTCGAATGACGCTTCTAACGCGGTATGACATTAGCCGATTTGTCAGCGCTGTTAAAAGTTACAGCGTTGCCAGATGGGTCAACTTTAAATGGCCTACCCTGTATATGTACGCAAATGTTTATGTGCTGATTATTTGTAACGAGACATACATATTAATAAGTCAAATAGTAAACATCAACACTTACTTGACTCACACGCGCGTTCTCAACAACTAAGCACTTCAAACTTTAGTGGATGGGAGAAATTTCAATGCCGCTACGGCAAATGCGCACTCGCCAAATATTGTCGCTGAAGCTTTATATCAGCACTCTGTGTATAAATATGCATATATGTATATACAAGTATACTTTATAAACGATTGTGTGCTTGTAAATTGGCGCGGCGCTAATTTAGTAAGCAAATTATAGTAAATACATACGAGTACCTACATATGTACATATGGCAACATGTTCATCTGCATACATATGTTTGGTATTGGCTTAGAACTTTCTTTGCATTCGAAGTATCGATTAGGATTTGCCCAATTTGAACACATACATACATATTTAATTCTGCATTAAGCATATTAAATAGTTTCCATTTATGATTAGTTAAACATACTATGGGGGACACTAGTTGTCTGCAGCGTTAAAGGCAAGCTGTCAATTAAACTAACATAAGCTTTCATATACACCCACACATATGGATTTATTTCTAGGTACATATACACATACATACATATGTATGTACATATGTTATTACCTTTTTTGCCTGCATATCATTCCGTGCTTGATATGAGGGGTTTTTTTGAAAAGTATGCTTTAAAAAAATAGGGAATGTTTATTTATTTCATTTTTATTTTTTGAAGATCATCTCTTTCCAATGTTGGCTGCAGCTACCGTCTCAGATGTTCATCCGTTGAGTCCAATTTTCGATGACTCGTTCGAGGATTTCGCCTGGTAACTGGCGTGATGTTTTGCTTGAAGGTTTGATACGAAGAGGGATTGTTCGCATACACTTCAGACTTTACATATCCCCGCAGGAAAAAGTCAAAGGTGTGATATCACATGATCTTGGTGGCCTATCGACCGGCCCAAAACGTGAAATTATCTACTCACCGAAGTGTTCTCTCAATAAATCCATTGATTGATGCGATGTGTGAGAATTGTCGTCGTCTTGTTGAAACCAAATGTCGAGCACGATAGCGGTCACCGTTGACGGTTATGTTATCACCGGCATCCTTTTTGAGGAAATATGGACCGATGATTCAACCGACCCACAAACCACATCAAACCGTTGCTTTTTCTGAATGAAATGACGGCTCTGGAATCTCTTCTGGTTGTTCTTTGCCCCAAATGCAGCAATATTGTTTGTTTACACACCCATGGCGCAAAATAGGCCTTATTGCTAAACAAAATTTGGGTCTCGAACTTTGGTTTAATTCAATATTTGGAAAATGTTCTTATAATTTCTAATTGTCTATCATTATTCATCCATTCATCATTTGTTCAGTTTTGCAAACAACATATCGATTAGATCCCGAATTTTAGAAGTGTGTTATCAAAATTAGTTAGTCGGTGGGTAGAAGCCGCTGAGGAGAGGAGCAATAATGCGCTAAAGGTTGCTGAAGGCGTGTATTATCAGGAAATATGATTCAAATTCGTGTGTAATTATACTTACTTTTTAAAATTTGCCATTAAGATAGCGGTAAAGCTACTGTGCTTGAGTGGCGCCTTCTTCAGAAAAGTGACTACCTATTCTGATAGCTGAGCAACGACACTAACCTTGAGCTCACTAAATGTACATTCAAGAATATTAAATGTCAAGTGAAAGAATGTCTAAGCTTTTTTTGTACTTATAAATTATCCATATCTGATACTGCAATTATTCGGTTTTGATCAGACAATATGTTTTGATCTCCACCCTCACTACATAGTTAATTTGGCTTTTTAACACTGATAATCTCGACAGTTGCGTTATCGAAAACAAAGTACAACAAAGTTTTTGCATTTGACTGACAGTTAAAACGCAATAATTTATTTACAGAAAAAACTTTCCCAAGTTCAAACAAGTTGCTAGATTCAATGATAATAAAAAATCTTATCTATGTACACATACTACTGTGCCCAAAAAATAAGGGCACCCATTGTATTTATTTTGAAAATTTCTTATTTATTCTTCCAAATCAATTTCATCCCCTTCAAAGTAATCCCCTCCCGATGCAATGCACTTATGCCAACGGATTTTCCAATCTTCGAAACACTGGTTGTAGTCACTTTCTGGTATGGCCTTCAGTTCCGTCTTCGCTGCGGCTTGAATCTCTTCTATCGTATAAAAACGGTGTCTCCGGAGTGGTCTTTTGAGGTTGGTGAACAGCTAGAAGTCGCACGGCGCCAGATCAGTTGAATACGGTGGTTGCAGAACGATATGGGTTGAGTTTTTGGCGAAATGATCACGAATTACGAGGGCAGTATGGGATGGTGGATTATCGTGGTGTAAAAACCAAGAATTGTCTTTCCACAATTCCGGCCTTTTTAGGCGGATAGCGTTACGCAAACTACGCATAGCGTTCAAATAATATTCCTTGGTGACTGTTTGACCGGTTGGAAGGAATTCATAATGCACAAAGCCACGATAATCGAAGAAAACAGTCAACATGACCTTGATTTTTGAGTGACTTTGGCGCGATTTTTTTGGTCTCGGCTCTCTTTTGTCACGATATTCGCTCGATTGATCAATTGTTTCGGGGTCGTAAGCATAGATCCAAGTCTCATCGCCAGTTATAATGCATTTCATGACACCCTGGTAGTCGGAAAACATCGTTTTACACACTTCAACGCGAGGCCTTTTCTTTCCAAAAGATTCAATGTTTTCGGTACCAGTCGAGAATTGACGCGCTTGAGGCCCAAAACATCCTTCAAAATGGTTTTGGCTGAGCCTTTCGATATGCCAACTTCATAAGCAAGGTCTGTAATTGCTAATCGATGGTTTTTCAACACCAAATCTTTGATTTGTTGAACGTGAGCTTCGTCGGTTGAGGTTGATGGTCGCCCTGGACGCTCTTCGTCTTCGACACGTTCACGGCCGTCTTGGAACTCACTATACCACTTGTAAACATTTTTTTTTGACATAGCCTCATCATCAAGGGCTTTCTGCACCATCCTCAACGTATCAGCGTAAACAAAATTTAATGCAAATTCTTTGCTCAACAAATTTCGACATCGCAAAAAACGAAAAACTCACTTTTAGCAACTCACAAAACGAGACGTATCTCAAACACTAATGAATATTTTGACATGAAACTTGACATAAATGTGACTGACATTACTACCAACCTAAGAAAAATAATTCTCCAAATCCTTCGACGCGCGCAGTTTAAATTCAAATGGCACAATAGTATATACATAACCATACCAATATATATATATATGTATGGTTTATTTATAAAATATTAAATGCTAATATCATAATCTTCAGTGCTTCAGTCATAAAAAGTGTGATTATTCACTTAGTTTCAAGCAGAATCTTTAGCTCCAGAAAATATTACTGGTCAAGTGTAACTATTAATAATAGTAAAATTAATTTCGAGTGGTATACTATATGTTTATTAAATAAATCTTATCTTCATATATGTAGACATATAACCACGTAACCTATTTATCGCAGATAAAATATACATATGTATATATATATAAAAAGTACCCGGAAATTGTACATAAAACGCAAAATATTTTATTATTTATCAATTTTTATTTTGTCGCTCTAAAAGTAATCCCCAACAGATGTAATACACCTATGCCAACGAGTTTTCCAGTCTACGAAA
Source organism: Bactrocera correcta (assembly GCA_027475135.1). NCBI lineage: Eukaryota > Metazoa > Arthropoda > Insecta > Diptera > Tephritidae > Bactrocera > Bactrocera correcta. The sequence continues at coordinate 4,426,181 of CM050326.1, forward strand.
CACTTTTCTTAAGCACTTTTTGGGATGGCTTTCAGTGAATTTTTTTATCTATTCGATGGACTGAAAACGGCTTCCATGGAGCGGCAATTTTAGTTTGAGGAATAACAAAAAAATCACACGGAGCCAAATCTGGTGAATACGGCGGTTGATCGATGGTATTCATAGCGTTTTTGGATTGAAATTCCGTCACAATCGTGACTCGCTGCGATGATGCATTTACATCGTATAAAATCCACGTAATGTTTTTCCACAATTCCGGCCATTTAAAAATAAACAAATAAAATACCTTTTTGACCGTCTGTCCCTACGGAACAAATTCAAAACGCACCAAACCACGAATATCGAAATAAACAATGCGCATCACCTTGATTTTTAAACGATTTTGGCGTAGTTTTTTGGTTTCGGCTCGTTTTATCTCTCCATTCTGATGATTATTGACTAGTTTGAGTGTCAAACTCGTAAACCCATGTTTCATCGGCAGTACAATGCAAGACGGCGCACGATGAAGCATGTCCAAAGAGAATAGTTTACTTTTTGTTTTTGAAAAAAATTCAGCTTTATCGCGACAAGTCGAGCAAGAACGCGTTTCATACCCAAAATATCAACCAAAATCAATCGAACGGACTCGGTGAGTCGAGTCGAGCTCTCTTGCCAGCTATCTCACACTTGTCTGACGATTTTCATGCACCTATTATTCTTCACTTTTTAATATTTTCATAGTTAAGAGGTCGAAGGTCGTCCAGAAGAGGCAAATGATATCAACGAATCAATCGAACTGACACTCGAGTGGTTGAGTGGTTTTGCATAATACACTAATCTACGATTTTCATGACATATTCTTCAATATTTTACATACATTGGTTGAAGAGGTCGAAGGACTCAAATAGTAGTCTCAATTTTTACCAGAATTTTGAGCACTATAACGACAACTGCCTTTGACAACGGCTATGTTACATAGCAGTAGGAGCTTATTTGAAAAAATTTTTAATCACAACGACTGAATTCAAAACCAGATTTAGGGACTCTTTGTCCATAACATCTGTTCGTTTCTAAAATGAATAATACGACAACATACATATAAGTTCAATAAATGTGATTTTTGCATTTTCGATAGTATATTGTTGTTTAAAATTTGTTGCAACCAATTATATAATGCCAAGTGGATATTATTAATATCCATTGAAATTTAATTGCAAGTTACTACTGTAAACAAACTGTTTGACAGATCGCGCTCATATTTGACATAGCAGGTTAGGTCAGTCCTATTGATTTAGCAAAATACATTTTTGACACATTTACTCGAGGAATTTAAATTACAATTTAGGGTATTTTTGTCAAATGTATATATCTGGTTGAAATAAGAGCATTTCGTTTAACTAGAAAATAATAAATGCCAACAACATAATCATTATTAAGTGCTTCAGTCATAACAAGTGTGATTTTTGTCATATTTTCGCAGTAAAGCTCATATTCGCTTGATTTCAAGGAGAGTCTTTACCTGCAGAAAATATCAATGCCCAAGTGGAACTAATAATAATAGTAAATTTAATTACAAGTAGTATATGTAATTAAACAGGAGTCAACCAGACATTACCAAAAAAATTACTTTTCTAAACATGAAGCAATGGAAATAATTTCAATTTTGGTTGGAGCGAAGCGGGAATCACAAAGATTAAAATCTCACCTTTCCAACACAATGTTATTGGTAACATTGGAGATATACGACTGCAACGACATCTATTGACAAAATACGAAAGGACTTTTTCGACTACCCAATAATATTTAACGAGTTCTTCTTTAATCAAAAAGTTTCCGACTTATCCACCAGCCTTGCTTATATCAATGCTTGCCTGCACATAAAATCAGCTGCCGCTAGGTAAAATGTATTAATTCGAAAATGAAGTTAATATATTCTATGGCGCGTTGCACATAATAAAACAACAATAAATAATTAACGCAATGATCGCGTCTTAACTGTGTTGTATCGCATATATTATATATGAAATATAATCTGTGCACCACATAAAGCTGCATTAATCATTAAACGCTTGTATGTATATGTATAGTATATATTTGTATGCCTCTCCTTGTTTTCAGCTACGTTGGGAAACAAGATGGGCGTAGCTTGGGAAGCGGAGATCGATAAGAAACGACAAAAGCACCAGGAACCCAAGCTGCTGAACGCGGTGCTGCGCGTGTTCGGTGCGCGCTACGCCTTGCTGGGCTTAATATTATTCCTGCTAGAAATCGGGTTGCGGTGAGTAACATTTCCTGTACAAGTCAGCTGATTATTAGTTAACCATTGATAAATAAGCACTGTCCTCATATGGAGGATACCTATGTATATACATAGACTATACAACCGTCAGTACAAGCTAAACTTGAACTAATTAACTATTTATATATGTATGTAATTCTATATTTCTTCAGTGTTACACAGCCACTGTTTCTTGGTGGCCTTGTTAATTACTATGCCAATCCGGCTAGAGACGATAGCCTCAACACAGGCGTACTCTACACTCTGGGTGTGATAATGTGCAGCGCGCTGAATGTGCTGTTCATGCATCCGTACATGTTGGCCGTGCTGCATACGGGCATGAAGGTGCGCGTTGCCTTGTGCAGCGTGATTTATCGAAAGGCGCTGCGCTTGAGCAAGACGGCGCTTGGCAGCACCACAACCGGCCAGGTAGTAAATCTGTTATCAAACGATGTGGGCCGTCTGGATACGTCACTCATACAGATGCATTATTTATGGCTGGGACCGGTGGAGATAATAGTAATAACATTGCTTATGTACCGAGAGGTGGGTATGATAAAGTAGCGGATTTATGAAGCGGCCGAATGTCGCTATCAAAAGTGAAAAGTGAATTGACGGTGACGTGCCAATAACAGTGCACACATGTCCTTGGACTCATCTCAATTTTTATGTGTTCTTATTTTTTATTTAATATTACATTTTTATTAAATTTTAGATTGGCGTCTCCTCGCTGTTTGGCGTTGCTTTTATGTTGCTCTTCCTGCCACTGCAGGCGTATCTCGGCAAGAGGACGTCAGTGTTGCGCCTGCGTACAGCTCTGTGTACGGATGAGCGTGTACGTATGATGAACGAAATCATATCGGGCATACAGGTGATCAAGATGTATGCGTGGGAGAAGCCCTTCGGCAAGATGGTGCAAAATGCGCGTCGCAAAGAAATGAAATCCATACGTAACGTCAACTACATACGTGGTATTTTGCAATCGTTCATCATGTTCATGACACGTGTGTCCGTCTTTGCCAGTTTGGTGGGTTATGTGTTGCTCGGTCAGTTTTTGACCGCGGAGAAGGCTTTCGTCATCACGGCCTACTATAATATATTGCGCAATACAATGACTGTCTACTTCCCCTTGGCCATTTCGCAATTCGCCGAGACATTGGTTTCACTAAAACGTATAGAAAAGTATTTGTTGTATGATGAGACCAAAGTGAAGGATCGCTCTGATGATAACGAACATGAACACAAAACAATAAAGCAAACGTATATCATCGAAGAGAATGAAAAAACGCTGACACTAAATGGTGGTCTGAAGCCGTTACAAACGCATCCAGAGGAGAAGCAAGTTATACCGGGCATTGAGATACATAAATTGAAGGCGAAATGGGATCGCTCTATGTCGGAATACACATTGAACAATATCGAACTGAAGGTGAAACCACGTACGCTGGTGGCTGTTATTGGACCAGTGGGCTCTGGCAAATCAAGGTGAGTGCGCGTTACTATGTGTTGCACTGTTAATGTTTGCAGGCTTTTTGGCGCAACTGTGTTTGGATTTTTTTCATAATTATATTTTCTCATTTTCAGTTTAATATAAGCCATTCTTATTTATATCTTCTCATTTTCAGTTTAATATAAGCCATTCTTATTTATAACTTCTCATTTTCAGTTTAATACAAGCCATACTTGGCGAACTACCCGCCGAATCAGGTTCCATCAACGTACAAGGTACATTTTCGTACGCCTCTCAGGAACCTTGGTTATTCACCGGTACCGTCCGTCAGAATATACTTTTTGGTTTACCAATGGACAAGAACCGTTATCGCACGGTGATAAAAAAGTGCGCGCTGGAACGCGATTTCGAGCTGCTACCTTTTGGCGACAAAACTATAGTGGGTGAACGCGGCACATCGCTTTCAGGCGGTCAAAAAGCGCGTATCAGCTTAGCGCGCGCAGTCTACCGTAAAGCCGACGTTTATCTGTTAGATGATCCATTAAGCGCTGTGGACACGCATGTCGGTCGACATCTCTTCGATCAATGTATGCGCGGTTTCCTGCGGGAAGACATAGTCATTTTGGTTACACATCAGCTGCAGTTTCTGGAACAGGCCGATATTATTGTTATAATGGATAAGGGTAAACTGAGTGCTGTGGGTACTTATGAGTCGATGCGTAGAAGTGGTCTGGACTTTGCTAAATTGTTGGTGGCGCCCGATCTAAGCGCTGATGCGGATGGTGCTGCTGGCGATGCTGAAAAGAAGAGTCTGTCACGTCAGAATAGCAGACAACGCCAGAACAGTATTTCGTCCATGAGCTCCATAGCTGAGTCAGTTGCAGGCGAAGCGCCTACGCAGGTGCAGGAGAACCGGGAAGAGGGTAAAATCAGTTGGTCACTGTATACTAGATACTTCACCGCAAGTGGCGGTTACTTACTATTCACAATAACTATGTTCTTTTGCGTGGCTGCGCAGGTTCTAGGATCTGGCGGTGACTACTTCTTATCATATTGGTGAGTTCAACTTGCAAGTTGTATTTTATGAGAGAAACATTAATGGTGATTTCTCATTGTTTGCAGGGTAAACAAAAATGAGGGTAGTACAGAAACAGAGTCTAAAAATTTTGGCGCTCGCATAATCGGTCGTCTCTACGGTCGCGATGTACGCATAAATAATGAAACGGATCCCACTGACATTTACATATTCTCGGCCATTATTTTGGCGACTGTTATTTTCTCACTAAGTCGCAGTTTGCTTTTCTTCACAATGGCGAAACGCTCTTCGATTGCCTTGCACAATGCTATGTTCCGCGGTCTCACACGCGCCTCCATGTACTTCTTCCACACAAATCCCTCAGGCCGTATATTGAATAGATTCTCAAAGGATTTGGGTCAGGTGGATGAAATTCTACCATCGGTGCTGATGGATGTTCTGCAAATCTTTTTAGGCTGCGCGGGTATTGTGGTTGTAATAACGGTTGTGAATTTGTGGAACTTGCTAATCACAGTTGTGCTTTGCATAATATTCTATTTTCTACGCGCATTTTATTTGAATACCTCAAGGGACGTGAAACGTCTAGAAGCAGTCAGTAAGTTGTTTAGAAAATATATTGCATTTTACATATATAATATTATAATTAATTTTATTTATTCCTTCCACTTCATATAGCACGTTCACCAATTTACTCCCACTTGGGCGCCTCACTGAGTGGCCTATCTACAATACGCGCCTTCGGTGCTCAAAAAACCTTAATAACCGAATTTGATAATTATCAGGATATGCACAGTTCCGGTTATTACATGTCTTTGACCACAGCTCGTGCTTTTGGCTACTGGCTCGACTGTTTCTGTGTCGTCTACATAGCTGTCACAGCACTGAGTTTTTTCGTATTTTCACCGCAGAACAGCGGAGATGTGGGCTTGGCCATAACGCAAGCAATGGGCTTGACCGGCATGGTACAGTGGGGCATGCGTCAGTCAGCTGAGTTGGAGAACAATATGACGTGTGTTGAGCGTGTAGTTGAATACGATCAAATCGAACCAGAAGGCGAACTGGAGAGTAGACCTGGTAAGAAACCACCCAAGACATGGCCGGAAGATGGTAAAATTAAATTTGATAAGCTCAGCTTACGATATTTCCCTGATCCAAAGTCGGAACGTGTGTTGAAATCTCTAAATTTCGAAATACAATCCTGCGAAAAGGTAGGCATTGTGGGTCGCACGGGCGCCGGCAAATCATCGCTCATCAATGCGCTCTTCCGCTTGTCATATAATGATGGTTCGATAATAATCGACACCAGAGATACAAATGATTTGGGTTTGCATGACTTGCGTAGTAAAATCTCCATAATACCACAAGAGCCGGTGCTCTTCTCGGGCACAATGCGTTACAATCTCGATCCATTTGACGAATACTCCGACGCCAAGTTGTGGGAGGCGCTTGATGAAGTATGACAAAACTTATTATAAAGATATATCATACTTGAGTTTTTATAATCGGATAATATATATTTTTAGGTTAAATTGAAAGGCGTTGTATCGGAGTTGCCAAGTGGCTTGCAGAGTAAAATTTCAGAGGGTGGTGGTAATTTCAGTGTCGGTCAACGACAGTTGGTATGTCTGGCACGCGCTATACTGCGTGAAAATAAAATTCTTGTGCTGGACGAGGCAACAGCAAATGTGGATCCACAGACTGATGCACTCATACAATTGACAATAAGAAGTAAATTCAAAAACTGCACGGTTCTCACAATTGCGCATCGTTTGCACACGGTCATGGACTCGGATAAGGTGCTGGTCATGGATGCTGGGCGCGCAGTGGAGTTCGGTTCACCATTTGAATTGCTGACTGAAAGCAAAACAAAGATATTCTACGGTATGGTAAAGCAGGCGGGTAACAGCACTTTCGACAATCTGCTAACAGTGGCACAAAAGGTAAGCTATCAGTTTATTTATATTAGCAAACTATTGCTTAGATTAGAAATACGCACAGTACTAGGGTATAACGACAACACAAAACTGAAGCAAAATGTTTTTATTGCTACTTCTTGTGAAGATAATATGATATATAAAAGAAATATCCCTCTGTCAGTCCGTTTGTATGTCTGTATATACGTGAACTAGTTCTTAAGTTTCCAAGATATCAATCTGGAATTTTGCACATGTTTTCTCCCCAAAGAGCTATACATTAGTCAGTAATAAATGAAAAATTTTAAGATTTAACAAGATATCTCTACGAAATTTGGCAAGGTTATGGCCTAAGACAATAATATAGCTGTTATACAAGCTGAACAATCGGGACCAAATGCTTCCATGGAAAATCATATCATTTGACGAGATATCTGCACGAAATTTGACAAAAATTATTGTCTAAGGCAATAATACAATCTCCGAAGAAAATGTTCTTCTTCTTATTTATTGGCCTAGACACCGCTTATGCAGTTATAGTTTACAACAACACACCATTCGTTCTTTCTTTTCGCTTTTTGGCGCCAATTGGAGATTTCGACTGTGGCCCAGTCATTCTCCATCTAGTCTTTCCAAACGAAGTGGAGGTCTTCCTCTGCTTGTACCGGCGGGTACTGCGTCGAATACTTTCAGACGGGAGTGTTTTTATCCATTCGAAAGGCTTGACCGAACCATAGTAGCCGCTGTCTCTTACTTTGCTGAACTATGTCAATGGCGTTGTATACAGTTACGGGCAATAAAATAGAATCAAAGGTGTTGCTTTGAAACAATGGCATAATTTTTTTGAAATTTTTCATCTATGTAGTAACTTTTAACTTTGTCGAGTTTTATAGTTAACTGTAATTTAAAAAGTGTAAATAGCGTGCCTCATGTTTATTGACAAAATAATAGAATCAATAGCGAAATAGTTTCATAAATGAAAAATGATGAACTTAAAAAGCGTAAAAAGGAGTTATGTTAACTTAATTAGATCTGTGGAATGAATAATTGTTTCAATTATGAATTTATTAAAAAAAATGGGTCGAGCAAAACATTGTTTAGAGGAGGAAAGATTGTGCGTTCAAAATTTGCAAGAAATGGGTCACGCGTAAAGGAAAATTGTAAACATATGAAACAAGTCTCTCAAATTTCCGAAAAAAATTGAAAAAATAGGAACACCACAAAAAAATGACATCAGAAGTCGTTCGAAATATTGCATGATTTCCGATGCGCGTACCGTTTCAGGCCTCTGCAGCCATGAAATAAGAATTATGTGCAAAAATTTCTTCAAGAGCAGTAAGAAGACTACTTGTAGAGAAAAATTGCTTTGGCACATGGTCCCGAAGGGTGCCAATGCTGAGAAAACGGCATAGATGCAATCGTGTTCAGTTTGCAAAATGACACATTAATTAGGGCGGAGCTGAAAATTAAGAAAAAGCGGTTCAACATTTTATGGTCTCAAAGCAAAATTAATATGTTAGGAAATGATATTTTCGCGTGAGTCCGACATCCAAAAAACAAAGGAATGTGCGTCCGCTACACGACTAGGTCCTTCAAACCCGTGGCGGCAATATAATGGTTTAGTATTGTTTCTCATATTGTGTTCCGGGACCTATATTTTGGATACAAGAAAATATAGACCGCCATATATACGTTAAGGTTTTGGATATGGTCATACTCCCAAATTCTGAATGGAATTCGCCTTGCATTTTGGCAATTCCAACAAGAGAGCAACCCGAAACATACTTTGGGTCTTGCAAAAAATGGTTTTCAGATCATGGTGCTAGCGTTAAGGCTTGGCAGAGTAATCAGCAGATCTGAATCTCATCAAAAACTTACGGAAAATTGTTAAAGAAAATATTGCACCACTTAAACCGAAAAATAAGGCAGAATTCTGAGAGAAGGTACAAAGGTCTGGTATTCTGTTCTATAGAACACTTTCGGCACCCTAATTAGGTCTATGCCTACAAGATGTGATCGGTATTAGACGGTAAAGAATACACTACATGTACCACCATTTTTCTGTTAGTTCCCCTAAAAAAAATATTTTTTTTTAATGTTAAAGATTTTGATTCTATTTTTTTGTCTATCGAATTTTTGAAATATATTCTTTACCTTAGTTTTTGTAACATTTATGAATTGTTTTTTTTTTAATATTTTTTACTGCTACTAGTAGCACTTGATATGAAGACATAATAAAAATATAACTGAGTTCAATTTAAATCAAATTCAGAATTTTTTTGAGAACGGAAAATTAGTGCCATGGATGATTCTATTTTATTGTCCATAACTGTATCTCGTACAACTCATCGTTCTATCGATTGCGGTATTCGTCGTTGCCAATCGCAAAGAACGATTAATATTCCGCAGAACATTTCTCTCGAGAACTCGTAACACAGGAGTATGGAGCCATGTGTAGAAGTTGATGCAAGTGAGGAAAGTTCTCTGAGCGCCATTTCCTTGGGAGTGGCCAGAAACGATTCTATTACATATGGCTCAAGCAGCTCACGACTTCCTTTGCGAGCCAAAGAACTTTGAGCGAGTAAAAGGAAGCGAAAGCCAGGTTTGGCACCGTCATGTAAAAAAAAAATCCCCAATAAAAAGAAGAAAGTGTTCAGACTGAAAAAATTTGGCATATAGCTGCCATATTAACTGTAAAATGTGTGAAGGGTATTATAGCTTCGATGCAACCGAAGTTTTCATATTTTCTTCTTTTTTTGTCATAACCGAATTTTAATTTTTTTCATAAAAATGCAAGTAATATTATAAAGAGTTATAATAACAACAAATTCTGAAATATACAATAATTTTTTTTACTATAATTAAATAAAAGCTCTCAACTAAAGTCACAATTTCTATTCTTTTACAGGCGCATGAGGAGAATTTGCGCGCGAAAAAGGATTCTTGACATTTCTCCGTACCGAAAGTATTCAAAGAATATTTGCTTAAGTTTCTAGAGCCGATATCAAATCATCCTGCGAATGTGCGTATACAAAAAACTCTCACCGATGCGACGCATCACAAATTTCTCGGATAGCAGGAACCGAACAATGGCGGCGTAAATGGGAGCGAACCACGTAGATTATCATATCGAGGCTTATTTTTATACAGTACTTAATACAATTACAATTAAATTAGTATGGTAAATTATTGTTTAGCAAAATAATCAAGACGCTCGTATGCGTATCTATAGTAACTGTGTGCGTTGAACGTGGCAAAATGTAACATATACACCTACATATCTAAACGAATGCTAATTTTATGTGCCATACGTGGCATGGAAATGTGAAAATTGACCTGAAATTTGCAAATTCTACATATCCACAAACTGAAGTGAGAAATTCAAAGCTTACATTTATGGTAATTCTAATTGCTTTAGTAAAGATAATCACGATTGAAATGAAATTAAATCAAAAACACTATGCAAACTGAGACAATAAAGAAGGAAACAACAACAAAAAGCGACCTACACAAACACACGCTAAGGTTGGGCGCGTGCAATAATGAGTTTATAGCTCAGGTCGAAACGCTGTAAGACAGCTTTACTATTAGCATATAAACAAGTATATATACATACATACACAGCAGCTAACTTTGTGGCATAATTATGTATATTATAAAAGAATTTAATTGAGCAATTTTACTTTTTTTCTAATTGAAGCAAATTGTTTAGCTTGGCTGACAGAAAAAAAATTAATACACATAAAAAATAACTTACATATATGTATGTATGTTTGTTTATAGATATACTACACACACACACGATAGCATTATAAAAGCTCTTTTTTTCCACTTAATGAAGTAGTGATTTGTGATGAATTAAAATTTTGTTTTGTGCATTGTAAACGCTTACGCGCCTGCATAGTTAGTTGAAGCAAAAAACAGCTTCAAAGCAAACATATATCGTATGTGTTCCAATTGTGAAACTCGTTGACAATATTAGGGCATAAACTTTGTGGTTTTAAATGTTTTTTACCAGTAGTAGACAGAAGCTTTATTTTAACAACACAGCAAACGTAGAACATTTTGTGTCATCTAAGTATTTAAGAAGCGTGTGTATTAAACAAAAATACACACAAATATACATATGTTGTTCATATAGAATTTTTATGAAATCATGGCATCAGAAACGTTTTTGTATGTAATATAACGCATATATAGTACAAAAATAATAAATACATTGTTTTATATAATGTTGTATTTTAGATTTATTACTGTGAAAAGAGATTGTAATGTGTGCGCAGCCGCAAATCAATGAAAATTATGTAGTTTTGAGTATGCATTTAAAATTCATACATAGCTTTAGTAATAATTTACAACTATTAACGACATTGATTCTTCCAGTAAACACTGATTATATCAGTACTAGTTATAAACGTTAGATATATGTAGATACATAAATATATAATGCTATAATAAATATTTACAAAATGCAGAATGCATTTATATAATTTACTTAATTCAAATTGCAAATGAAATTATATGTACTGATAAGTGAGAATTAAATAAAAAAATAATAATCTCAAAGATTCCAAAAAAATTATGAAATAAATGTAATTTACGCTATGCACCCATACTATTGTGCGCGATGCAAAATTTACAGCGTTAAATAAATAAATAAATTAATTAATAGTAATAAAAACATTAAAACGATTTATTTAAAGAACTTTGCCATAAATAAATGGGTTATTCGAAAATCTTAACAATTAAGGCTAAAACGATATGCAATATCAATATGTAATTCATTCTCTTTGTTTTTGTGATTTTCCAAATTGCGCAAATTTTCCAACGCTCACAATTGCATGGGTAGATAAGTAAATATACATTTTTTGTTTGTATACTAGCGTATATGCAACAAATGACAATAAATGAATGGTATCAATCAACAATACATAGCCTTAAAAGATTAGCGAAAGCCAAGCCACGATAAGGCAAAAGCCACCACATGTTGCCACCGGTATGTAAGTTCTGTCGCCAGTCAAAGCGCGATGGTAGAGTACACCGCTAAACAGTATAGTGCCCACGGCCATCAAGGAGCCGGTCTGCAATGAATGAGAATTAATACAAAAATTTGCATGGCATTATGAAACCACAAATGAAAGGACAATAAGACAAGTTCCTTGTTAAATGGAAATTACATGTGTATGTTTGGTGGTATGTAAAAAAAAAATATATAAAAAAACAATATATATAAAAAAATATATATAAAAAAAAATATATAATATATAAATATATATATGTATAATACATATGTAATGATTTAAGCAACACTAATTAATGCAGAAGTGCAAAAATATAAAACACAAAACTTTCTTGAATATGTCATTTTGACATACTAAATTGTTTTACAAATATGGGCTTAAATAATACACATACATATATTAATGATGTCATGTTGGTAGCAGTTAAAGAGCTACTTATGTAAGTACATTCTATATTTTTATGTTAAAGCAAATGTAAAATGATAATAATGATCTTTACGTCTTTAAATATTGTTTTATTTTTTAGTTTTTGTTTTTATGGGGTTAGAACTCGGAAATAACAGCCCTTGGCCGGATAAAATCCAGGTCAATTCCAGTGCGTGGCACCAGCTGTTGTGCGAATTGACTATTAAATATTGTTTAAGCCGTGTTTAAATTCAAATTGAGGGAATTAAACAAATTTGGATAATTATTTCATTAGAGCTAACAGATAATCTACAAGTTTTCTAGTATTTCTAACGTCAAAATATTTGAAATTTATAAAAATAATTTTGTTTTGTAGTTGAAACTATTCAAAAAACACAAAATTTCAGCTAAAATCAATATAAAATGTACTGCCGTTATGCAATGAAATCCACATTGTCCAAAATAATTATACTCCTATTGCGGTTTTTAACTCCACAGCTTTTTTTAGACTTTGAAAAAATAGTATGATTTTTCTTGCAACTATTCAAAAAGCTCAGAACTGGTACTGAAATTTCTTAAAATGTGTTTCCATACAACAAATTAACATTACATAAAATATTCAAACAAATCCACATAATCCCAAGCGTGAAAATAGCAATAAAAATTAAAAATAAAAAAAATATCAAAATTGTAAAAACACAATTGCCGTACAGATTTTTCTGAAATAAGTTTTTCTCTAATATTAAATTGAGTTACATTAATAAATTATAAATTAGTTATATTTCAAACTAGTTTTTTGAGTTCAATAAAAATCAAAACATAATATGCATATAAAATGCTTATTTCAACAAATGCATTTATTTGAATACAGATATGGGCGTGAACCCAAATAAAATTCTAAATATACAAAAAAAAAAAAAAATAACTTGGGGCACTCAGTCAAACAGGCTCATGGCGAAGACTAACTACAGCGGGTGTCTTCCAATAATTAGTTCAAGCAGTAAAAAACACATGTAGTACTTAAAACAAGAAAAATAAATATAACTATTTGACAAAACTTAGGAAACTCTTGTATCCAATAAATAAAATAATCATATTTATATTTATTTATTAAGTAGTAGCAGTAAGTGTAAAAATCAGCTAATTTTTGGCAAATATAGCTTTGCGTCTGCAAAAACTTTAGTGGTTGTTAACAAACTTACATACAAACATACATATTAACTTATTAAAGTAATTTAATTAGTCTAAGCTACTAAAAGGTTGCTCTTTATTGTGCTTGTAGGAAATTATAGGTAATACTGCTTGAAACAGGTTATGTTGTAAATACAACAAAAAATATTTTTTATTACGAAAAATTGTTAATAAACACAACTAATACAAATATTTATTTCTAAAAATAAAAAAAATTAAAAAACGAACTTTAGAACAATTAAGTCAATTACTAGATCATACCTTATGCTATATAACAAAAAAAAAATATTTTGTATGGATTACTGAAAGTCATGTGATTATAGCAATTCACCAACACCTTAAGCATTAAAGACTCAACTGTATTTTAATATAACCCCAAAAATCATTATAGAGAAGTTTTTTTTTTTTTTTAATTTATTTACTTATACATATAATATACGCTCGTACGGATTCAACATCTGCAGTGTTGCTGGAAATAAAAGCATTAAAAGCAACACTGAAATACCTTAAACCGCCGCATATTATAAGTTTTAAAGATTTTGGACTTCGAGCTACGGCATTATGCATTTCCTTGTCTACACCATGGCGTTTCAACATCATTTTCATTAGTAGGTTGTTTCGAAAAAATTCAAGGTGATTTACCAAAATAGTTTATAAGAAATGAATCTATATTAAATTCATAAAATAATCTAATAAAGAATCAGCAGTAAAATTCAAAAGTAATAGACAAAAAAAATTTAAAAAAAAAATATTGTTCACCTGAAAATGAATTATTGTTGCCAGCAATAATTACTTCCGGAAAGTTGTATATTGATAATCACTTTCCACGCACTCTGAGTAACGCAAGTTGTTAAGAAAATCCGTTCAAAAATAAACTTTAAAGAGTATACTAACTCACAGAAAAATTTACAAATTAGCGCCTATAAATATTCATAATTTTTTACCTAATAAATACGAGCACGGCACTACGTGCAATGTAAAACGAAAAAACCCTAAGCACACAAACAAAATGACAAAAACAGCCTCTTGCAACTGATGTGTTAAACTCACGGAAGTTTTATTTTTAAATTCTTTTTAAAATCGCTTAATATTTGAATGGCACATTTATTTAGAATTGAAATTTCAGCTGCAAGTGGTAAAAAGTTAGTTTCCACAAATTAAATATAAACATGAACTCAAGCTTTAATACGAACTTATGGCGAAATGCTCAAATAGTATAAATGTGCAGTGTTATAAAAAATAATACGTAGCATACCAATACATTGAATTTATGCGCAAATAATAAAATATTAAATATATTACATAAACAAGAGAAAATATAAATAAAAGTGTTTAATTGAAAAGCATGTTCTTCCGCACTTTTTGTATAAACGTGTTTGGAAAAAAATTGAAATTGAAAAACAATTGAATACTTTGCAACGTTTACATGTATAACTTTTGTAAATCTTAAAGTAATCATATAGATAATTGCTGGAAATAAAGTCTTTTAACAGACAATAAATTATAATATTTAAGTATAAATGCAGTTTTTATGAACAGTGGTGTGGGTATGTTTTTAAATTCGGCTGAATTTTGAATTGAGAGGGGTAAAGTTTTTGAAATCTCAAAGAGATTGTGTGAAAATCGATTGGAGTAATATTGGCGAAGATACGAGTATTTTTATATTTGTGTTATGAGCGTTTTTCATCAGGTTTCAAAACTTAAAATCGTTTTCCCCCCAACTCGTCTTTTTTTCAAATTTATTAATACTTTTTAAATTTACAATAACAAATTAACCAATTTTTTCGAAAAAAAATCCCTTTTTTCTTGTTGTTGTGTGTTTTTAAAAAAGTAAAAATTTTAAATTTCGAAAACAGCGTTAGCTGGACAAAAAGCATTAACGATATATATATATTTTTTTTTGCTTCAGATGATCTAGCACTGAGTTATGAAGGGCACTGCAACTCAACTTTTTCGACTCGCTCTAGATTAATTATTGCCGTTGCCGTATTTTTTTATATTCAAATGTCATACTATAATGTAAAATTCGTTTTTTTAAAAACAGATTTTTTCTGTTCTTAATATGAGTAAAACGTAGTTTTGTTAGTTCTACATTTACTTTATAAAACTAAGAGCCAACAAAATATTACACAAATTGTCAATCTAAGAAACTTGATATCAACTGTATGATGAACTTACCAATAACGGTTTGCGCACCAGCGGCATCGCTAAAAGTGCAAATGAATGAAGAAAATGGAAACGATTCGCTGTTTCAAAAACCGTCCTAGACTCTGTTTTATCTTCTGAATTGGGAAATTTTGCAAAAATATGTTTGCCATAGGCACCCATAATCACAGCACTTGCGCCACATAAACCTGCTAGACGTACGAAGTTGTATTGCCTGCCAGCCAACTCCCACAATGGTAAGCGCACAGGTGGCGGTGGAGGCGCAGATAAAGTTGCCTTCGGTGCCGGTAATTTGCGTGGCAAAAGCGCTTCCTAAGCATGACATTGAAATGGTAAATAGTAAAGTAAGAGGGAAAAAAACAATGTCTTGCACAACTTACTGTGCTTTTAATCACATCCGCCGCAGTCGATAATAACGCTTGGCTAATTGGATTGCCAAAAATTAGATAACCAACCGAATCTCCTAATGAAGACATTTTCTGCTACGATTTTGTACCTTTTGTTTACAATGTTGATAAACTTTGTAGTAAATAACTAATTGATAAGCCGCTGTTGCCGCGGTCTATTATTGCGAAAATTCAATACACTTTTTTGTATGGTATGTATGGGAACAAGACACAGGGTGTTTGTGAAGATTTATGAAAGTAAAAAAGTGACATAATTTATTTTTATAAAACTAAAAAAAATTATATGTAAATATTAACCAACAATGTTCTGTATGGTATGAAAACAATATGACACCAATATATATATAGCAAGTCGTAATTTCAACACAATTACTCGGACTTACCGTTAGGTGGAAATCATGCAGCATTTCCATGAACCTAAACGCAATAGGTTATTTAAAAATAAACTAATTGGGACTCTTATTTATTTTAAGCACATAAAGCTAAGACCAAATTCGGTCTATTTGTGAAAAAAAATATATATATACAAAATCATAGATGTTATACATACTATATGTGTAGTTTTTTTTTCAAATGCATTAAGGAGTGGGAAGCGGTAGCTTATTCACACATACACATATTTTCAATTCCGGTTCTAATGGCATTTCAATTCCATAGTGTTCTGCCATAACATTTGATAATAAGTAGTCAGCTGTTTGTTTCCTTTCATATTCGTCTGGTATTTTGTTTACGGTTAAGTTATTAATAATACAAAGTGCTTTGTAGTACATTAAATAATTAAGTTATTTAATGGTTACAAAATATACATATGTATCTATTTAGAAGTTAGTGAAACGTGTAATTCCGAAATAAAGTAAGTTTTCAATTTACATGCATGTACATATGTATGTATGTCTATATATTTGAAGCACATTTTTTCTGGACTAAATTGCATAAACAAAAGTGCTTTTTGGACTTACATACATATGCATATGCACATGTGTACGAGTATATATGTATATGTATGTATGTAAAAGACTTTCACAAAAAAAATTAATTAGTTATAGGTAAACAACAAATTGATGTATGTATGTATGTACATAATATTATTTTCAGTAAGTACCACATGTTTTATTAAAGAACTTAGTGTAGCTGATATGACTTGTGCTATCTTTTCATAGATATTGTATGTATGTATGTAATGTACATACATGCGTATGCTTGTATCAAGTATCTATTAATTCTTAATTATTGTTAATTATTGTTAATTATATTTTTGTATTGATATCGCGTGCAAGTAAGAGTAACGAACTTACATATATTAAATAATTTGGTTTGGAGTTTAAACAAAATTGTTAACGAAAAAGCGATAAAACACACATACAAATAAATTAAGAGATATAAAATAGATAATAAAGAAATAAAATCGAATCCTAAACATAAATCATATAAAAATAGAGAGACAGAATACAATGTTATTAAAGACTTTGTATGTGTTAAAAGAGCGTAAGTGATGGTATACATATGTACATACATACATACATACATACATAGACACGCTAGAATTGATGATCATTTTATAAATTACAAAATAAGCGACACTTAAATTATTTTAATTTTTATCAATTGATTTTTTTATTGAAAATTTAAAAATTAGAAAAATTAAAAAAAAAAATTTGAATTTTTGAACATAACCTTATAGATTCTGTAAATATTATATTTTTATAAAAAAAATAGAATAAAACTAAAAATATTTAAATGATGTTTTTGCTGTAAATATGTAACATATTTACATTCATACAAATAAAAGCTGTAACCTGGTTTCATAAATATTGGTTCATAGTCTTTGCTTGACTGGACTATAACATTGTTCAAACGTTTTATTGTACATATAAATGTATTTGTAACTGTGTATGTATGTATATACAATATGTAAATTTACTACAAATAGCAAAAACTATAATATTATATTATATTGTTCTCTGCATGAGTGAGCTGCAAACTTATAAGCTTGCACATCTACGATACATACATACATATGCAACACACTACCATATATTGGGGACTCACCGGTCTTTTTTGCCAGTTATACTCATTAAACTTGTTCCAGAGTTTTTAACTTTTTGCTCTCAAATATACATATAGCCGTGACACATATGTATGCGTTGGATGCCGGGCACGAGCAAGCATTTACATTAAATATTCTCAAATCAGTGTAGTCGTGTCTGCGGCGGCGGACGTACTTTTCTAGCTTATCAAGCGTGTACTTATGCCAATCGGTACTCTTGGCGAACACTATTTGAAGTACGCATATTGGTAGAATTGATAGTGAATTATATAAAAGTTTTATAAATATGAGTGTTTGTTTACAATGAAGTAATAAACGTTAATCAATAGGAACAGCTGAACGATCATATTTTTACATAATAAAAATATTTTTTTAAATATATGCATACAGACGTATTTCTTTAAAAACTTGAAAAAATATATGCAGTTGTGTCTTGTTTACGATATATACAGTTACATACAATGTTCGTGGGTATAATTTTTCATAGAAGTTGTTTCGCAGTTCTAAAAAATAGTTGTGATCGCGCCATAGATCGGTCATAGAAAGCAGTGACATTTTGAATTAAGAGTGGCAGTGGTTTGTGATATGACTGAGTATCGGTTGTGAAATTCCGAATAAACGACTATATCTACATACATATGTATGTACTTGTAGACAAATTCAGATGCTTGTATAAATATAAAGGAATTTAATATGTATTATTTGATAAAAAAATTTCCATACAACAACTTAATTTTGATCGGTTAGTTTGTATGACAACTAACGGGTTTTTCAACAAGAGCGTTACAAAAGTTTTTTTAAACAAAACAAAAACGGTTTGTGATAACAATGATTTATTCCCGTGAAAGTACATTTCATGCTATTATATATGGAACTCGATTTCTTTTGCATGGCTATCACGGGCACCCTTGCAGAAATTCAGACACTGAACCCAATTTTCGACGGATTTCAAGCATAAATCGGCCGATACTGTGCAATTTCTCGTTCGATATCCGTACGAAGTTCATCAATCGTTGCTTGCTTTTTGACCTAGCCCACATGAAATAGTCTAACGGCGTCAAATCGCACGATCGAGGCGGCCAAGTTTCTTGGCCATTTCTTAAGATAACACGTTCACCAAACTTGGTTTCAATAAATCGATTGTGACATTCGCAGTGTTGTTTGTTGTCCTGTTGGAACCATATATTATCCAAGTTCAAATCATCCAATGCCGGCCAAAAATATTCGGTAATGATTGAGCGGTAGCGATTCCCATACACAGTAACGCGCCGGCCTTGATCATTACGGAAAAAGTACGGCCCAATGACGCCGCCGACCCATAAACCGCATCAAACTAATTTTTTCGGTATTCAATTGTGACTCATGGAGTACGTGTGGATTTCCGCCTGACCAATAACGCTTATTGACGAAGCCGTTCAGCCAAAAATGAGCCTCATCACTGAAGATGATTTTTCGATGAAAATCCGGATCATTTTCAAGTTGTTGCTCAGCCCAATTCACGAACATACTACGATTCTGGCGGGCAAGCGGCTTCAGTTCTTGCGTCAATTTGATCTTGTAAGGATGTATGAAAAGATCTTTTCGCACAATTCGCCACAGTCACAGAGATGCTCAACGCTTGAGAACGACGTGTGGGAAGACTGATTTGGGTGTTCCTCAATTAATGCACTAGCGGCAGCAATATTCTCGACACTACGGCCACTTTTTGTCTCACTGGCACGGGAACATTTTGTATTGTGCCTGTGGATTTCATTTTTTCCACTAGGCGCTCAATTGTTGATCTGACAAGACAATTTTGACGATCATAAAATGAACCGTTCCCACGACAGTCGGGTCTACGTAACCGGAACAGACCCGGTAGATTTCTGCTGCTCAACAACAATCATAAATTGGACGTAGCGCTATTAAAGTTGAGGCCACTGACTCCGAATTTCGGTAATAAATTTTAATAATTTCGACTCGTTGGATCGTTTATCTCTCAATGATTAAATGGTAAACCTTACTGAAGAGAAATATCAAAAAGGCGGAAAAATATGGCATCGTTTGCTGTCCCTATCGATCTACTTTTGTAGAGTCCCTATTGAAAACCCCGTTTTTATAGATATACCTATTTTATTATACTGTTCAGGGTATAAAAATTATCAACGCTCAAAAACAAATCGAGTACTCCCACATCTTTAAAATATGTATTGTCGAAACAGAACTACATGTGAAAAAAAAAATATATTAAAATATGCGCCAATTCCTTTCTCATTATTAATTATATTGTTAATTGAAGCAAAATCATACGAGTACATACATAAGTACATATAATTTATCAAACTATTCCGAGTTGTTGATTTTAGCGGGTTTCATCAATTTAATTGCAGTTGCACAACGAAATTCATGTACTATAAAAAAGACTATATATGTATCTATATACATATGTATATACAGATTGACATAAGCCATAAATTACATTGATTGTAGCTTCGCATTTAACTTATCACCACTATACTCCATGTCACCTATATGTGTGTATGTATGTGTGCATAAAACATGCGTCAAATAGCAGGAAAAATAATTCATACGCAAATACTATGAAATGCCAGTATTATGTAACAATGCAGTTATCTTATTTTATGATATAAGCACACCATGATATTTAAGCTGCCCGCCAATGTATCATTAATATTCTACCTTACTATCTACACACACACAACATGCAACCATATGTGTATAAATTGTATTTTATTACATTTTAGCAAATACTGAGATTTGTGTTATGAATGTGCTTGGTGTTAGGTGAAAAGCGGCCATAGAAGAATTAGTCTCAGACATTGCAGCATGCAGTCCATAAAGGCCGACGAGTTGCCGGAAAATCCACGCGTTCGCGCAAATCCGTTATCTGCGCTTTTGCTATGGTAAGTGCTCGTCGGTAAATATTGTTTTGACTATTAAATTGTTATTTACTCGCTTATTGTTATTATTATTATGTGAGATTGTGAAAAATATAAAGCATTTATTTAGCTTTGTAAATAAGTGTGGCTGTTATAAAATAGGCTGGGTCAGTTGACAATTTCTCTTTCTTACATAACTGTCTGTCCATCCTTTTCAACTACAATTTAAATTTAGATAATGGCTACAACTCCGAAAGATTTCATACTAAAAAATACGATATTATTAAAAAATATTAAAAAAAAAGAAAAAAAAATAAACAATGAGGGAGTTCGGTATCGGAAAATGAAACTTGGTAGCAGGAATTAATATACAAAAGAATATATACTCGTAGCACAGTGTGTCATTGTTTTAACTTTTGATCAATACGCATATAAAATTCGTCTAGAGGTACATATCTACATATGTCCAGCTTCCATATAACGGTGTATTAAAAAAATATATAAAATAGTTTTGGGAACTATCGTGTACTATTGAGGATCAAGTTTTGCTGGTGTAGGACTTTTAATGATCGGATGCTTCAAAAACACAATACAAATTTGAAATTGTCTTATTATATAAATAGATATGAAAGCACATTTAGAATATAGTTAATTTATTTGATTTAGAAACAAACATTCGGTTATTGGTCACAGTAGTCGTTTTCTGTATTTATCACACAATCAGTGTTATGTAATTATGCAGCTACATGTGAATCAAATTATTATCAAAAAAAAAAAAAGGTTTCTGAACATAACTTGAAGTGTTTCCTAGTTATGTAATAATGAAATCACTTTTCTATATCTCTTCTACTATTATCAAAAGATAGTAAGACTTTTTAATTCGTCGGTTGACATCTGTGCTAAATGTCACATCAAAATTAATCATTAGTGTTTAGTATACGCTTGTCTTTCTGAAGTACATAAAGTGCATTTGGCGATTTTTACGGTGAGTGATATTATTCAACAAAGAAGTTCTATTGAATTTTGTGTGCGGAATAAAATTTTTGGTGATGAAACGTTTAAAATGTTGGAAAAGTGCTTCGGTGATAATTGTTTGACGCGAGCAAGGGTTTTTGATTGGTACAAATTATTCAAAGAGGTCGGAAACGCGTTGATGACTAACCATGTCTACGACGGCCATCAAGATTAACTGCTGATCAACACGTCAATAAAATAAAGGAATTAAGAATTGACGATTAAAATCAAATTTTGGGCAGTTTTTTAAATTTATTTAAATTTTAAGGGGTTTTTATTGTTTTAAGAAAAGAAAAAAAGAAAATTACAAAAAAATTTAAATTAAAAAATTAGGGGGGAGAGACAGGTGAAAAAATTGGCGCATCCTGGTGACATTTCCACCTCCGTGTCTGTAAAGGAATTAATGTGGATGCTGGTCCTACCTCAGGAACCGAAATAAAACTTTTTCCTTTTTTTGAAACCTGTTTTTTTAAATATTAAAAACTTTTACACGATGCTGGTATGAACGATAAGGGTATAAAAAGTTCAACTTCAAGTAAAAGGGTTTTATAAACAATGATGCCGGTCCTGTGGAAAAATAGTTCGAGAAAATTTGTTAGTCCGCCGAACCGGGATAGGTACTGCGTCTATAATGTACTCTAGAATTTTAATTTTGTATAAAAATCCTTTTAGTTTTAAGATTAAACAATATATGAAAAAACGTTTTAAATTCTAGTAAAATTTGTTCAGAGTTAAAAACTTTAAAGTTGCAAATTCTACAGACCCAAAAATTTTTTGGGAAATTTTATTTAAAAAATATATTCAAGAACATTGTGAACACTGCTATAACTATGTTGGAAATGGTACATAAAAATTGTCTGAAATTAATATTACACAAATTATACAAGTAGGAAAATGAATTAATTAATTAAAACATTAAATGGACTCCATTAAAGCTATTGAATTGGAATTAACAATCAGATTTTTCGATCAGTGAAAATTTGAAAGAATTTTGTAAAAGGAAACATGACATTGAAAAAAGCGTCGCGTTAGTTGTGAAACAATGATACATAAACATTTCCCCCTCCGTACTTAAGCGAATGCGGAAACTTTGCTGCCACAATCAGGTCCAAATATGTATGTTGAACCTCGCTTCGTCATTAAAAACTGCTTCGACCAAAACTCGATGTATGATTAACGTGTCTGTTATATGGGCATCCTGGGGTAAAAATCATCCTTTTTTCGACAATTTTTTTCTCATATAAAAAATGATATTTTTCATTAGAATTTTTTATTGTTATAAACATACAGCATTAACAAAGAATCTCTGAAATTTTTGGAAAACAATATTTAAACCACTGCGATGCCATTTTCGGTAACCTCTCCGACGTTGACAGGATAACTTTTTACTGAAATCTTGGCAACCGACTTCAAAAGCACAGTTTCGAGAAAAACGCTTTTTAAAGCGGCTGTATCTCCGAAACTATTTCTCGGGTCAACTCTCTCGGATTTGAAAATTTTTGATTTCCTTCCTATATTTTACACAATTTAAAGTATTTTTCGCAAACAAAAACAACATACCCGAAATCTACAAAATTTGTATTCAGATTAAAATGAATTGCTACTGACAGCTTAAAACGTAATTTTTGCAAAGCCTTTCAGAAACTAAATTTCCGATTTTGTGATGTTGCTTTGGTCAGGTTTATACTTAAAGTGGTTTAAATTCATATTTCTTTCTGGTAGGAACGATAAAGGATATAAAGAAGGTTCACACAAAATTTCAAGTAAATCGGTTGTATAGAACTTGAGATAATGCCGGTACCGTGTGGAAAGAAGTAGTGTCGAGAAAAACGCGTTTAAAAAGTGTGTCCGGCCGAACCGGGCTAGGTACTGCGTCACTAAAGTAACTGTAGCTCTTAATTTAATTTTTAATTTTAAAAAATCCTTTGGAGGATATGCTCTTAAGGGTCTAAACTTTAAATATATGAAAAAAAAACGAAATTTTCAAAATTCTAGAGCAGAATACCCCCTTAAGTCAGAGTTAAAACTTAAAAGTTTGCATAATAAAATTCTACAAACCAAAAGTTTTTTGGGTTAATTTTATTAAAAAAATATAATTTCTGAGACACTATAAGTGAGACACTCTATATATCTATGTTGATGAAATGTGCATACATACAAACATATGTACTGACAATTACATATGGTGCACAAATGTATACAAGTAGGAATTCAATGAATTAATTAATTAAAGGCATATTAAATGGACTCCATTAAAGCTATTGACTGTGGAAATTCACTACAAGCAATATCAGCTTATAACTTTTTCTTATCAGTGACAAATGTTGACAGAGATCTTAGTAGATACATACATATGTATGTATATATATGACGTCTGTAAGCCAGCTTTAGTTGTGGTAAATTCAAAGATACATAAACAAGTGTCATAAGCGGGTGACGTTGGACAGTAGACATTTTTAGTGCATATTATGCAATTTTATATTAAGATATACATATACATACATATACATATGTAAGTACATATGGACGTGTAATTATGCTGAAAGAAGTCTAGCGTAAGTACATACATAAAGTATGCATATATTTGCAAAATTAGTATAACAGGAAAAATATATAATTTAACAAAAGCATTTGATTTAATTAGTAAAAACAAAAATAAAAAGTAAGGAAGAGCTAAGCGGATTCAACCCAACATTTATACTCTAGAATCTTGCAAGGATTAAAGCCAGTGAAGTATCTTCAGGTATATAAGGCCTGTTAGTTATACTCGTATAGGGTCAATGACGAGTTTCTACCCGATTTTATTCATTATAAGCATAAATGTGCATCGTTATAAGAATAACACACACTCTCAATTTTATTAAGATAACTCACATATTGGCCGATATATGCGGTTCATAGTTTGAAAATCTCCCGGAAGTTCGAAAATCTTTATATGAGGTTTAAGGCTAACCTCAATACCTGCCACCCGTTTCTACCCATTTTTGATACAGATAGTTGCTACTTTTGGGAAAGGATTCTCTCTTAATTTCAATTGTTTTTTCCGACATTTCCGATTAAAAGTCCACTATAGGTACTGGGGTGCAAATATTCGGTTCCTGGGGCTCAAACAGTCTTTATTGGATTAGAACAAATTTTGGACATAAGGTGGCATACACTAAAAGCTTTATTCGTGCAAAGTTGTATCTTGTTATATTAATTGCTTCTTGGTTGGAGTAGTAGTAAGTGAAATAATCAAGTGGAATTTAAAATTGTGCTCTATGTATGGGAAGTAGGCGTGTTTGGTATCCGATTTCGTCCGTTTTCGTACTAGTGATATAGAAATATAAATTTTGTCGAAATCGGTTGGTCGGGTCTCGAGATATGTAATTTCACCAATAAGTGGAGCGCCGCCACTTCCACCGTCCAATTTTCATACCAGCTCCCATAAATCCCTTTAATATTATCTCGGAGGTAAAATTTAATGTCTCCGGCGTATTTCGTTATTCATTTATCGCGCTTTTAGTAATTTTTAACATACCCTTATGTGGGGAGTAAACGATTTCACCCATTTTCACCTATTGTAGAAATTCTTATAATGTTTGACTCAGCTGTTGTTGTAGCTTAAGCGGCTTAGGAGATCGTTACTTTACCCTTGCTACTGCGATCCTCTGTACCAAATTTCAGTTTTATGTCTTAATTTAGTGCTTAGTTATGACACTTTATATGTTTTCGGTTAATGGCGATTTGTGTGTGTGACAGTGGTCCAATTACGCCCATCTACGAACTCATAATTTTTTGTTGTACTAAGGAACCCACATACTAAGTTTCATCAAGATATCTCAATTTTTACTTAAGTTACTGCTTACGTGGACGGGCAGACAGACAGGCACTTCAACTCGTCTCGTTACCCTGATCATATGGTATATCCATATATATGTGTATAAACCTTAGGGGATACGTACAACCGTTAGGTGAACAAAACTACATGTTGCGAGAGAAAATACAAGAAAAAGCGTTAACTTCGGTTGCACTCGAGCTTTCAATAATCCAAAAAACTCCGTATAAGAACTTGATTTTGAACGGTCAGTTTGTATAGTGACCCGATCTGACTGATTCTTCGGAAATGACGCCATTGCCGTAGACAATAATCCATCGTAAATTTCATGAAAATATCTCGTCAAATGAAAGAGCTATCTATACACGCACTTGTTTCCGATCGTTCAGCTTATATTACAGCTATATACTACGGCGGTCTGATGTGGCGATTCCGACAAATTAGCAGCTTCTTGTGGAGAAAAGCGCGGTTCCAAATTTCATATAGATCTCTCAAAAAGTTAGGTAGTTCGCGTATAAACAGACCGACAGACAGATGGGCATAGCTAAATTCATTCAGCACGTTACGCTGACCAGTTATATCTATGTACATATACTATATGTTATATACTCGTATATGCTGCTCTATAAGGTCTGCAACATTTGCCTCTGTTAGTACAAACTTCACAGCAAAGTTAATATAGTTTAAGGCAAAACAAAGGTATCGTAAATTTCCTTTTCTACAAGTAACAAACAATATGAGTAATTCAAACAAAATGGATATAAACATCACAAAATCTTTGTTTAAGATGTGTTCATACATACATGTATATGTATGTTAATCCACTCATCAAGTTTACTTAAGAAAAAAGCTATTCTACTACTACTATTTTTTATGCATACCGCCTTTGCTTTATAGAAAATTGTTTTTATTAATTCGATGCTGATTTTTAATGTATTCAACTGCTTATTTTTAATATAGTATTATAAATTTTATATATAATTTGCAGTTATTATCATAATTCCGGCGCCTACTATAATGTGTATTTTTCATATTTTAGCTTCACTGTACCGATATTTTTTAAAGGGCGTAAAAAAACTCTGGATGAAAGGGATCTATATAAGGCATTGGATGAACACAAGTCAGGTGAGGTACCTATTACTTGTAAGTAAATACATATAAAGAATTAAGAACATAAAGTTTGAGGTTATTTTGAAAAAAAAAAATCTGTATTCACTAATACGGCAATCAATGGAACTTTGGAGCT
This sequence comes from Bactrocera correcta, assembly GCA_027475135.1. Lineage (NCBI taxonomy): Eukaryota > Metazoa > Arthropoda > Insecta > Diptera > Tephritidae > Bactrocera > Bactrocera correcta. The sequence goes on from CM050326.1 coordinate 4,453,030, forward strand.
TAAGGCTTTTTTTATAGTTTAATAAATTTTATAGTAATGTCTTTATTAAATCTAAGAAGCTCCACATTCCACGCCAAAGATATATTAAAAAGCAGGTTCGGCTTGGAAAAACCTTACTTTCGGGAATCATCTTTATAAGAAACACAATTATTTTAGTAGCTGTGAACGCCACTGACTGCCAAAAGAGACAAAAATGTATTAGAAAATATCTTGTTATCATTAGACCCTAATCGCTGTTATAAATTGTGACAAAAAAGCACCCGGAATTGTAACTAATTTCCCGGGTAAATGATATTTCAAAAAAATGTATTTTGCTAAGTTAGTAGGACTGTTCTCAATTGTTATGCCGAATATGAATCGTTGCGAATGTTGGAAAAGGCTTACGGTGATTCAGTGTTATCAAAAACACAAACCAACGAGTGGTACAAAGCTTCAAAGACGGTCGAGAGATCGTTGAAGACATGCCTCATTTTGAACAAGGAATCGATCTCTTTATAAAAGAGAATATAAACGTCAATTTAAAAAGTGAAGGATATGGTGTTTGGAAATCGTTAGGCAAGTGTTAGAGAGATGGCAAGAGAGCTCGATATCTCTGGCAAGTTTTGATTTTGATGGGTATTGTAGGTATGAATCGCGTCCTTGCTCGATTCGTCCCGATAAAGCTAAATTTTTTTCAAAAATAGTTCCGTGAACAGGTCTCTTTGGACATGCAGAACCGTGTGAGTACTGATCCCACATCCAGTTAGGCGGTGTCAAAGTTAAGGGAAAAAAGTCGATTGAGACTATAAAAAGGGTAAACTGCGAGAACTAAAGACCTTTCTAGCCCCCGACATTTATTCAAAAAAAAATTGAAGCCGATACCGCAGGCCTTAAAAATATTGGAAGGCTGCTTTTTCTAAATAATTTTTGTCGAAGTCCATGAAATGATATAACTAAAATCAGCACTTGAAAGAATATTTAAAATCCTTTTTCAGAAACACTCGGTATTAAATTAAATGCAGCTTGGGAAGCGGAGATTGAGAAGAAGCGCCTTAAAAACAAACAACCCAACTTGCTTTTAGCTGTGATACGCGTATTTGGGTTGCAATTCTTAGCTTTAGGATTTTTACTATTTTCATTGGAAATCGGACTGCGGTAAGTCAGCCTTTCAAGTCTCTAATGTATTATTTCTTTAAGCAATTCTATTGTTGTTTACAGTGTCACACAGCCACTATTTCTTGGAGGTCTAGTCAATTACTATGCGAATCCCACGAACAAAGATGATAAATATACTGCATACATCTACGCCATGGGTGTGATACTCTGCAATGTCATTAATGTGCTCTTCAGGCATCCCTATATGCTGGGTATACAACACATCGGCATGAAGGTGCGTCTCGCCATGTGCAATCTGATTTATAGGAAAGCGCTGCGCTTGAACAGAACTGCGTTGGGCGGCACCACCACAGGCCAAGTTGTCAACCTGATATCTAATGATGTCGGTCGCTTGGACACATCCATCATGCACATACACGTGTTGTGGGTGGGACCCATAGAGATCATCGTTGTAGCCGTGCTCATGTATAGAGAGGTAAGTGTTTGTAAAAACTTTAGTTTTTACTTTAACCAACAGTTCATTTATGTACTTCCATTTAAGATCGGTATCGCCTCGCTGTTCGGTGTCGCAGCTATGTTGTTATTCATACCGCTGCAAGCCGTTTTGGGCAAAATGACATCGAAGCTGCGTTTGCGCACAGCCTTGCGCACCGACGAGCGCGTGCGCATGATGAACGAGATTGTCTCGGGCATACAGGTGATCAAGATGTATGCGTGGGAGAAACCTTTCGGCAAGATGATACAGTTGGTACGTCGAAAGGAAATGTCAGCCATACGCTACAACAACTATATACGCGGCATCTTTGCAATCGTTCGCGATGTATATGACCCGCGTATCGGTTTTCGTCAGCTTAGTCGGCTATGTGCTGTTGGGAAACTTTCTCACCGCGGAAAAAGCCTTCGTTATCACTGCCTTTTACAGCATTCTGCGCAACACCATGGTTGTGGCCTTTCCCAATGGTATTCAACAAATCTCGGAAACGCTTGTGTCCATGAAGCGTATAACAAATTACTTATTATACGAAGAAATCGGTGATAACTCGAAAATTTCAGCGAATAGCTGTAATAAAACTAAGAAGACAGACGACCTGAATGGTAATCTAAAGTTAACGAAACAAATAACACAGGAGCCAGCACGTAAAGAAGCTGGCATTGAAATATGTGATTTGAAAGCGAAGTGGGATCCCACCGCAATAGAATATACGCTGAACAATGTGACTTTGAATGTTAAACCGCGCACATTAGTGGCCGTCATTGGACCGGTGGGTTCCGGAAAGTCAAGGTACGAGTAATTGCCAATAGTGTTGGACTTAACATACCAACGACAATCAAATTATGAAAAGTAATTATTATTAATAAAGGTGTTCACTTGATTTTAATAACTTCCGCTTTTTTTTAGTTTGATACAAGCCATACTTGGTGAACTGCCTACGGAATCGGGTTCCATTACTGTACACGGCTCCTACTCGTACGCCTCGCAGGAGCCTTGGTTGTTCACTGGTACCATACGGCAGAACATATTATTCGGTTTACCAATGGACAAACATCGTTATCGGGCGGTGGTGAAAAAGTGCGCATTGGAACGCGATTTCGAGCTGCTGCCGCATGGCGACAAAACGTTGGTGGGTGAACGTGGCGCATCGCTTTCGGGCGGTCAAAAGGCGCGCATCAGCTTAGCGCGCGCCGTATACCGTAAAGCCGATGTTTACCTGCTCGATGATCCACTAAGCGCGGTGGACACGCATGTCGGTCGTCATCTCTTTGACCAGTGTATGCGTGGTTATCTGCGCAATGAAATCGTCGTTTTGGTCACACATCAGTTGCAATTCTTAGAACAAGCTGATATCATTGTTATAATGGATAAGGGCAAGATCAGTGCTGTGGGCACCTATCAGTCGATGCGCAGTAGCGGTCTGGATTTTGCGAATTTGCTGACGGCTCCAGAAGAGAGTAGTACGGGTGGTGATGATAGCGATGCGGAAGAGAAGAGTAAGTCAAAACAGATCAATATGAATCGACAGAATAGCACTGCGACAATGAGTTCGATGGACGAGTCGATAGCGGACTCGTTGATTGAAGAAGCAGCTGATTCGCCCTTGCAAGTGCAGGAGAAGCGTGAGATGGGTAAAATTGGTTGGGGACTATATAAAAAGTATTTCGGTGCCAGTGGCGGCTATATGTTGTTCTCTATAACGGCGTTCTTTTGTGTAGCGGCACAGGTATTGGGGTCTACTGGCGACTTCTACGTCTCGATGTGGTAAGTTACTTGTACGCTTTTATTCATTCATTGTTTGTTAAAGTGTACTGTTTTGTTGCGCGATTCGCCATAGGGTTAATAAAAACGAGCAACAACTGGCTAGTCAAGCGCGTGATTTGGCTGTTAACATAACTAACGCCACGGATGCGCACGATCCAAGACTGAACAGTAATACTGATCCAATGGATATTTATATATTCTTCGGCATTATTTTGGCCATCATCGTTTTTGCTGTTGGCCGCAGCTTGCTCTTCAACACAATGACAATGCTGTCCTCAACGGAGTTGCACAATGCAATGTACCGTGGCATCACACGCGCATCCATGTACTTCTTCCATACAAATCCCTCTGGTCGCATACTCAATCGTTTCGCAAAGGATTTGGGTCAAGTGGATGAGTTGCTGCCATGGGTAATGATGGATGTCATACAGAATTTCCTGAGCTTGTTTGGTATTGTTATTGTAATCACCATTGTGAATCCAATGAATCTCCTGGTGACGGCTGTGTTGGCGCTTATATTCTATGCAATGCGTTCGTTTTACTTAAATACGTCGCGCGATGTAAAACGTCTTGAAGCAGTTAGTAAGCTGATCATAAAGAATTAGTAAAAAAAGCAGTTACACTATACTAAACTTGTTACTCTTTCCAGCACGTTCGCCCATCTATTCACACTTGAGCGCCTCACTTAATGGCTTACCGACGATACGCGCTTTCGCCGCTCAGCAGATGCTGATAAATGAGTTTGACAATTATCAGGATTTGCACAGCTCTGGCTATTATATGTTTTTGATAACAAATCGCGCTTTTGGCTACTGGCTGGACTGTTTCTGTGCGCTCTATATAGCTGTTACCACGTTGAGCTTTTTGGTTTCCTCACCTGACAATGGTGGCGATGTCGGCTTGGCTGTGACTCAGGCCATGGGCCTGACGGGTATGGTGCAATGGGGTATGCGTCAATCAGCTGAGCTCGAAAATAGCATGACGAGTGTAGAACGTCTAATAGAGTATGAAGAAATTGAACCCGAAGGAGAACTTGAAAGTAAACTCAGTAAAAAACCACCGAAAACATGGCCCGAACAGGGTAAAATCGTATTTGATGAGCTTAGTCTACGCTATTTTCCGGATTCGAAATCAGATCGTGTGTTGAAATCGTTAAACTTTGAAATACAGCCCTCCGAAAAGGTGGGCATTGTGGGACGCACCGGTGCAGGCAAATCTTCGCTCATCAATGCGCTCTTTCGCCTATCGTACAATGAGGGTTCCATCATTATAGACACAAGAAATATTGAGGAGTTGGGTTTGCATGATTTGCGCAGCAAAATCTCCATAATACCACAAGAACCGGTGCTCTTTTCGGGCACAATGCGCTACAATTTGGATCCATTCGACGAGTATTCAGATGCCAAATTATGGGCAGTGCTTGAGGAGGTAAGCGGAAATTATCAAATACTTAGATAGAATATTTGTATGAAAACATATGTACACATTTGTGTTGCAGGTTGAACTGAAAGATGCTGTGGCCGAGTTGCCGAGCGGTTTACAAAGTAAAATATCAGAGGGTGGCAGTAATTTCAGTGTCGGTCAACGGCAGTTGGTATGCCTGGCACGTGCTATACTGCGTGAAAACAAAATTCTCGTATTGGACGAGGCAACGGCAAATGTGGATCCACAGACTGATGCACTCATACAATTGACCATAAGAAGTAAATTCAAATATTGCACGGTTCTCACAATTGCGCATCGTTTGCACACGGTCATGGACTCGGATAAGGTGCTGGTCATGGATGCTGGACGCGCGGTGGAATTCGACGCACCGTATAAATTGTTGACTGAAAGTGAATCTAAAGTATTCTACGACATGGTAAAGCAAACCGGTAATAGTGCGTACGATAATCTACTCATGATAGCTCGAAAGGTGAAAACACACTCGATTTTTTAATGTTGAAGCAATGATGACCAATTAATCGTTTTCTTTTTTTGTAGGCGTATGAACAGAATCCTCGCTTCAAAAATAAAACCGTATAGAATTACAGGAATAACGGTCACAGCCAAAAGGACGGTATGTCCACTCAGGAAATGTTTCCATATTTAACTAGTGTACTACTTCAAACTAACACAGCTGACTAAAAGTTCGGCATTTGATTAGCCATTTATTAGTCATCAGGAAAATGTATTTATACACGTTATAGGCATTTGATGGCACCCAAAAATAAAATTGTTCAACTGACATAAGACAATATATAGTTAACATAGGCGTTTTATGCTAGCGCTATATGAATTTTACAGTAATTGGTAATTTTAAGAGGCATGTACATATGTATTTATATTTTACAAGGTCTATGAATATGCTATCGGAAAATTAATAGAAATTGCAAAGTTTAATATATTAATGGAAGCTTAAAATATGTACTTATTGTATGTTTTTTAAGAGAATAAGTAACATCTCTGTGCTGTAAATATGTACTTAAAGCATTTATATACATATATATTTAAATATTTATAAATTGATATATCCGAAGTTTCAGGATAAGTCATGTTACAAAATGTACAACATTAGTTCTACTCTGTTAAGAAAAATTTAATAAAAGTAGTTTACTAGTAAAATTAAGATAAATGATTTCAATTTTTTGCGCATTGTTAGATAATTGCTTAATAGCATTTAAAAGTAGAAAATTCATAATTTTCCACACTCTGAATTGAAATTAAACGCAATAGAAAGCGAAACAAGCTTTTATAACTGCCGAAACGTTTCTAATACAATTCTAACATTGCTTTTAAGCAAGGATGATCATATAGGTATTACAATACAGAGCAATTCGAAATTTAACGGTGAAATTTAACTTGTTCGCTTCAGAAACATGCAACAAAACAAAACTGATCTTCAAAATTATAGAAAAAATAGTATTTGCATACTCATGATTAATATTCGAGTATTTGTAGTTAAATAAATTACATTATTTCTACTATTCGACTATGAAATATTTTTATATCTTTGCAAATTTGAAATAAATACTTATGTATGTAAGAATGTAATTTAATTTAATTAGGAAATCAAAAGGGTTTTAGCCGATACAGGCGGATTTCAAAAAACGTATCTTATTAGTTAGTCTCCAGTAATATTTTTACATACCGGTTGTATTTTAAACTTATCATTAACGCGTGGTATTAACTTTAAATGTAAGCGAAAACTTAGAAATAATAGCAAGAAAACTCACTTAATGCGAACTACATCACATTATTAAAAATTGTAACAATTTGACACTCTACCTTCAGAAATGGCGGTTATTTTAAACACAGGGTGCCACAAACTAAAAACTTAAAGTATAGCAATTATACTTATGTACTAAATTTGTTTTTAATTAAATTATATTTCACGTTACCTGTTGTTTTCTTCTAACTGCATTCCTTATTTAATTACTGCACATCGTATTGTAAACACTATCAGCTGTTTAAACTTTTTTTCGGTTTTTTAACATTGAATAACAATGAATACAAGTATATCAACGAAATCTTTTATACGAGTTATCAGCACACAAAACTGCTTGGCCAAACAAATACCACGTAATCTTAAGGGAAGGAGTAAAAGTTCACAAGAATGGCTGACACGACAACTAGCAGATCCATATGTGGAGAAAGCTAAAACGATGAATCTTCGTTGCCGCAGCGCTTTCAAACTCATAGAAATTGATGATAGATTTAAAATACTTAAACCAGGCGATACTGTGCTTGATTGTGGAGCAGCACCTGGAAGCTGGACGCAAGTAGCGGTCGATCGTACTAACGCCAATGGCACCAAAGAGGGTAATAAAAAAGGTGCAGTTTTTAGCATTGATTTGTTACATTTTCATGCAGTGCCGGTAAGCATTTTGTTATAACACACCTTGATTTTAACTATTCAATGCGTATTTAAAGGGTGCTACTATTTTCGGAGGCATGGATTTCACAACCGCCATAGCACAACAACGTCTTCGGGAGGCATTGGCAGACCGACAAGTAAATTGTGTGCTCTCAGATATGGCACCTAATGCAACGGGAGTACGCATGTTAGATCAGGAGAATATAATGGGCTTATGTTATTCGGTGCTGCGCTTTGCTTTGGCAATGTCTGCTATAAACGCACATTTAGTGGTCAAGTTGTGGGCAAATGGCGATGTATCCAAACTCGAAAATGATCTTGGACGATTTTACGAGCACGTTAAACGTGTAAAGCCAGAGTCAAGTCGATCAGATTCTGCTGAGCTCTTTTTAGTGGCACGTCAATATAAGGGAATGGATGCAGTAAAAGAGGTGACAACAAAAACTAGATGAACTTTGGTTAACATTTCTTTATTATTTAATATTGTTAACAATTCAATTCTTTGGATGAATAAAGTAATAAAATAATTATTTTATAGTTTTTAAAAAATATTTATAATTATTTATGTGCGAATTTGTGATCACCCATTATAACAATTTATACTACTTTTTTGTAGTGCGTTAAATGATGAATCATCCATTCCAGCCACTTCGGTTGATCACCAGGCGCCATATGCCCAGCATTGCGCACCAATATTTCAATCAAATGACCGGCATGTTTGGCATATCCTGCAATTTCACCGTCCACCTGCCAGACTTTTCTTTCCGCTATTTTGTATTTATCGGCATCCGCGAACTTAAGGTGCATCAAGTAATTACGTGTCAAAGGATATGCCACAATTATATCAAGCTGTCCACTATAAATACAAACAATATAGTCCTTTAAAAGTTCTGCTATCCATGGCGCTACCGTGTCCATTACATCTTTTTTCAAAAACTTCTCCACTTTATTTTCTTTATCTAAATCATGGAATGTCATGTTGCCTACGTGAATGGCTCGACGTGTTGCTGCCGACTGAATAAAGTTTCCAAGCACATCATTCGGCAAGTCGCTGTCAGTTTTTAAATAGTTGTAGTAATAGTTATATCCAGTAAGGTTATGAAAAACAGATCCATTGGTAAGGTCACCATTGATAAGACCATCAAATACCTCAAAGGCACAATCCATGTCGTGTTGTTCTATACATTTTTTACCTTTCTCTTCCTCAATATGGAAGCGGTTCAAACCATGATCATCGATTAAACCCAACTGATATAAGTAATCACCATATTTGAGTTGATGCAAAGGATCAGAGAGTCCATTACCAATGGCTAAACCTTTTAGCGGGATATAAACGCGCGTGTCCACTGCATTTTGCATCAAGTGAATATGATAAGCCAGTGCTGGTACATATTTTCCTGCATAAGATTCTCCCGTTATCCAAAAGCCAGTAGAATTTGACCATTCAAAAAGTTCGTATAATTGCATTACGGCCTCGTGTAGGTTACGCCCGACATCTTTTTCATTGCGAGCGTAGCCGTCATCGCTGCCAGTAAAGCTAAAGCCGGTACCAACTGGATTATCTATATAAATAAGATTATGCGAGCGACTCCAAGTATAATTGCGTTTTTGTAGATGTCCGTGTGAATCAAACTCAAAGGGTCCATTTTCCACAAATAAACCAAATAACGAAGATGCACCCGGTCCTCCTTGCAACCATAAGACTACGGGAGCATAATCAGGATATTCCTCTGCGGGGAAATACCAGAAGAACATATTTGATTTGCGTGCCGCATCCACAGTTAAATAACCGGAATAGCTCTCCACTTTGTGGAATTGACTGCCAACAACTGCTGCTTTTTGCCGAACTTGTTCGTTGGGTATTTTTGGATCATGTATAAGGGGAGTTAGAAAAAGTGGTTCACCAGGATCGCCTCCATCACTATATTCCTGGAATCGGGGATATGGATTTATAAAACTTCTTGCAAACTTCAATTTCTTCGCATCGCTCTCCATAAAAAGTGATAAAGCCATGAGGCCGAATAGGGCAGCATGAATTGCGTTTTTCATTGCTGATGCACCTAAGGAATGCAAAAATGTTAAGTAGGGGAATCCTACAATTGCTTCGATTCTTTTATGATGCTATATAAATTAAACTATAATGTGTGCACAAGCAAATACTATAAGATTAGATAACATACCCACTAGCAGGAATATAAAAATATACTTTCACAATAAAGACCTACGTCGAACTTGATAAAGTTTAAAAATTAAACTAACGCGAAGTAGAAAAGAAAACCGGTAAAACGATATTCAACACTGGTCAACTATAGAGTTGTATTAAAATTGTTTGCGGAGAATATGTAGTTAAATATATACATTCGTAACACAGTAATTTATACTCAAATATTTTATAATTAAAATTTGTGTCTGAATTTCTAGATATTAAATTTTGAAAAGACATTATTTGGTACTAAAAAATTTCACTTCTCTTGCCTGAGTAATTAAAGAATTGACTGTGAATTATGTCTTCATTTTATGCGACACAGCAACACTATTTCTTTATGATTCTTTCCGTATCGTTTCTTCTTATGTTCCCCTTTCAGTTTATTTGACAATTTCAATTGGAGTTCAACAATGGCGAATTTTTCTAGATTTTTTTACTTCTGAAGAAATATATGCCGTGGCAAATTAAATAAAACGTGATTAAAATACGGAAAATGTATTGTTAATTATATGCACAAAATATTTATTAAAAGAGTGATGAAAGTAATAAAGTGTAAAAAGTGTGGAAAATAGAATAAATTTTTGGAAAAGAAAATGAAGTGTCGGTGGTTGGTGATGTCGCGGTCGTGGTGGAACGTCGCAGTTTGTTTCGGATTGTGTGTTTTGATTGCATCAGCCGCGGTGTCGGCAAAAACACCAGTTAAAAGTAAAATAAATGTTGTGACAAATGCACAAAATTTAACGCAAGAAAATCACAATCGTAATATTACTGCAAAGGACAATGTCGCATCCGACCAATTACGCACATATCGTACGAGAGAGGTAGGTGGTTCTTATGACGATGAGATGAAAAATAGATTTATGCAGTGGCGGCACGGATTAGTATAACTTAATAAAATCTTTCTATTGTCATCCAATAGGCGTGCACTGATTTGGCCAGAGATGAAGAAACGTTAATGGTTTTCTCGACATTAGGGGGCGGATTAACAGCAATTGATCCAATAACAAGTGAAATTCGTTGGACCATAGCAGATGGTAATTACCAGTGGCGCTTTGTAACAATATTTTAATATTTTTTTAGTTGATTATAAAAATTCTTGTAGTTAAAAAAGGATTTTTTATATATCAACGTGTGAAATGCTATTTTACTATGTAGTTGAATTAATTATAGATTGTCGTACACGCAATGGTCAGCTGTTATATTCTCACATATTAAAAACATTGAGGCGCGTCATACTGATTAATTTATGTTCAAGGACTTTAAAACACACTTTATTATTAACGTAAATTGTTTGTATGTGCAATTCTCACCTTTTATAATAAATAGCTAGTAACTTGCAGCACGTTTAACAATCTGTATTTGTCTCCCTAAAAGCGAAGTGCATAAGGCATAGAGATTATGAAACTAAAATCCGTTTGTATAATTACTGTTTTATATACATTTTTGTAGGTTTTATGTATGTACGTAATTTAATTTGTAGAAAAGTTGTAAATTTTGCACTGTTCTATGCATATTTTCGCTATGACAAAAAATGTCATGTGTTTTTCAGCAGCCTAAACACAAACGCAGAAAACAGATTTTTTTAATTATTATCGTAAGTTGATACGAAAGTGCTGTATATGTATGTATATAACCCCCAGATGTTTACAATTATGCATCCACTAAATAATGAAATCATGCCATGCTTTTCCCACTTTAAGTCATTTGAAAATGTATACGTGTAAGAACCATGTGTAGAAGTTTATTTCAATTTGTTTAATTATTGCCGATGTGGAATATTGTATCAAAGTACTGATAAGAGTAATCCACACCCCATACACTTCGGCATAAATTGTTTTGAAAGCGTTGGCTAAACTCACAATATACTGTGTCGACAAAAATGTACATATATGTGTAGGTGACAACAAAATCAAACAAGTTAGTCATTTAAGTGTAAGCACAAAACAAAGGGTAAAAACAAACATTTTGTGCCGGCATAGACATTTATCTTTAGCAATTGAAATTTGGTAGAACTGTGCTAGTATTTGTTGGTAAATACATTTTGAAAATTTATTGCTCTTGGAGATTTGTTTTGATTTTTTGGTTGCTTTGTACTGTGTTCTACTAAAGCAAGAAAATATATATGTATGTTAGAAATATGTGTGGACACGAACATCTAAATATTATATCAACAAATTACTATGTGGTTGAATGTACTTATGTAGTGAGGTGTATACATAAGTACATTGTGCGTCGCGTTTAAATGTGTATCGCACGTTTATAACTGGCATTTTCATTGACCGTATCAAGTTGCGTGGCAAAAATCACACATATGTTAACTCTAATTGAACTCTTTTGGAGTTGTCTATATGTACAAACCGTCAAATTTTAAACTTTGCTTTCGCTTAAATTTAGAATTTTCTGATAGTCAGACATGACTAATATTTTGCCTAGTTGTATGCGTAGTTGTTTAGTTGATAATTGGATGTTGTTTTGGTTTTATTGTTGTAGTAGAAACAAAATGGATGTTAGCTAAATATCTATAGTTAATGTTATTTTGCAAAATCAGGCAAATAACTTAAATTTCAAATGTGGAATCAGACTCATCAATGGCATATATGTATTTATTTTTGAATAAGTATCTACATATGTACATAAATAGTGTTATATAATTATAAATAATATACCATTATTTATAATGATTATATGATATAGTATAACTCAGAATAGAACCATTTATAAAAATTGCAATTTTCCGCCTGGAATTTTACTGTTGAGTCTTTTGGCATACAATGGTCAACATTATGCCTATATAAAGAAAGTATTTAATTTTAAAGAATACATCTGTTTTCTGTCTCCAGAGAACCTTTATAAATGCTTGTATGTATTTGTAGATTAATGTTGCAATTTATTTTTCTTCCAAAGAACCACCAGTACGCGCCGACCAGGAACAAAATGTGGAAGTGCCCCAATATTTGCCAGATCCACGCGATGGCAGCATTTATCAGCTTAGCGATATGGGTAACTTGAAGAAATTGCCTTACACTATACCACAATTGGTGGCTAGCGCACCCTGTCGTTCGTCCGATGGCATACTATATTCGGGAAAGAAAAGCGACACTTGGTTCGCGGTCGATCCAAAGTCGGGTAAACGCGAGACTGTTATGGGTTTCGGAATGGATACCGCTGAAGCTACAGAACAAAACGAGGAAAGTAAGAATAAGGCTACGCATAGCACATCGCGTTCAATTTACTTGGGACGCACGCAGTACACCGTTATGATGTACGACAGTTTGGCCAGGGGGAAAAATGTTAAACCCTGGAATATTACCTTCTACGATTATAGCGCACACACAATGACGCCGGATATATCGAAGGAGTATGGTGAGTTGAGTGGGACGTGAAAAAGTATGTCTTCATATAATATATATATATTTTTTATAATCATTAGAATATCTGCATTTAACCACCACATCGAACGGTAATATCGTAACTTTAGATAGAAAGAACGGCAAATTTCTGTGGAAGCGCGATTTAACAAGTCCAGTGGTGGCTGCATTTCTACTCGGCTCGGAAGGTTTGTTAAGTGTGCCCTTTACTACCGTTTCCGATGAGGCGTTCGAATCCATTATAGAAGAGTCCAAAACGGGCAATGTGAATACCATAAAGTTGTTGTAAGCTGAAACAAATGCAAATATTTATATTAATATCAATGAATTATATTTATATATGTACTTTTTCAATTCGCAGTCAGTCGCTTTATGTGGGTGAGCACAGTCATGGCTTATATGCTTTACCCTCGCTGGTGGATAAGGACACACCACGCATTTCGGCAAGCCCACCAATAAAATTGCTGGATGGCCCCAACTCCGCCGAGGAATCAGATCCTAAAATGGTTTATATCGATGATGTGATACGCCAAAATGCCGGCATTGTGCTCGGTCATTACAACATGCCGACTGACAGTAATTTGCAGATATCGCCTTCGCCGTCGAAAGATGACAACAATCAAGGCTTAGCCACCATCAATCATTTTCCCGATGTCACTACAATGGGCTCAAATGGCTACAGCATAATCACAGGTTCGAATAGCGAAAAGAACTCAGCCGAAATTGGTGTACAAACTGAGCCCGTAATTGAAATGAAAGTAGAGTCGACAAATGCTTTTAATAAGACAAAAAAGATCATTTTGGCGAATAGCAATAAAGTACAGAAATTCATCAATGAGTGGTTTATGGAACATCCAAGTGGAAAAGTGCATCAGATTCTCATTGTTTTGGTTTTGGCTATGGTCGCCATGTTCTGGTATATGTGCAGCACTATGCGTGAGTTGAAGAATCAAAGTGAAAACGGCTCGAAAACGTACTCGTCCTCCAATAAGAGTAGCAGCGGCAGCAGCAATGTGAATGCATTGGACCTCATTGATTTGGGCGATGGTAATATACGCGTTGGCAAAATATCTTTCAACTCGAACGAAGTGCTAGGTAAAGGTTGCGAGGGTACATTTGTGTTTAGAGGCACATTTGAGGAACGCTCTGTGGCGGTGAAACGGCTGCTGCCCGAATGTTTCACATTTGCCGACCGTGAAGTGGCCTTGCTGCGCGAGAGTGACGCGCACGAGAATGTGGTGCGATACTTTTGCACCGAACAAGATCGCCAATTTCGCTACATAGCGGTGGAGCTTTGCGCGGCCACTTTGCAAGATTATACGGAGGGTGAACGAAGCGCTGAATTGCGCATGCAAATAAACGTGTGGGAGGTATTGCGCCAAGCGGCAGCCGGCCTCAGTCACTTGCATTCATTGAATATCGGTGAGTGACATAATTTTGGTTACAGCATGAATCTAACGGCTTAACTAATAAAATATTTGCTTTCTTTATTGGCAGTGCATCGGGATATTAAGCCACAAAACGTGTTGCTTTCACTGCCCGATGTTAGTGGCACCGTGCGTGTGATGATATCCGATTTCGGTTTATGCAAGAAGTTGAATTTTGGCAAGACCAGTTTTTCACGACGCTCCGGCGTGACAGGCACTGACGGTTGGATTGCGCCAGAAATGATGCGCGGTCAGCGCACGGTAAGTTGAAGTGATGCTGCTATTGTGTGGACTTTGGGAGTATGTGAATTTAAATTAACTGCACACATTTGCTTTCTACTGTGCAGACAACCGCTGTTGACATTTTTTCACTTGGCTGCGTCTACTATTATGTGCTTTCCACTGGCCATCATGCGTTTGGTGATGCGCTCAAGCGACAGCATAACATACTAACACATGAATATAATTTATTTAAACTCAAAGTGGACACAGATGATGAGGCAAACGTGCCAGAGGAGGCTAGCAAGTTTGTAAGTACAACAAATTTGTATGTCTTTCATATTAGCTGATATCAAAGTCGTTGTTTGCTGCTTGCCTTTTATAGATACTTGCCGAACAGCTGATAGCAGATATGATACACAAAGATGCGCAAAGTCGCCCGTTCGCGCGCTGCATAAGCACACATCCAGTTTTTTGGAATAATCAGAAGATATTGGCTTTCCTACAGGACGTCAGCGATCGCGTTGAAAAGCTGCAATTCCATGTGGAGCCATTGAAGTCGCTAGAGAAGAATGGTCGCTGCATTGTGCGCGGGGATTGGAACGCACACGTTGATCCGCTCATAACGGAGGATCTGCGCAAATATCGCGGCTACATGGGTGCCAGTGTGCGTGATCTCTTGCGCGCGCTGCGCAATAAAGTGAGTTAAATGCAAAGTTTTCCATTACATTTGTTTACAAACTACATTTGTATTTTTTTGGCACGCCAGAAACATCATTATCACGAGCTGGCGCCGGAAGTGCAGCAGAAGCTGGGCTGCATACCGAACGATTTCACGAATTATTGGATTAATAAATTTCCCGAGTTGATATCGCACGCCTATCATGCGTTTAGCATATGCGCCGAGGAGCCCATCTTCAGGCACTACTATAATGCCGATTACCACTTCAGTCGTCCGTGGTATTTTGATGCGGATGATAATCTCTTTCCATCACTACAGAACGACCCCAAGCATTTATTAAAACAAAACAAAGATGGCAGCGCCAGTCCGAAACGGATGCCGCGCACGCCCGAAAAGCAGCAACAATTAAAACAACGAAAGGGTATTTATAATTTCCGCAAAACCTCAGATGCGGAGTTAACTGGTGTGGGTTTGCAAAGAAATTTGGAATTGTCGACGCCTGTGGCCGCAACGACGGCGGAGGGTGAAGATGAGGCAGGCAATGGCAATAGGCGTGATGTCTTTGCTAACTTCAAATTTCGACGGAACTACGGCAAATCAACGAACCGTAATTACGGCAATATAAATGCGAACGCTAATGTCAACCCGAATAACGGTGGTAATAAAGAGAAGAGCATCACATGGACATTGCCTGGCAAACAGGCCACTGAGGAGTGAATAAGAGCAGTAAAATAATACCGTAATATTTAAGAACTGCGAGTAATACTATTTTTATTAAACTTTTAGCGAGTATTTAGTCTAAAATTATAAGTTATTGTAACATTTGTGTAATTTTTACTACAAATAATGTTATGTTGAGCAGTTGGAGAACAGTGCAATGTTCTCCTGGTGGAGTGCAATGGCAAATCAGACTTTCTACTTTGAAACAACGCGTCTCTACGGTTAAAAGCTGTTGGTTTGTTGCGGAATTGCGTATTGAATATGAGTTTCAAATGTTGCAAATTTAAAAAACGTATTAGAAATCGTAAACGTAAATTTGATAGTATTTAATAGATGTTTATTATTTCTAAATATGTTTGAAAGAAATATTTCTTGGATTTACAAATCGTACTAATGCGTTTAAAAACCGCAAAAAAATGTTTTAAACATGTTTAAGTTTAATTTGAACTTCAAGCGTTTGCTGTTGAAGTCGTTTTTATATATTTTCTTTTAGTTTTCCGTTTTAAACATTTGCGCATGCTTAGTACAGTCGCAAACAGATTACCTTCTCCATTTTAATTAATATTCTTTTATTTCAATGCACTTAAGTATGCCAGCAAAAATTTATTGAAATATTAATGTATATAATCTCTTTATTTCAATTACGAATGAATATTATCACTTTATGTGGAAAATTTTTGTGGAGACAGTGGAAAAAAAATTATATTATCAAATATAAAATGCAGCATATCCAGTCTACAGTTAAGCGGTATAAATGAAAAATAATTTATAGCTTTCAAACAAAAAAAAAAAAAAAAAACAAAATACGAGACTCTGCTTATCTATAAAAAAATATTCCGCACTGCAGCCTTTTTTTTTTGCCAGCGCAGTACATTGAGCGTTGCTTATCAATTGCGTAAACATTTGCATGTATTTTCTGAGCTAAAATTATTCTACAATCGACAGCAAATACTCGGCTCTACTGTAGACTGCAAAAATGTTGTTGTTTTGTTGTCAGAAAAGGTGTCTGTCAAAATGCACGTAATTTGTCTGTGATAACATTTATTGTTAAATTTAAGAAATTTATAATAAATAAGTGCTTACTGTTTAAGCGTTTTCAATTGCAAGCGTTCAAAGAGAACAAAGAGAAACAATATAAATGTGTATTATGTTTTCGTATACATTTATAAATATACATATATCGTCAACTAAAATGCAAAATAGCGTAACATATGTTTTCATAAGTTCACAGGCGAAGGAAAAACGATTTAATAACAAATTTGAGTTTGAGTTTGGTTATAAAATGGCTATATATTGGTTATCATACACTGATATTGAAACAAAATTAGAGTTTTCGTTAAAAAGTTGTTATTATTATTTATTATAATTGAAATTACAAGAAATGTGAAAAAAACTCTAGCAACTAGGGCTATATATTGGTTATTATATCTGACGATTTACAACTTTTTTGATGATACGTTGTTTTGCACTTTAGTTGACGATATATAGCATAAATAATGCATACATGTATGTATGTAACTATGTTCTCTTGTAAATTTTGCTCTCAAACTTACCAATTCCATTTTTTTCTAAATTCTTTTACATTTAATCAAAACAATTGTACTAATTAAGTCGAACTATTGTACTTTGTTGATAAATTGTTTTATTTCAGCGCTTGCAATTAAACTTAGTAAGGCATAAATAAAAATAAATAAATAAACTATGTAAATATACCGTTATTTGTGTATGCATGCACTTGTAAATGCACTTTTATGTGACATGATATTTCAATATTACCTTATAATTAGCCTAAGTTGATTAAAAATTTATTCCTGACAATTGTAACCAAATATGTATCTAACTGTATCTGCGTATCTACTACTATTTTTACTTTTTTCCGCAAATAAATATTAAAGTTTAGTTAAAAGAAACCAAATTATAGCTTTTTATTATCACGTTTTTATTTCTTTATGATCTTTTCTTTTTTTGGTAACAATTAAATTTTACTTAAACGCTCATTTAGCACATACATATGTACATTTAAGTATTTGTATGTATGTATTTTTTGTTTGTATAGCGTTAAGCAGCCGAGTGCCTGCACTGCGTTCAACATTTAACAAATAATATTAGCAAAGAAAAATTAACTAAAATTAGTCAACAAAAATACTATTGGCAACAATTAAACAAACTCACAAACATAACATGGCGATT
Source organism: Bactrocera correcta (assembly GCA_027475135.1). Taxonomy (NCBI): domain Eukaryota; kingdom Metazoa; phylum Arthropoda; class Insecta; order Diptera; family Tephritidae; genus Bactrocera; species Bactrocera correcta. The sequence continues at coordinate 4,471,050 of CM050326.1, forward strand.
TAATAAATAAGTTAATACATACAATATATAATTGTTAAGTCATATATAAAATAATTTACTACACACGAAAATAATAATTTTGCCTTTGCAAAAACTCAACTTGCTTGAAAATTACTGAAATTTTAAATAAAAATAATAATAATAATAAACACAGATTTACATATGCACATATACTTAAATGCAGTAATTTACAAATATATAAATAATACATAATTTGCTTGCTAACTTTGGCTTGCCTACAGCACGCGGCTTTTAATGCGGTTTTAATAAATATTTTTCATATTCGAAATCTTGTTTTCTTTGACTATAGTTTTTTTTTGTAGCGGGTATGCAGTTGTTTCAATATAATTTGTAATTAATATTTTTTTTTTGTAGTTAATAATTAATTCTTTTGTAATAATTATTTTTTTTGGTAATTATTATTTTTTTTGTAATTATTATTTTTTTTGTAATTAATTAATTTTATTTTTTAATAAATAATTAAATTTTTTATATTAATAATTAATTTTTTTAAACTAATAATTGATTTTTTTTTTAAATTAATTATTATTTTTGCAATTATTATTTTTTGCAATTATTAATTTTTTTGTAATTAATTATTAATTACAAAATTTGTGCTATTATTTCGTAATATATTTGGTATTTTTTGTTTGCTAGTATTTTCACGTTGGTTATATAAAGAAACGCGTTTGGACTTTTTTTTCGTTGTCAAGCTTTTCGTTCAAACAAAAAGCATATTGCAGAAAACTGTTTCTTTCGCTTTACTTGGATTCGGCGTGCTTCATTTCGTGTTTCACACAGTGCCGGAAAGCGTCCCAGCCCTCTGATTTGGCGTTGGACTGCAAAGAAAAGAGCAAACATTTGCGTTTTAATAAAATTTATTATTTATTTGTTTATTAAAAAAAGAGCGGAATATATTCAAGAAAAGAAAAGGTTTGACAGCTGTTGCATCTATATATATGTACATATGTATGTGACCTGGGGGCTTAGGTGTCAAAAGATTAATGACATAATGAGATAACGAGAAACTGTTGTTTATTTTTAACAGCTGTTTCCCAGAAAACTAGTTTTCGCACGTTAGCTCCCTTTTCGTAGACCAGGTCACATATATTAAAGTAAGTTTCATCAAAGGCCACCTACGTTTAAGAACTTGGGAAAGTATCATGTTTTTTTTTTTAGCAAAACCACTGAGTTGCTGGGTCTATGTAACCAGAACGGACCCTAATTTTTTTTTCTGGTCAAGGACTGTGACCTCAGCAGAATTCAGCCGCTAAAACAACAACAACATGAGCCTAATGAAGATTTAAGTGCTGCCGCCAGTGGTCTGCCTCCCTCTTCAACCAACCAATCAATTAACCAAATGTTGTGAATTTCCCTACATACACATGTACATGTAGGTGTTATATATAACATTTTAGACAGTTTATCAACTTGTGTTATTGACAAAGCTTATAAAAAAAATTTAAAAAAAAAAATAAAAAATATAAATAAAAAAAAAATAAATAAATAAAAATATAAAAAAAAAAAACAAAAAAAAAAAAATAAATAAAATAAAAATAAAAAAATAATATTAAAACAGGAGCGGTCCAATTTAAACATTTTTTTCGAAGATTATATCTTGGCTTGAACAGTCACCCATACCTAAATATCGTGAAGAAATCTCTTAAAATGAAAAAGCTCTCCAAGCAAAACTTAATTTTTTTTGATTAATTTGTATGGCAGCGATATTAGCAGTTCCGACGAAAGTAGTAGTAGTTTTCTAAAATATTTTTATCTAAAGCTTTCTACATTCGTGTTTCAAAAGAAAAATGGTCCAAAAGTTTTTTTTACTCAACTTTGAAGCTATAGAAGCATATAAACGAGAAATTCTTATACATTAATTAAGAGCTGCACCAGTATAGGTTCATGTCTGTTACTCCTACAATATGTTGTACATATACATATGTATGTATGTATGTATGTATATAGTATTGGAGTTGTGGTTAAAAATATACAAATTTTGTAAAAATCATAAATTTTTGTTGTAAATCTGTTAATGATTGCAAAAAATATTAAAATAACTAAAATATAATAGAGGTATAAACATTAACGAACATAAAAGGCAAATAAAACAATGAAATCATATTTCAAAATCGTTAGTGTTTTATTTAAAAATAAGTATATGAATATTAATAAGCATGTAAATGATATAAACTTAAAAATGAGTATAAAAATGTTATAGTGTTTATTAGACAAATCAGCAAGGAATTTAGAGATTTCTATTTTTTATATGAAACATAAAATGGAATGGCAAAATATGTATGTATATGAAATGCTTTGAACAAATTACATATAAAAATTGTATATTTAAGGATATGATACGCAGAGTAAGGAGATATTGGAGAATAAAAATTATTTTTACTTTGAATAAAAAAATGTGATTTAATTAAAATATGTGAATTTTTGTTATGGGCACTTTGAACTTGAAACTAACGTAAATTATGATATGTAAGCGCATGCTGATTTCACAAATTTTACATTAGAAATAATAAGAATAAATTGTAATTATGAAAAATGTGTATAAACAAATTAAGCACAAAGGTTTTGTGTAGAAAATAAATCAACAAGCACTTTTGGTAAAAAAAATAAAAATGTGTTAAGAATGTTTTGAACAAACTATGTTATGGCACACTTGGTACTTAAAAAATGAAAGAAAAGCTCAAATGGACTGCTAGCCTCTTTACAATTAAATTGATTTCCAAAACTTTTAAATAAATTTTTGATATTAAAAATATTAGTCGGTCAGTTTTAAGTGAATAACTCGGCGTCCTTGAAATGATCTAAGCGGCGACAGGCGCGTTGACGCCACACCGCAAACAACGGACTGTCAGCCTCGATAAATTCATCATTAGCCAGATCGTACTCAAGTATTTTCCAATGACTTACTTTGAAGCCACGATGCACACGATCCTTCATGATGGCGATGAACTCCCTGTAGGACAACATACCGTCACCATTGTCATCGAAAATGGCAAAAACTGTATCAATCAAATGTTTACTAAGGCTGAAGCCAGTGCATATTTTCACAGCACGCGAGAATTCACCTGCGAAGAGAGAAATTGAAATTGAAATAATTTTATGAAAACACATAACGTCAAATATATGTATGTATGTGTGTGCGCGTACTTTGTGAGATGGCACGATCGGCCAGCGTATACATGCGCATAGCGATTGCAAAGTCCTCCAAATTGTTGAGGAAGCGACAGAAGTCACGAAACTCATCGAACGTTATGCCGCGTTCCACTTTAATGCGATCCATTAGACGCTCCAAATATGCATCGTATTCCTCCGTATTCAAATAGGTGTAGCGTAGTAAAATTTTTGCAAAATCATTTTCGGTGATCGCCACATTGCCTTTGGAAAACTCATTAAACTCTAATTCGAGCACCTCTGTCTGCAGATTGTCCATGAATTTGTAGAAGCCATCGTAGTTGAGGTCCTGATTGCCCTTCTTGCCAAACAAATGGATCTGTAGTGTGGTGTCGATGCGATGTTTGCGCTGTAGGCCCTCATCGTCAGCAATATAATCGTCCTGTGGAAATGTATCTAACGGTATTAGTAAGCTCAATACAGTTTAACTGTAAAATTAAGTGTGTTATGTTTAGACAAAATTATTTTCAAACAGTTAGTTAGTTTAAATAACAACGGTATCATGCTTGAGCGCTTCAACAAAAATTAGGTTTCGAAAATTGGGTTAGAGTAAATAATATTAACCGACATGCGTGGCCACAAAACATGTAGAGCAAGCAATGCTGCTGTTGTTATACGATTTATACATTTTTTTAATTTGGGAAAATCTTTGAAAGTGGTGTTTTTCATCAAATGCTGACTAATACAAAAAATTCGATTTTTCGAAGGGCCATATTTTTTCGTTTATAATTAAAATAATAAAAAATTATATCAATCTTATGAGAATACAAATATATATACATAGAATAAGGTATTAAATGTGATATATATGTAAAGTAACTACGACTTTTGGTTACATGGACATTATAACCGCATTACAAGCTCTGAAAATTTTCAATAAACTAAATGCTGATTTCAACACTATTTAAAATGATTTATATACAGCTGACAATTTATCCCACCCCACTTTATTTTGTCCACACACACATACTTTACCTGCGCGCGTTTTACAGGTTCATCTTTCGTTTGCTTTTTATCGCTATCGTCCTTGGAACGTCGTTTATCCTTCCAGACACCACTAAAAATGCTTTCCATCTGTTGTAAGCATGTTAGTTTTGGCACAAAAACAATCAAATGTCATGCGATTAATAAAATGGCACAGAAAATATGTATGCGACAACGGAAATGAAAAAACAATACAACAAAAATTTTAACTTCAAACAAGAAAATATAGTTAAAGCATAAAAAAATAACAATACAACAAAAATTTTAACTTCGCATAACAAAATATTGCTAAAGTAAAAAGCGTGTAAAGCGTGGAAATTAAAAACAAAAATCAGTTTGAGCAACTATTCGGCAGTGTGCCGAGATACATGCCCATTGATAACATCCTCAGTAAATAGTATATTTTACTTATGTAGACTATCAACAGTGTTTACAGGTGAAGCGGTATATTTTTATTGCTGAGCGCTGGAGCCGGCCTAATACAGAAGCCAAGATATGCGGATATTTTTTTATAAATGTGTGTGTAAGCATATTGTAACTCAACTATAACTTTCCAAAATAAATTTCAACTGAACAAAATCATTGAGAGAGAAAGATAAGATAAAACAGAACAGCAAAAATAATAGTTGAATAAACTTTCCTACATATTTGACTTACATCTTTGCTTTCTTCAGGTTTTTTTGTAGCTTTGAAAAATATTGCATCCGCGGTTTCTTGAGTCCAAAGTAAACTTAACAACTACACCAATAAATTTATGAGTAAAAAAAAAATAATTAATTTAATATTTATGTGAAATCGTTAGCGATATAAAAAGCAACTGCAATTAACCTAACATTTTGAAGTTCATTACGCTTCCACCGCAGGCTGTCGAAAATTTAAGAAATTACTAATTACACACTTTTTATAAACAAATTTTACGCTTATACATAGTTTTTATATAAAAACATAGGTAAGGTTTTTTTTTTTTATATATATTTTGGAAACAAATGCTTACAAGCTTACGCGTTTCTTCGTCGACTTTAGACTGCTTGAAAGTACCACCCAAAATTCTCAAAATCTGCACAAAATGATAGAAAATGAAAAAAAAAATAAGTACAAGCAAAATAAATTCATTGAAAAAAAAAAAATAAATAAATTATATATATAATTCAACTTAAATACATTAAATTGTTGTAAAAAAGTAATTTTAGCAGAAAAAGTTCATCGACTTTGATGTGTTTAAATAAGAGAATGCAATTTTTAATTAAATTAATAATTTTAATACATTTTAATATAATCTTTATATTAATTAATATTTAAAATTTAATTTTTTAAACAATATTTGTGACCTGGTCTACGAAAAGTGGGCTTAGGTGTTAAAAATTCAATTTTTAATTTTTTTTTTATTTATTTACTTTTTTTTTTGACACCTAAGTCCCCTTTTCGTAGACCATGTGACCTGGTATATGGTTAGTATAAAACTGACATGCGAAGTGTTTACCAGTCTCCATTTACATAAAATTCAAATATTTTTTCACGATTTTCTTGTTCAAAACGTAAAACATTTTAATAAAAATTGTTTATCGCTTAATTGTACAAATATTTTTATATACCAAAAATGCATTCTTTTATTTAAACCACTTACTGCCTGATAATTTATGAAACATTTACCGAACACAATTCACTTACCACCAGGAATTCATCCTTCTCAACGCGTTGATTGCCGTCAGTGTCGAACATATTAAATGCAATGCGAAAACCAGAAATGGGCTCTATAAGAAACATTTAATGTACAAATATATTTGCTGGAAGATAAATACAACTCACTTGTCAAAACGGATAACAGGAAGAGATACTCTGTATACGAAACAATGCCTGAAATTGAAGCGAAAAAACTTAGCACTTAAAAATATAATTGTATATTTAAACCTTTATAAGCATAATATAAATTTATATTAAGGATTTTATCACTAAAATAGTCACTGCAAATATTACCTCTGTCTCTTAGCGTGCGGAATAACATTTTTGAGCCTTTCTTTAAAGGTGGTGTGTTGTCTTTTATGGTCTGCAAGTCTTGGTCACTCAGCATGCGTCGTTTCAGGCGTGCTGCAATTATAACACAATTTTATCTTTAAAAATTTGTTAATTTTATCAACATTTTGCGCTTACGTCTTGGCTCCTGCTCAACCACAGAATCTAGGAAATCTTGCGGTGTCATATACAATTGGCCGCGGTATTCCCCCTGATGCGAACTTGATGAAGCGGCGCTCACGTGACGTCAATTTCTTAAGCAAATTTTCATCTTCGCTCTAGACATAAACAGAAGAAAAATACAATATGATAAAAATAAAAATATTTATTGGGAGTGTAAATCGTAAATGCCTTACATATAATATGCATTACACACAACCAGTTTCTCGCTCGTGCTGATTAATGTTCGGGTGAAATTGGTAATTCTATACTTTTACAACTTACGCAAAAACAAATTTACAAGCAAGTATTAAAGCAGTTTGCTAACCGTTTATATAAATATACCAGAGTACGGTGTTGAATTGATGAATGTGCAAGGAACTGTGTGATAAATTTTAAATATATACATTGGCAATTAATCGCCGAATTCTAAAGAAGGTGTATGAAGATGTTGTAACACTTGAATGAAATATATGCGAGATTTGTATCTCAGTTGATGATTACACAACCTTGTGTCTGCGATACGTAGGGAAAAAGGTTTATATCAATTGAAAAAAAAAATTAAAGAAATAAAAAAAAAAGTTATGCTTATTTTCTTATTATTATTGTTATATTGTATATAAAATATTAAAAAAAAATAATAATAACTTCTGTTGCATCTAGAATACTCTGCACAATTAAAGAAGTTTCTATACACGAAATTGATTTTGATTGTTCAGTTTGTATAACAGCTATATGAACGAATGCCCAAATGGACCACTAATTGTAGGACTGCTTTGGCAAATAATCCATGACCCAAAGCGTAGATATCTCCTTGAGTAATACACTATTTAAGGTTTTGTGCTATTATTATCAACTTCTTTCAGTAAACAAAGCTTAGTCATTTTCCCACATTTAAATATTATGTATATTGTCGCATGCAAACTTTATTGGCATCATTAAAGTTAATATCATTGTTATTGATTGCAATAAAGCAGCAGTCAATATCAATTTCATAAATTTTACAACAGTAATAAATAAATCCGGCGTTAACAACCTGAAAAACTTGAGTATGCATTTCACGCTACCAACGATTTCGAAGGCAATAGCGCACCTCAATCAAATAAATTTAATAAATGCAAATATGTATATAATATATTCTGTATGTATGCAAAATCTACACCAGCAATTCATCAATCTCTGGATCACCTTTTTAAATGACACAATATTGTCTAATTTTAAACTAAAACAACATACTTAAAAGCGCTCTCGCAACCACGTGCCCTTTGCCAGTTACACATGCGCGCCACAGCCCCACATCTATTTAAAAATGAATACGGCACACTTATTCCGGAATGACTATACACTCTGGCATGGAGCCCTCGTGGGAGTTCAAAGTGTGCTTATTCATATTTAAACTTTTTAACATCACAATTATTATTTTCTTTATTAGATAGATCGATATGTTTGAAATTCATTCATTCATTACTGCTTGAACCACAATTGTGTTCATATCGAGACCCACCTACCACAGACTATTGACAATAATTCTTAATAATTGTGTGACATCATCCTCTACGCGAGGCGACTCAGCAGCCATATAGGAATACAAGGAGGCATTAAATTATACATGTATGTGTATGCTACATATTCATATTCATATATGAAAAGTAATTTATGCCACAATATTGCGTTATGGTTGTTTTGTAGGTGGCAATTGACGGTGGCAGGCGCGACAATCAATTCAAGAAACGCGTATTCATCATCGTCGTTGGCAACAGCAGAGAGACACCTTTTGCTTTTGGCCACCATAGGATTTTTTAAAGCGCATTAATGCATTGTGCAAAGGACAGGCAAACAATTTAGACACCGCCTTTTGTCTTCAATTGTAAATCATTCAAAATTTAATTGCATTCAAATTTGAGTAGCATACCTGATAATAAATAGATAAACACTTGTATGCGTCTACCTACAGATTACATTTGTTTACAGGTTTGTTGTGGCATTTGTGACATTGTTGTACTGTCAGTTGTAGTTCAAAATAAAAATGTGTGCCCCGAGGGATAAATTCGATTGTCGATATTGTGTGGGTGTCTAAGTGTTATTATTGTCTGGTTATGTAGTTTTGTTTTGACTGCGCTTCGCGGGAGTGCTATTGTTTGTATGTCTCTTTGCCGGCAGCTTTGACATTGGGATGCCATGGATTAAGCGCCGTCATAATTTACACTCTGGGTGGCAGGCATACAAATTCAATACGATTCAATATGCTTTGAATTGTTGCAGGTCGGAACAAATTGGTAAGGCTTTGGTGAGTATAATACGCCTTTTAAAAGCAATTTGTAAACTTGACATTGTCCATTGTATTCTAAAATGATGTCATACTTAAACGGATATAAATATATTAGTAATAATTATGTTAAAAAATTATTAATTTGTCTAAATGACTTTTATGAATGAAATTATGTTAAAAAAATTATTTATTTACCTAAATGACTTTTATTGATAATATTGTGATATGTATATGTACAACTATTTATGAAATTAATATTAAAAAATGCTACTATAAATACAATTTTTGCGATAATAAAATTAAATTATTTAAAAGCTTTGATGAAAAAAAAAATGTAAGATCAGAATTTCTTATTCAGATGACAAATTATAATCTATGGAACTTGAATGTGACTCATAATTAGAATACCAAAAATACCTGTTATAAACAAAATAACAAATGAGGTTCATTGAAAAAAGTGCAATAACCCCTACTAGTTGCTTAAAATTGTAGTTGTTTTTCATTTGCGCTTGATACGCTGAACACAATGGTTGCGACAGACGACAACCGACAGCTGTCAAATATTAAAATACACACGTTCTTATGGACACTGTTATTTAGACAGCTGCACGACTCCACGACGGTAGGCCGACAGTTGTCGTTCTCGCTAACTTCGATATTTTCCTATATTTGCCTGCGACAGTAGGACGACAGTAGAGTTGACAGTAGAATGGAAGATAGAGAGATGAGGAAGAGTGGTGATGCCACTTATATGTAAAATGTAAAATTATTCACAGCTCTTACAAACTTGACGTTATTTTACAAATAAAAGCATAAAATAGCTCTATTATAGCTCTGTTATATCATTTGTTATAACAACTGATAATTTAAAACAAAAATATATAAATATTTACTTATTTTTTGCATAAAAACTTTCACTTTGAACAAAATATTAAAATTTCATTGAAGTGCAAGGTATTAGTATGGCCACAACGAAATTGTGTACATGCAAAATGGAGAGCTGTGTTGTCCTGTGTACATGCGTTCAGGTAGCAGGATGCACAACGCCGTTTTCAGTTCACTGTCGTGATGCAATGTTGTGTCGCAACCATTGTGTTCAGCGTATGAGGTAGACCAAAACAAAAAACAGCTGGCATTGTTTAAAGAAGAAGAAGCATACAAGTTATGAATGTCAAAAAAGGAATTTGCAACTAAAAATAGATTAGGTAAAGCACCCCTGCACCCGTACGCCCTTCGCAAAAAAACCTTATGCTATGAATCAATCGAATTTTCAAAAAGTTCATTACACTTTCTCTTCTTAAAACTTTAGTTATAATATATTCGTATGAAAACTCATATTTCTATATTCTTCGCGCACAATAACTCACCTTTCGCATGCGAAAAGCAGCGTCCAAACGTTCGCTTTTGAGATAATTTGTACATATCAACGCAGTCAAACCACCACCCACAAGCACTAAATATTTTGTATAATTCTTTGGCACACTTTTGGCACTGTTTAATTTGTGAAGATTTCTTTGTAATGGTCGCAAATTTGGTGCCAAATTTAACACTCGATTCGCAATTTTACCAAATGCAGCCATTCTCCGAAAAACGATAACAGCACAAATAAGAAAATCAAGGAAGAACTAATTGAAAATAAATGACAACTAGGCGGCATTGCCAGCATAGACTACCAGCTGCTGTTGGTAGGGTTGTATAGCGTGAGAAAAATTGTTTATTTGGAATTGGAACAACACTAATAGGAAATAAAATTAATTTGACTGTTTGGATTTTAAAATTTAAATAAAAATTGTAATATTTAGAAGATAATCGAATGAAAAATTAAAAAAGATAAAAGCCACAATATAATAAAAAGAGCTGTTGTAAAGGGAAATAAAAGTAAATCAAAAGCATTAATATAAAAAACTAAACTAAAAATAAAAAAATAGTTATATGTATATGTATAGAACAATATAAAATATAAAATAAATAATAAAAGATAATTATAAATACCTATACATATATCATATATAAAGTAATCATAATAATGTATTAAAGTAGATTTAGATTATTATGATTACTTATAATCATTCACTTAAAATTAAATATTTATTTTTTATATTAAAATTAAAATTAAATATTCACTTATCATAAATATATGTATGTACATATGTGTGCATATGAATATATTTGTAAATCTATGCTTTTAATCAGCACATCCTCATCATCGACACCAAATAAAAGTGAACATAGGTAAACTAGAATTTATGTGGTGGATAAGAAACGAGTCTAAATTATTCGACCTCTGTTAGCGTGCCAAGTAAAACTAATGCAATGCCAATATTTACACACCTACCCAATTGGCTAGGGAATAGAAAATATTCACACGCACTCAAACACTTACATATGTATGAACATACATATGTACAGAGGAATTGCCTGTGCAGCAGAGTGGGATGAAGATGGCTCCAGGTTGAAACGCATAAATATTGCGAAAATTGTGTTATTGTCGAGTGATCGTGTGCAGCTTAAAAGTCACTGTAAAAAGAGCTGCATACACGCATACATGCAAATACACTTACATAGTTTGCTAAAAACAGGTCATAGAGGGCCATAGAAAGCCGAACATGCAATTGGATTGAAGGTGAGCAAATGTGTATGAGTGTGTATCTCCATGAGACACTGTTTGATGGTCAAAATCATTGGCAAAGTTGTTGATGTGCGGTTAACGAATAACAAGCTAAAGTCACAGGGGCAATGAGAACATTTGTATCTTCAATATGTGATATTTTAAGACTCGTACTGTATACCTGTATGTTTGTATGTGTGTATTTGTCATATGAATCTGCATATTTGCTTGATTTTGGCATTTACATACATACATATATACATATGTATGTAGGTACAACTAATCAACCCAACCAACTCGCATTTAATGAAGTGTTCGTTGGTTCAGCGAAATAAATCTACATATGTAGTTATATACATAGTACATAGTAGCTACATACATTATGTAAGTATATTCATGTTTATTAAGTATGTTCGTGTGTCGCTGAAACGTTTGTTTTTACATTTTTGTTTTTGGTGCCAAATTGGAATAGTTGTGAAGCAATTTCTATTTGTTTTAATTGAGGTGTAACAACAATTTTTCTATATTAATTAATTTTGATTGTTTTGTTGAAGAAAAAGGCGCCAAGTTTCTGTGTGCGACAAAAAAAAAAAAAAAAAAAAAAAATGATTGACTTGCTTAGCAACACAATTTTATACGTATACCATCTGATCAAAAATAACTCCGGACTGGACAAATCCAAAATGTGGGCGAAAGGCTTATTGATAAAAAAAAATCATATCCTGGTGCAACCTTTTTTACAGTAGGGGGAAACATCGATACATAGCCGGAGTGCGGAGCTTTAATCAGCTAAATCTAACCTGCTCCCAATTCAAGACTCTCCCACGGAAATACCGATATAGTATTACTTTGTGGTTGGGACAGGTCATTTACGTCAGCGCGGGCGCCTAATCTGTTGAAAAATTCTCAGTTTTGTCATTATGAAAGCAGACGCTTCGCTAACAACTTTTCACAGTCGACTGGCACATGAGTGGCGTTAAATTATCGACCGTAAACTAGCACCGAGTGTGGTTTTCAGTTTTTCCCTCGTATTTGAAAAGCAAGGGCAATTATGTAATTTATGTTCAAATCTTCTATATACTCTGTACACGTCGTCCAGTCCGGACTAATGTCATTGTGCAATCTGTAAAGGTAGCTTCTAAAGCACCCATGTCCACTAAGTATTTTGGTCAGATGGTAATTCAGGTCCCTATGTCATTAGTCCATCCACGAGTGGATGAGGGTTGTCACCGCTGCTGCCACATTTTTATACATGTGTTTCTCTCCTCTGTCTTTACCGATACTATTTTAAGTGTCGAAAGCTAATAAAATCACTCGAGTTCATCTCAATAACCAATAGTGTATCTCTTTTTTAGAAAGCCGTATTGTCTCTCTGATAATCTTCCAGTTCTCTGGATTGGTAACTTCAAGCGGTTTCGCATTATATTTTCATAATACTTTACTCATTTTGCGAGTATACACAGAGGTCGGAGGTTTGCCATGTGTTTTCTTTAGTTTGGGAGGAGAACCGAACGCTGTACTTTCCACGAGTCGGGGAACACCCTTCCTTTATACAAGCGTTGTACATTTTATCAAACAGTTGAGGTTTTGAGCTTATAGCTTCCTTCAGGGGTTTGTTGTTTATGCCATCTAATCCATGCGCTTTGGTGTTTTTTATTTTCTTTGTTATGGCCAATAGTTCTTCTTCCCTCACTAAAAAGGTGGCTTTGCAGCTTAGTTTCGGTGCTTGGCATAGGAAATTGTTTCTTCACAGGCTTCTCAAAATATGATTTTTTGCTATGGGTAATTGCTGACTCTAGGAGCTGCTTGTGGCTTTTAAATTCTTTTCAGAGGCGATTTTCGTTCGCTACACTCTGGCTTATTTTATATAACGTCTAGCTGAATGAGTAAGATTTTATGAAACGGATCATTATTGGTGACGATACTATGAATAAGTCTACGGAACTGTCCAACAATCTAGCAATTATCCTCCAATAAAAGCCTCGGCTAGGGGTCTTATAACAAGTGTATGCAAAATGGATTGTCTCAGATGTCTATATTATTACTCATTCCACCAAGCGCACTTAGTATGTTATTAAAAACAGAAATTGAGCTTTTATGAGTTTTTGGCATGTTTGCCGACATGTGTCGCAATATAGCAAGGAACATATGCATTTATGTTTCTGAGTGCTGAAAATAGAATTGGGCAACTTGTGCAACAAATGATCAAGTTACATAAAAGTGTTTGCTGCACAATTCGTGTGAACCGTAAACTGAAACACGATTTTTATACATTTGTATTTTCAGCGAATTCGCTTATATCGCATTTCTTCTTATAGACATGCGTGTTACTCCAATATGTAAATAAGAATCTATTGCTATTGATAATTATGAATAATATCGTTCTATATGTATATTGTGCCCAAAAAATAATGTTTTTATTTTGAAAATTCTTTATTTATTCTTCCAAATCAATTTCTTCCCCTTCAAAGTAATCCCCTCCCGATGCAATGCACTTATGCCAACGGATTTTCCAATCTTCGAAACACTGGTTGTAGTCACTTTCCGGGATGGCCTTCAGTTCCGTCTTCGCTGCGGCTTGAATCTTCTCTATCGTACAAAACCGGTGTCCCCGGAGGGATCTTTTGAGCTTGGTGAACAGCCAGAAGCCGCACGGCGTCGGATCAGGTGAATCCGGTGGTTACGGAACGATATGGGTTGAGTTTTTGGCGAAATGATCACGAATTACGAGGGCAGTATGGGATGGTGCATTATCGTGGTGTAAAAACCAAGAATTGTCTTTCCACAATTCCGGCCTTTTTAGGCGGATAGCGTTACACAAACGACGCATAACGTTCAAATAATATTCCTTGTTGACTGTTTGACCGGTTGGAAGGAATTCATAATGCACAACACCACCATAATCGAAGAAAACAGTCAACATGACCTTGATTTTTGAGCGACTTTGGCGCGATTTTTTTGGTCTCGGCTCTCTTTTGGCACGATGCTCGCTCGAGTGATCGGTTGTTTCGGAGTCGTAAGCATAGATCCAAGTCTCATCGTCAGTTATAATGCATTTCATGACACACTGGTAGTCGGAAAGCATAGTTTCACACACTTCAACGCGACGCCTTTTTTTTTCCAAAAAATTCAATGTTTTCGGTACCAGTCGAGAATTGACGCGCTTGAGGCCCAAAACATCCTTCAAAATGGTATTGGCTGAGCCTTTCGATATGCCAACTTCATTAGCAAGGTCTCTAATTGTTAATCGACGGATTGTCAACACCAAATTTTTGATTTGTTGAGCGTGAGCTTCGTCGGTTGAGGTTGATGGTCGCCCTGGACGCTCTTCGTATTCGGCACGTTACGGCCGGCTTGGAACTCACTATAGCACTTGTAAACATTTTTTTTAGACACAGCCTCATCACCAAAGGCTTTCTGCACCATCCTCAATGCGTCCGCAGCAAAAAATTGATTCCGTAAACAAAATTGAATGCAAATTCTTTGCTCTAAAAATTTCGACATCGCAAAAAACGAAAAACTCACTTTTAGCAGCTCACAAAACGACACGTATCTCAAACACTAATGACATGAAATTTGACATAAATGTGACTGACAGTACTACCAATCTAAAAAAAAAATTAATTCTTCAAATCCTTCGACGCGTGCAGTTTAAATTCAAGTGTCACCTTTTTTGGGCACAGTAGTATGTATATCCACAAAAAGGGAGACCCCACAATCTGCGCTAACTACTGTGGGTTAACCTCAACATCGAATATAAGGAGAAAATTATTCGAGTTACAGAGCTTCATCGAGCTGGTAAATTCTTCTATAAAAGTGTACTGCTGCTGGTATACGCCGATGAATCTGATATCATTGGTCTCAACCCCCGCGTCGTTAGTTCTGCTTTCTACACACTGGATAAGGAAGCAAAGCAAATGGATCTGGTGGTGAACGAGGGCAAGACGAAATATCTCCTATCATCAAACAAACAGTCGTGGCACACGCGACTTAGCTTCCACGTCACTATTGACAGTCATAACTTCGAAGTCGTAGATAATTTCGCCTAACAGCAAAAACAATGTCAATCTCAAAATTCAACACAGAATAACTCTTGCTTGAATAACAGGTGCTACTTCGGACTGAGTAGTCGATTGAAAAGTAAATTCCTCGCTCGACGAACAAAGACGAAATTCTACAAGTCTCTCATCATCCCCGTCCGGTTTTATGCCGCAGTGGCATGGACGATGACAACATATGATTAGTCGATGCTACGAGTTTTCAAGAGAAAAAGTAAGATTCAGCGAATGTCTGGCAATGCCATGTTGTTCGAATGGATGAAAACACTCCAATTCTCACAGTATTCGACGCAGTACCCGCCGGAGGAAGTAGAGGAAGACCTCTATTCCGTTAGCAAGACCAGATGGAGAGGGACCTGACCACACTTGGAATCTCCCATTGGCGCCAAACAGTGAAAAAGAGGAATGACTGGCGCGCTGTTGTAGACTCGGCTATAACCGCCTAAGCGGTGACAAAAAAGAACGGGAAGAATCAGTTAAAAATCCGTCGCTTTTCAAACAGAGAAATTAAAGATAGACAAACAAAGGGCACTTCAATATAAAAAACAATAGCACAAAGGAATAAATTCAATATTTGGACATGCTAACGACTACCAATAAACCGCCCACGCTCTCTGGCGGAGCATCCTTTCGCTATCCTGCTGACCATGAGATACCGATACGTTCGTTACAAAATTTTTTTATGGCTGCGTTGACATTCTAAACGCCCATGGCAGTAATAACAATAACAATAATAATAATACGAAGGAATTATTATGTCGCGCCACGGATTTCCATGTAATTCGCATAAATCACATTGCTGGAGCAGTTGGTGGTGCTGTTGGGAGGAAAATTATACGCTACTCAAATTTCTAATTTCAATAATTAATAAGAAAATGTAATAAAAACGTCTTGGACAGAGGTGAGTAATAGAAATGTTGACCGCGACACTGAACCAGAGGGGGGCAGCAGCAGCGCTTGCCTAGTGCCGCGCAACCATTGAGTCCATATTGATTTCACCAAGCCGCGAGTTATGCTGCACCAACTGTATACATAAATAAATACATACATATGTATAAGTCTATATTGTTGTAGAATAATTTAATAAATTTTAATAATCACTTCGAGCTGCATAAATGAATAAATGTGTGTGTGACTACCCGATGATTCCAACTAAAATTTGTATAGTGCTAAGTCTAGTGCATATTTGGCCACTGGCGTTAGACGGCGCTTACCGCAGGAACGCCGCATGCACAAGCGACGCATAAGGCCAAGCGCTAGCCGCTTATCAACGCGCCCGCCCCGTGCAAGCCGACTGCGCATGTGTGAAAATGCAAAGCAACACGCCTACGGCGCGCCTCGCTCGGTATGCATCGGCAGACGGAAAGACATTTGTGGTCAATGTCACAGCGGTTAAGACTGTGACTGCGCGGCTAAGACTGCCATTGCTGCTGTGCAATCGCAATCAGCCGAACGCGGCGCAAAGTAGTTAGAATGCTATATTGACACTTCATAACTTCTCAACAAAATTATTATTATGTGTTTGAGTATTTCCCGGCTAGAGATTAAGATCGGCTCATAATCTTGGCCACATCACAATTTCGTTTGAGGTTTATTCGGTTTATGTTTTTGATTTTCACGTTGCGTCCGAAAAGTATTTGCTGCCTGCTGTGCATGCGCGCTCGCCCCGCTCGGATTGTCCCAGAAAGTGAGCGCAGCGGCGAAAGGCTTGCAATCGCTCGTTGGACCGGTTGTTGTTGGTTTGCCGTATATGTAGACTCGCATCACATGTTTATATTGCTGTTTTTCAATTAGCTCGTAAAAGTAATTTAATTACCCAAGCGCCAACATCGCTTCCCAAGTGCGATTGTGTATTCTTAAGTTCGATTTTTTAATTGTTGCCTTCGACGAGTGAAAAAGTCGTTTTTCGAAAACAAAAACTACAACAATAACTGTAATAAATAGCCATAAACCTTTTAATTTAACAAATATTGGAAATGCCAAAAGGCTCCCACACACAACTTAACCGCACATAGTGGCCAACAACACATAGCCGCGTCTCAGCGGTAGAAGCTGTGCCACGCAGCGCACTCGTGCAATTTGTTTGGTCGTAAAAGCGACCTTTCGTTGGGCAATAAAATGCTTGTTCACGCCTCTCAAAATTGCATCGTTTCACATTTGTTTCGGCTCACATTAAATTGATTTCGGGAAGGAAGACGACAATGCCACAACTGAAGCAGCTCCCATTTCTGTCCACATTGCCAGCTCGAACGCAAATATCCTGCGGCAAAGTGCAATGCTTGAAAACTCAACAATGAGCGCAAGTAATTTAATATTTATGCGTGTTTGAGAGACTTGGCATGTTGTTATTATGGATTTTATGTCAGTTACAATTTGTTAGCAATAAAGATGTTTCAATTAGCTGGAAGTAGTGCAAAAACGGAGATGAATCGCCGGTGCTTGGAAGGCATTACATAAGTGCAGATTCAGGGACTGCAAAGCGAGTAGAAAATCGTTCGACTGTCTGTGGTAATTGCAGCATCTCGACGTCGAACCATCCTTGTGTTTGTTGACATGTGTTTTTTGCCGCACAGAGGCGGGTGCGTATCTTGGCTGCAGCAAGATAGTGGTCTGAGTCAATGTTATGAGCTCGGTGCGGACTCACGTCTAAAACACTGGATACGTGTCCTCCGTCTATCACAACATTATCGATCTAGTTGGAGGCTCTTCGATGCGGAGACAACCAAGTAGCTTGATGAATTTTTCTACGCTGGAATCTAGTACCATGATAAATATATTTCGGGCTCTTGTGAAGTCGATCAGCCTCAACCCAATTAGAGATGTTTCATCATGGAGGCTGAATTTACCGACCGTTGGGCAAAATACTTTGCCCACCGTGGCGTTTAAGTCGTCAAGCACGATTTTGACATCGTGGCGGGGGCAGCTCTCATAGGTGCGCTCCAAGCGCTCATAGAAGACATCTTTGTTCACATTGTCCTTCTCAAATCAGCGATATGTTGAATAACTCGCTTTGATGCGGATTGAGGCTAGACGTTCATCCACAGGGGTGAACGCCAGTACTCGGCGACGGTGTTTCTCTCCCACCACGAATCCCACAACGAATTTGCGATTCTTTATGTGGTCACTGCAGTCAATGCCACAAGGACCTTCTCGCCTCAGTTCTTGTCCCGTCCATGGCAATTCTTGGACGACGGTGATTTTAGGCCTTACTCTAATGAGGACATCAACCAGCTGGGCAGCGGAACCTTCTCAATTAAGGGACCAGATATTCCAGGTGCATGTTCTTAAATCGTAATCCTTAACACGTTTGCAGGGGTCGTCATCAAAAGGGGTCTCGTATCCGAGGCTGTTTTCTTCCTTTCATTGGTAGGGATTTTTTACCTGGCGGATCCCAAACCAGTGCACAACCTAAGGGAAGCGGTGGTTTGCTTTCAAACGGATACCCAGAGGATACTTGGTCTTGGTCTCTAAGACCGGAAGTCGTGAGCGGCTTGACTCTAATGTGAAAGAATCGTTTCTGGCAACTCCCAAGTGAATGGCGCTCCGAAAAATTTTCTAAACATGAACTTTTAACACATGACTCCAACAAACAAAATTTGGCTTGAAAACGTCGGATCTTCTTGGAACTTTTCAAGAGCGAATACAGCGAAGAGATGTCGCTTGGGAAGTTCGAGCGGCTTCAGTTCTTGCGCAAGCTGTATTTTGCATTTAAATTAAGATTTCGACGTAAAATGCGTCAAGTCGTTTCATACCTCAGTCCGCTTTGCTGCGAAAGGCGCTGAATCGACTCTCCACGGTCTTCGTGTACATTTTCAGCTACGGTTGCTATATTTTCTTCACAGCGTGCTGAACGTAGTCTAATAATGAATGCTGGGTTTCAAGATGGGTGATGGTGTTACGAATAGAACGCTCAGTAGGCCGATTGAACGATTTGTAAACGTTATTCAGGCGTAAGTCCTTCAACGAACATGACAGCTTGACACGACTCACGCACGATCTGCCAAAAAAATATTAAAAGAAATACTTACTATTTAGATCCCCCGTTAGTTGTTTAGTGATCGTTCCACTACTTACCTCGCATGTTTTACTGGGAGCATTTATTGAATTAATTTCGAAAAATAATATTTTAATTCAGTATCCTTAAGTGCAAATAATTGCAAGCTCATGCCAAAGTTCACATCACGCATGATTAAAATTTATAATACTGTAGGTGGCAATCGTAAAAAATGAACATGTTGTCGTGTGAAGTCACTAAGCTTCCTCGAAAATTCGAATATTCCGCTCGCGACGGTGAATATGTAAACCAAGAGAGGTAGACATAAATGTTTAGTGGCATAATTGAGTGTGTGATACCGAAAATTGTCCAACACCCTACTCAATCAAAAGTGACGAGAAAAAAGAAAAAAAAAAAGAGAGAACTTGTTGCAGCCGCAAAGTGGTAGCAACTAAGAACAAAGCAGAGGAAAGAGTGGGAATAAAGAACGAATTTCTTTAAACGCTCCTTATTTCAGCGTAATACAACCCCGCTTCTGGCACTTAATCGGTTGTTTAGAATCTTCATTGGAAGATGGAGCAACAGGGCGACGTACACAATTCTCATATAACTCACATTTTATTGTGTCGCATGGGCATGCGCACAGAACACAAGCGCGCATATGCAACTTTATCGCCGATCAGCGATCTTGAAGGATTAAGCGCACACTCAAAAGGCGCGATAATGATCCCAATGTTGCCCTGCTGTTGTGAGGCGCAGTTAACTTTTTTCCAATTTCACTGCCAGCCTCGCCGAAAAGTCACAAAAGCAACATTTCGGAGACGAAAAGCGTTAAAACGCCACCAAAAGTTGGTGGTGTGGTTATCGCTGCGCGCATCAAATTTGAATTGTTGTTGTTGTTGTAAGCATGTGCGTGAGTTTGACGACCGCCCAAGTGCTTTCTGCGCGCCCATGCATTCCTGCCACTACTTGCCGCTGCTGTGCTACGGTTGCGTGCTCGTCTCCTGCCGCAAACGGGACGATGGCTTTCACTGTCCGAAAGTCCATACATCTTCTGCTTCCACAATGATTTAGTCTGGCGCTTTCGATTTAAATCCAATAATGAGTGTTCCTTCACCCTTTTATACCTGAGCACAATATGTTGCTCAAGGAATTTCATAGTTTTTAAAACTATTGACAGCCCCTGTGGTGCAGTGGTTAAATATTTATATTACCACTTCATAGAACGAGTTCAATTCCCATCCCGAATAACATCATAAGCTTTTGTACTAATATATTCACTGTCAATATAAGCAGCCAGACGTTGTCTTGTTGGAAAACAATCCCTCTACTACTGGCCAAAGCCTTGCTCACATCGGAATGGAACCGAGCGGGATCTCCATTGGCGTCTTGCGTTTAACACTGGACCAATGGTTCTCTCGTACGTTTAGTAGGCGTTGGTCGACGACCGGCTCCTGAGCGATCGAAGATGCTTTTGGCCTAGAGTAGATCATAGGAGATCTTCTGAACTATCTACGCTTAGAAAATTTCAACTTGGTAGGTGTTCTTGCGTTCATGCGGTAACGCTAAAACTCTTGATGGCTGCAAGTTGTCAAAATTGTATGGAGGAGCGTGAGATGGAATCATCTGGTCTTATCTTCGGCGAATTTGTGACAGGCTCAAAGCGCTTTGTCGATTTGTAAGGATCATATGTTCTTTTATATAGAAGTTTTAGGTAACAAAACGGACCGGCGGATGATCGCCTTCTTCTTCTAGTCAAAGCTGGCCGCTTCTGGACAAATGCTTCATTACAGTTCTACAGTTCCTACAGCCTAGATGTGGCCGTCGGACTTTTTTGTTTCCTTGCCTGAAAAGGCCGATGAAAGAGCAAACATGCACCTCGGCTTTCAAGGCTATTCCGGAAATGGCTTTCGTGACGCCTTTAATGCTTGGAAATCGCGCTGGCAGGACTGCATCAACGCAGAAGGAGCCTATTTTGAAAGTTTTTAAAGAATTGTAAATTGTTTAAATCGTCCTATTACTTTCCGGACAAACCCTTTAGTACATGATGCTGTGCCAATAGCGTGGCGTGTCTTTGACCACAAAATTAGCGGAACGGATTTGTGGTTAGCTGCTACAGTATTAGGACCGTAAACACTAGTTTTATTTCTGGATTTTTGTTTACTATATATTATAAAAATATCTATTTGGACCCGGCTGGGTGAAGGTAAGTCCAAACCAAATTAAAACTGCAGGTTAATATCAGAAGGTCTAAGTCAAGAACGATAAGGTTATGTCAACAAAATGGCCAAAACTGCTCGCTACTTCAAGGACTTCAAGGACTCCCAGCCTGAAGACGAGAATGATCAGCGCTGTATTGATAAAATTATGTGACGAGGACTTTGCATCTACTAATGGTACTTAAAAATCTGGCATAAATGTGCTCCGTTGTACGCTGGGTACAAAAACTTTTTTTACACTCTTATGCTTCCTTAGATAACATTTTATTTTTTTACTTTCTTTCCACGGTGTCTTGACTTTAAGCAATTGTGTCGTCTTGAAGTTAATCACCTCAAATGTATTTTGACTTTTATAACGCTTCCAAACAAAAACAATACCAACATTGTCATTTCATAACAACAACAACATGAAAAAATTGTTGTCAAAGTCTTTGTTCTTCCACGTATTCTGGCAGACAGTCAGCTAAGCGCTGTTCTCAGGCTTGTAATATGAGATGCGCGTACGCGCCGCTGATGAGGCTTAGTAAATCGCTTAGAGATTGTACAAACTTAGACGGGACACAGCTTTGGAAAACTCACTTTGGGCAAGCAGGATGACATTGGTATGCTAATGCTATTTGTTGTTGTTATTATTATTATCTTTGTCTGTAGTTTGTAGGCATGTGTGCATTGCCTAATTGATTTTGTGCATTTGTCTACGATTTGTTGTATTTTTATTAATTGTTATTGTTGTTAATTTCAATAAATTCTACAAGCAGATAGACACTCTTTCAAAGTTACCTCCGTTTGAGGTTAGTTCAATTGTCATTTGATATTTGTTGATATCTGCCGGGCTCGTTGCCTTGCCTCATTCCCGTTTGGTTGACTTTTTTTTTAACAAATTAGTGCCATTAAAAGTTATCTGCGCCGCGCAGTGCGTATGATCTACGGTAGTGCGATCGCAGGTTACAAGCGTAGCTTTGTGCTTACTCGACTCAAGAAATTAGTGAAGCTAGGCGTCTACATACCTTAACGTCTGATTTTTAAGCTGGGAACGATATCAACTCTGGGCGCTTGCTTTATCAGCGGCTTTGTGCGTCCATTATCGTTGAACTTTTCGGTAAATTTCGGTTAGTTGTGTTAATTTTTTCTAGTGTGTGCTTAAAAGCTCGCTCTCTGATACATACTCACATGCGTATTTCGATAAGAAGACTCGCTGGTAGTTAATGTCGTTTATCGTTATTTATAACAACATATTTTACATAATTTAATTATCGTACTTGAAGACTTTGTCAATCTGCGCTTTGGGTGGTCAACTTACAAGTGAAGTTGGCGTGCCGAGTTGGCCCTCCACTGCCTAATGATGATATAATTAATTTAGTAAACTGTTTATGCAATCAGCTACTAAATTGAAAGGCTGGACTTTGGCGCCGCTTTGGGTTTGGGTGCTGTTGGCTTTGGACGGCAACAAGTAAACGGTAGGGAAATTAATGTGGAAATAATATAAAAAATATGTTTGAGCTCATCTCGCATTCTATTTTATTTCCATAACTCGATTTTATGCAGTGCGATATCAACGAAATGGATAAGGATCCGAAGCAAATGGGTCTGGTAGTGAAGGAGGGGAAGACGAAATATCTCCTGCCCGTCGTCGCACACGCGACTTAGCTCCCACGTCACTGTTGACGTTATGGCTTCAAAGACGTAGATAATTTCGTCTATCTTGGAACTAGTATTAACACCAACAACAATGTCAGCCTCGAAATACAACGCAGAGTAACTCTTGCTAACAGGTGCTACTTATGGACTGAGTAGGCAATTGAGAAGTAAAGTCCTTTCTCGACGAACAAAAACAAAACTCTACAAGTCATGCACGATGACAACATCTAATGAGACGACGTTACGAGTTTTCGAAAGAAGGGTTTCGCAGAAGAATTATCCTTTGCGTATTGACCATGGCGAATACCGCATTCGATGGCACGAATGAACAGTATGAGATATACGACTACATTGATATAGTTCAGCGAATTAAAAGACAGCGTCTGCGCTTGCTCGGTCATGTCTTCCGAATGGATAAAACTACTCCAGCTCTGAAAGTATTGGACGCAGTACCCGCTTGGAAAGCAGAGGAAGAAGAAGACCTCCACTCCGTTGGAGAGACCAGGTGAAGAAGGACCTGGCTTTGCTTGGAATCTCCAATTGACGCCACATTACGAAAAGAAGAAACGACTGGCGAGATGTTGTTAACTCGGCTATAACCGCGTAAGCTATGTTTACTTGCAGGAAAGAAGAAGAAGTTCTGATGTGAACTGTATTTCAGTACAGACGTTCTGCATCGACCGGAATAGATAGTAGTCAGAACCGGCGAGGCTGGGCTGTCAAAAGGGTGGAATCAAATTTCTCAGCCATTGTTTTTCAAAAGGTTTTTTTTTTTACCGGTATTACATCTTGAGGTCGATCGTTGTAATGATCTAACATTTTGCCTGATGTCTAATCGCAAACTCTTGACTTTATCTGCAATTGCTTGCTTCCATTTGATAAGCGGTTGTCGGTAGCGTTCCTCTTTAAGGTTTCACCCGGACTTATAACCTCAAAATAAATACAGAGCCTTGGGGTTGTGGATATTCGGCTTTGCCGTTGATTTGGCTGGTTGGCCTGGTTTCACATATGATTATTTGGGTTTAGTTGTGGTAATGGATCTGTGTTTCATCAGGAGTCAGAATCCTGCAGCGTTCAAGCAGCATTTCTGACATGCAAAATCGTCTTTCAGCGGTTCTTCGCGTCAATTCATATGACACCGAATTTCCTGGCTTTGAATGGCTTGTTTTAAACTTTACGAATGATTGTTTGAGTGACTTCCAAAGACCCTGCGAGTCTTTCTAGTGTTTAACAATAATATTCGTCGTGGCAGCGGACAGTCGGCTCTACGTAACCGGAATGGACCCGGATGTTTTTTCTGTCAACTCGGCAGAGTTCTGCCGCTACAACAACAACAGTAATGCTTCCAGTCCCACAAACTTTTTTGTCCAACCAAGACGTTCTTCCACTTCTAAGCCAAATCACCACTTTTAAATGACATACATATACTGAAAAAGACACACAAGGACAGTAGCTTGTCGCATGTTCGGAACATTGGAATAAAGACCATCCATTCCTCTACTTTCGCGTTTCTACACGAGCCTTTCAGATTGGTTTTAACCGTGAAGAAGTAAAAATCGTGCTTATAAATATATATTATTATAAAATTACTATGTCTCAGCCTAATTTGTAGACTCGGGTTATCTTTATTCTTTATAAAATAAAAAAACAAGTGTTTCTTCTTTTCTGGCGTAGAAAACCCTAACGCGGTTATAGCCGAAGTCTCTCGTTCGAGGCTGTTGCTTAGTTTTCATTGGGGGCGTTTTTTACGTGGCGGATTCCAAACCCAGCGCCAAACCCAGCTCCAAACCCTAATTGGAGGCGGTTCGCCTTCTCACTTTTGCTCGTCTTCAAATGGATGGCTACCTAGAGAATATTGGTCTAAACCGGAAGCCTGGAGCTGCTTGAGCCATATGTAAAAGAATCGTTTTTGTCCACTCCCAAGTGAATGGCAATCAGAGAACTTTCCCACTTGCCTGAACTTCGATACATGACTCCATCCTCTAAGTTACATAAACATTATTCGAACTGGTTAATATATTACTATTTCCCAATACAACCAAGAGAAATTTTCGATAACCAACTAAATCCATAGAAATTTACGATATCCTAGAGCTCGAAATCTGACAGGAACATATGGGCTATTTATAAAAAGATGTACGAAAACGTGTAAGGTAGAAGAAAATGTGCGTTTGAGCTTAGAAGCTCCCACGAAGCTGGTTCAAATACGCTTACAGTTACAAAATATGCCTCCATGCGCATACTCGTACAAGTGTGACCGTGGGTGAGGGCAACATGTAGCATGTGTTGTTCGCTGATTGAATGAGGTGCAAATTGGCATTACACCAACACACACGGACCGATACGCGATTAATCAAGAATTTAACTACTCGCACCTAGGCGTAGTGGAGATCAAGGTAGAGAGCAACGGGATGTGCACATTTTGCAGGGCATTAAACCAGAGACGCACACAAGTGCTATCTACTTACAAGCGGCCGAAGGAACTACGGCGCGTTCACCGGTGAATGACCTGACCAGCTGGGATCGAATGCCAATTCAATTGACTGCGACTAGTTGAGGCCAGCAGTTCATATTGCTACCAAATAGCAAATATATACGCTTGAATAAAAACAATAATATAACCACGCTTGTGTGTGTGTGTGTGCGTTTTATGGCTTAGTCGCCTATTCTTGCCATTGTTGCGCCATTCCAGCACTCACTTAAACACTTAATATTTTCTCTGACTTTGTTTACTGGACGCAGGATGCGCCGCTGGATTATGTAACACGATAGCGGTTTATCTTGCAGCATTGTAGGCAGGTAAAATCAAAAAGCAACAAAAACACACAAAACCAAAGCCTATAATAAAAACAATCATAACCGACAATGAGCGTGAAACAAGAGTAAGAGAAACCCGGGCAATTGACTGCGCATGCAAACCCTTCATATTCCTGCGTTGCCCACAAACTAGCCGCCTATAGCCAATCAAAACTACAAAGTAGACAGACAAACGTACAAATAGTGCAGACACTAACGGACAGACGAGACGATGTGCGAGCGCACGGCAAAGCGACAGGCGCATAGCCCCAAACCGAACCAGTTGAGCGCCGCAGCGGCAGTGAAGTGCGCGGCGCGCTGTCCGCATGAAAAGGTAATCAGGTAAGAATGACCAGAATGCAATGGCAATGCCAGCAAAAATGCGGAAAAGATTTATGTGTGACATCTTAACACCGCATGAGGTCCACCAACAGTCCGACGCAATATAGCGGTGTATATATGTATGAATGTATGTGCATTGGGGCGCATTCGCGTTGCTACTCTTCGTTGTGGACAAATGCGTTCGCGCGGTATAACCAGCGCAGCGGTCCAGCGCGTTGGTGCATTTAAATCGGTTATTCCACACGCGCCGTGGCCACCGGGTTCAAGTTGGGGCGATCCGGTTGTTGTGGTCGTACCTGAGCGCTGCCTGTCCCTGTGCCCGACTGTTGGTGTGCGCGCTTGTGTGTGTGTGTGTGTGTGTGTGTGTGAAGAGCAAAGGCGGAATTATCCCTAACGCAAACAATAGCCTCGGCATTGGGGCAGGGTGTGATGTGTTGTGGTTGCGTTATTTAACACAATTTTCATTGAAATCATTGAATAAAGAATCCAAACAATAATCCAGCTGATTGCACACCACACTACACGGTGCATTTGAAGTGGCGTGGATTTTGTAAAAGAATTGAAGACGTCATAATTAGGTGTGATGTGCTTGTTGTTTATTTTTATCCGCTTTTGTAACACCTTTTTGGGTTAGCCGTTAATTCGTTTCAAAGAACTCGTATACTTATAATTATTTTAGTATTACAATGCTCATAAAATAAGTAGAATTGAATGGTTTTCTCAAAAATATCGCAATAAATGTGATTTACGACAAGAACTGCGAGCATCTTATAGGCAATGGAAATTGGGTTGTGTTAGGTTAGGTCACTTTGGGTCGAAATGTTACAAGTTTTCCAACGAGATTATATTGTGGAGTTAGCTTCTTAATCATATAGACTGAACCAGTCTTGTTGCAGCAACGAACCGTGCTTAGTCGGATATTTTTTTGTATGTCTTTAACTATTGAACTTCAGGCTCCACTAAAAATCTGGACATTACTTGAGTATGAAACCATTAGATCTGCAACTCCAGAAACTTAATAACGGACTCTAGGCATAAAAACGCTTAATTATCAGTAATCTTTAGAATTAAGTATTCATTAAAATGTGTCTAGAAGCCTGATATAATTTTAAGTTAATACAAGCAATCTTTTCTAAGTATATCTTGAACTCTTAATCAATGTATTCGTTATTTTTAATTCAGGGTTCCTGATAACCTTCAGAATGGACTAGACTTTCCGTGGTCTTTAACTTAGAGCTCTAGATAGATCTCCATAGTGTGTCACAAAGTAAACGCTCCAGATGAGTTCATACATAGTGTGTCAAAAACTAGACTTTCCGTGAACTTTAATTGAGGGTTTCAGATGACTTCCATAGTTTATCAAAAATTAGGCTTTCAATGATCTTTAAATTAGGGTTCTAGATGGTCTTCATAATGGGATCAAAAACCGAAAGTTCAGAGATCTTGAAATTAGTGTTCCAGATGAGCTCCATAGTATTTTGAAAACTAGACTTTCCGTGATATTTTAATTAGTGTTCCAGATGACCTCCATAGTTCGTCAAAAACTAATTTTCCGTGAGCTCTAATTCAGGGTTCCAAAACATCTCAATTGTTTTACAAAAGCAAGACTTTTCGTGAACTTTTATTCATCGTTTTAGATGACTTCCGTAGTTTTTTCACAAATTAAACGAACTACATGAGTTTAAGATGTGTTCAAAATTGGACTTTTCGTGATTTTTAATTCAGAGTAGTAGAAGACCTCTATAGTTTGTCAAAAATTGCACTTTAATTCAGGGTTTCAGATGACCCTCGTAATTGGCCGAAAACGAAATTTTCCATGATCTTTCACTGAGAGATTCAGGTGAGCTCCGAAGTGTCTCAAAAACAAGACATTCCTACCAAACGAAGCTTGTAGACGCATTGACTTTCTCTAAAAGTTTTCAGTGTACTAGTGTTCTTTTTTTCTGACGGTGTGTGGTAACTACAGTGACACTGCTATTGCCGGATGAGGCCATAAGGATATGGGTCTTATTTAAACAGATTCACACAACTGTGCGAAACTTGCGGGCTGCGGTTCTTCATAAAAATATATATGATTGTATGTTTGTATGTATGTCTAAGTATGGTGTATTGCATGGGTGCGTGCCACATCGTCTTAATTACAAACAACAGTTATAATAACAAATATATATTCTTGAGCACATACGTATTTATATTTATATTTGTATGGATATATTTACAGTAAGATTTCTGAGAGTCATTCCGCTGTTCGCCTTACAGTTCTTTCATTGTCATTTCAATTTGTTGTAATTGCATTTTGATTGAAAAAATCTCTTCTTAATGAAAATTGAAACAACTGTAATACGAGTACATATGTATATGTAAGTATATAAGTATGTAGATATTTATGTGTGATTACTTTCCAAATTTTCGAGTACTTTACATGACTTACGCATGTTGCAACACTTGTCCGGCCGTGGAGCAAAGTATGGCACATACCTTCTCAGTTACATACATACACATATGCACTTACATATACTACAATTATTTACATATATAAATACTTATGCTCATAATTACACACCTTTGTTCACTAGCTTTTTTTGTACTCCACAACAGGTGGTCCCTCGTTCTGCCAGAGGAGCTCCCATAATCCAATTGCACGCCATTTCACCAACCAAATGGCAGTGAGCGGCGAGCGCATTATCCCCTTCACGTCAATTACTTTTCTCACTTTTTATGAAACACCAAAATTCGTGTGCCTCATCAGCGACCTGTGGAATCGTACGCGACAGTCGTGTTCTTATGTCACAATGCATCGGGTTGAAAAGCATAACTGCACTTGACACAATATTTCTACAACGAGTAATGAAATGCAACAACAATATGTAACCATACATATACAAACATACATACGAAAATATAGCAGTGTAATAAATTGGTAAAATAAATATTTTGTTTGACTTTGACATTGAATTCTCTTAGCGTTCGCTTGTTGATCCAACAATTCGGTTGGCTTGGCTTTAAATCGCGATGTATATGTACATATACCATATACATATATCAGTATGTGTCCGTGGCGCGTAGTTATGTGGCATGTTGATTTCATCAGAATTAAGCTACAATCATTGTTGACATTTTCAAGAAATTCAATGCATGCGTTCGGTTAACGTTATTCATGCACGTTAGGGATGTCCATTAGCCTGTGCATTTTAATTTTTTTTTTTGATTTTTGATTTGATATAAAAAATATTCGTAAATTAAGTCTATAAATTGAGAATATTATATCATAAAGTCGTTAAATTATATTTTTTATATGATAGAAATAAAGTTTACGAAAAAAAAGTTTTTGCTTTTTTGAAAATTTGACAATTTTTTCTAAATAAATAAAAAAAAAATCGGCCCACTCCGGGATTAGTAGGGATAGTTGTCAAATTAATTGAAGTTTTTTTAAGGAAAAAAAATGTCGAACTTAAAAAAACCAAAAAACCGATTATTTTATATAATTGAACGTGTTAAATTTTTTTCGCGTATTTTTTGCGAAATGTTCATTCAAAAACAAAAATTTAAAAAAAAGGTCCCCAAAAGTCAATTTCTACAAAAGTTATGGCTATTTGAAAATAAAAAAGCAATTTTTTTGAAAAATTTATGACTTTTTTGAAGTTGGACAAAAAATTTCGAAAAAATTCTCAAAAATGTTTTTCAAAGGATAGAAAAGGATGGATAAGTTTCAGCAAAATCTAAAGCGGTCGGGTTCAAAAATGGCCAATTTGGTATAGAATTTGAGAACCCCAGAGGTGATCTAGTGACTGACGCCCAGAGTATACTAAAATTACGAAGGGAACACAAAAATGGACAAATGGGGTTGGTGATGTGAGTAGCCTTTTCCTCCCAAACGTCAACCTCACCTTCGCGCGAAACCCCCTGTTCACAATAAACGAGGCTCTGACGACCAAGTAAAGGTGGTATAACCTTAGCACCTGCGAGGAGGAAACTCCTACGCCATTACCTGCAGCCCCGGAACTAGGCTTGGAAGCATAAAGACAATCACCTACTCATCTTAAGCCCTCTGATTACCGAAACCGAAGCAAAAAAAAACCAAATGATTAGGGAATTACTAAAATTGAGGACACCCCTAATGTTAATAAAAGTATAAGTCGGTGTGATGGCACACTCGTTTTGTTCGTTGTAAAGTCGAAATCTCCGCGCATTCGATATATCAATTTCAATTTACCGTTGCATCAATTTACATAAGCGCCGCTTGAACAGGCAGGTTCAAAATGTCAGAACTTGACAACGAAATCTGAGTTAACCGAGAAAATCATGTCGGTGAATGCACTAACTTCGTGTGTACGCATGCGTGTATGCATGCCTTTATCGTGGTCGGATGAGTTGACATTATTAGGTAAGAAAATACTTTTAAACGAATTGCTTTACTTTTTTATTTGTTTTAATTTCTCAATTAAATTTGATTGTTTATTTGTTGTAAATTGTTCGTGAGTGTAGCATTTTGATCAAACATTTGGTTAACCATAAAAGCGTTGTTGAAATTAATATGTTAGGCCTTTGACCTTTATGAGAGTAATATGTCGTAGCTATGTATGTACATATATATTGTTTGAAATTTATGACGGAGATTCCAAAAGCATTGGAACTTTTAGTTTACCTAAAAATTTCTCAACTTAAAAGGTCGGTAAAGTTCAAATACTGCTAATCTTGGTGACTTAGCCGTCATCCCAAATAAAACTCTCCCTAACATGGTTCTACGCTTTTACGAAGGTTCACGTTTTTAACCTGTTGATAAGATCAAATACCTAGGATTTATCGCTGATAAAAAGCTTTCATGGAGGGAAAATATTGAGGAGAGAGTAAGGAAGGCATTGGTTGCCTTTTATTGCAGCGCACATGAGCTATAGGGAAAAGGTGAGGTTGTGTTTTAGCTCTACGAAACCGTGTCAAGTCAATCATGTTCTATGGTGTATTCGCGTGGGGGAGGGCGATCAAAAAGCTTAGGCGTGTCCAAATAGGGTCTCTCATCGGCATGTCTGTGCACTGCAGACTACACCAATAATGGCATATTTAACCCTGGGGACATTACCGGTGGGGGTACTGCTACGTAGTGTGCTCTAAAGCTCAGGGAAGCTGGGTATATGAAGGGGTCCGAACAAGGACACATCAAAATTCTCTTCTCCTTTAACTGCATTCCTAAAAAAACAATGAGGCCACTCGGGCGACTTTTTCTCTACTCACCTGCGAGGAAGATGTGGATGAGAGGAAGTCGCTGAAAAAGGGTCACAATGGGCTTTCTCGCGGATGGGCCGAAGATAGGAGAGACGTTGGAGTTTTCCTTTAGGGAATTCTCCGCCAAGCTTAGCTTCAGGCTACCAGATCACTGTAGTATTTTTAAGGCAGAGGGGACTACTTTCAAAGTGGCGGTAGACGTACTTAATATGGGACCAATTTTTCCATTGATACGTCTATGGTTCAATAGAGGATTCTTTCATCAAGAGCAGCGTCGCATTTATTTTTGTAGAATTAATGAAACACTTATTGTGGATGACCGATGAAATCTATGGTTAAAGGTCACAGGAATATATTTTACTGCTTCATTGATTATGAAATAATTTCAATTATGGGCCCATAATCCATAATTATTCAGGTTTGTCCGAGTTCCGCCAAAAGGCAAGCTCTTTCTCGTCTTTTGAGACACTATCGTGCTTTTTACTTTTGATTTTATTATTCTTTGGATAATTTTTTTTATACTTTGGATAATTTTAATAGAATAAAAAAAACTTTTACTTTTATTACTTTTTATTATCTATTTTCAGCCACAAATCCTATTTTGGGTGACAGGAGCAATTAGTCTCTACATCTCAGTACTTTGGATTACCTCTCTATACGATCCAATCCATTTCAAACCGCTCAGCTATAATTTACTAATTTCATCACATAATCTCTGTGGAAGGTTTAAGTGCCTTTGTATGTACATATTTCAATGAATCCAACAAAAAATTTGAAGTATGGAAAACAGTTCTCGTGTTTCAATGTCAGTTTACTATGGCATTTAAAGAGTTGAAACAAAAATCTACAGGAAAATAATTTACTTGTAACTTTAAAAAATATACATAGCAAGTATTTTTGTGAAGAACCAGAGCTCTTAAAAAAATAATCCTTATATTTTTCTACTTCAAATAAGCTGACGCATTAATCACAATCATGTTCTTGACGTCCTTTCAAGTATGCACATATGTTGACAGATGCCCGAATTCCTCATGTCGCCTACGTTGTGTCAAGGAGCTGCGATCGATTAATGATCATCCAGATTTATCGAGAAGTTCGCTTACATGCATGAACTTATTTGTAACAAGGATCAGTGAGTGAATTTATATATAAAACAGCTGCATGGGTAATATAAATACAAGTTTTTTTCTCTTGATTTTTGTTCAATTTACAGGCTTGACCTCCGCAAAGTCACATTCCTTTGGCATACCGCAGACTCATGTGTTGGCATTTAATTTCTAAGAAAAATGAAAGGCAATGCGATCAGCAAGTAACTCCACACACACTCAGCACCCGAGTGTCCTTTCGCGGCAGCGGTTGCACGCAGCATTGTTGGCCTGACAAATGATTAATGAAGTGAACAGCAGGACATTTCGAGTTAATGACTTAATTAGTGAGATTTACATTTTTCAAATAAAGGCAGCAAGACATTTTATGCCCCGTTTTTTAACAGCTGAGAAAAGAGTAAACAAAAGAGATGCAAAGGAGAATAAAAAATAATTAGACTCTTAAATACGAGGGCGGTTTTTTAAGTCAGTGTATTTTTAGAAATTTTGGCATTATGTTTTTGCATGAAACTGTTGCTTTAAAAGAGTTTTAATTTCGCAAAAATTTATGTACCTGTAACCAGAAATGTATATTTGATCTGTGAGTCGGAAAAATAACAAAGAGCGGTAAGAAGTGTCGCTGGTGAGGCCGCAGAGTCAAGCGCGCGTATCCTAAAGGATGACTACTCCTCTTGGACCTAGCAACTGAATTCCATCTGGTATCGCAAAGGACCAAAACTGTTCCATGCGTGGCTTATTGGCCTATCAGATTAACCTAACCTAACCTAACCTAATCTTTAAAGAGCGTTTGATATAAAGGTTATAGATAAAGGCCTGTTTGTTTTTGAGGAAATCTTTTTTAGGTCAGTAATCATTTTCCAGTTTTGACTTTATCAGATTTTTTAAATTCTGCCGGTATCCGTATCCTCGATCAACTGAGTAGTAGTATTAAATACAAATTATTCAGTTGTTTAGCAATATAACTATCTACATATATTAACTCCTCTTTACAAACCTCAAGAAACAGTAGCCTGGTAACAGATTCAATTTAAGCTCTAAAATGGAAAATGGTTTTACCTCCTTCTTCACTTGGGCTTTCCAACGGCCAAGTAAACGTCTTCCTTCGTACTACGTCGAAGACTTTCACAGCTGGAAGACATTACCTAGCCAGCGCAGCCGCTGTTTCGAAATCGCTGAACTATGTCAATGTCGTCGTATATCTCGTACAGCTCATCGTTCCATTGAATGCGATATTCGCCGTTTCCAATACGCAAAGGACCATAAATCTTTCGCAGAACCTTTCTCTCGAAAACTCGTAGCGCGGACTCATCAGATGCCGTCATCCTCCATGCCTCTGCACCATAAAAGAGGACGAGGATGATAAATGATAAGTGTCTTTCTTCGTCGAAAGAGGACTTTACTTCTCAAATGTTTACTCAGTCCGAAGTAGCACCTGATGGCAAGAGATATAACGCGTTCGTGCTAATGCAGGTTCCAAGATAGACAAAATTACCTACGACTTCGAGGATAAGACTGTCAGCAGTGACGTGGGATCCAAGTGGCGAGTGCGAGGACTGCTTATTTGATGACAGGAGATGTTTTGTCTTGTGCTCGTTCACTACCAGTTGAAATTACTTCGCCGAAATAACAGTTTCCTGCTGCTTAAAGTAGACATCGGCAGACCTCTATTGAAAATTATTAGTTTTTAATTCTCTGACTTATCAAGCGGCCCTTGTGACAACCATATACGAACACATTTTGGTTGTATGTGAAAAAATAATAAATAAAAATACAACAACAAACACAATAAATAAAAAATTATGCAAATGCCACGCCGAAGGAGGTAGTTATTCAATTAATTTCTAAGTTTTTAATTAAGTGACCACTTATGGAGTTAGAACACATACATATGAGACCCAGTAATATTGAGGTGTTTGGAAAGCGTTTAAATAAATGCAATCGCATACACCTGGCTGCAGTTGTCGCTGCTGCCTTCTTTAATATTAATCGCTTCGTGGCATTATTATCCTGACAGTTATGCAGGCGGCAGTGCACGATACGACAGGAAAGAAGGAGAGAGAGAGAAGGCAAGCAGATTAATGAAATTTATAAGACATGTGTATGTGCGCGTGTGTGTGGGGCAGCTGGCTATTGGGGTACCATTTTACACTTCGATTCACAGTCAAGTTCAAGATGCCCACAGCGAAACACCTTTGCAATGCAAGTAAAGTAGTGAAAACAGCAACAACACTTGCCATATGTAAATGGACATTTGTAAACCATGTCAGTGGCGATTGCCCTACACATGCCACACAGTGAGTGGTACAAGATGCAAGCTGCCCAGCGCTGTGTGTCTGTCTGCCCTCCTGGCGCCTGATTGAAGCAAGAAAAGGCGAGCGACGCCAACGACGACAGCCAGCGAGCCAGCCAGCGGCAATATAATCGACAATTCAAGGTTGTTTGTGTAAAATGCTGCAAGCAAAGCAGCGCAATTGATAAATTACAATAATAGCAATAAACACGCACGCCACTTAAGAACTGTAAACTCACTTGACATGCACATTAACAATAGCAACAGCAACAGCAATAACAACAAGAACAACCAAACGCGGCACTAACATTCAACATCAGTGGCAACATTTTTGCAATGACATTGGCAATAAGTTAACATTTGTGTCGGCTCTCCCTCCCGCCTTGGCAGTCGCACTGCATTCTGAGCCCTGAACTGCACTGCCGGGTCAAGCAGCAGCTGACAGCCGCCCAGTGGACAGCTTCATTTACTGTTTTGTTCATTGTCTTGTTCTTGTAATTTTATGGTTTGACGATAACTTTATCAGCCGTTGTTGTTGTTGCTCTTGTTTAACTATAAAATCGTAAAATCGTAAAATAATCATGCACGTGTGTACATGTGAACCCACGGGGGCATAACGCTCCACGCTCCGCGCATGCAAAGCGTTCAAGCAATTCGACAACTGTATCAACACTGATTGAGTTGAGCTGAATTGAATTGTATTGAATTACAAAATATGTTGTCATGTTCAGCTGTCAACAACATGATTTTGTCGTTTCACACATGAAGTCCTACACACAGCGCGAGCGATAATAAAGTCCGAATAAACGAGCTTGTTCTATGATGTACTAGACATACAGTTATTTTCACGAAAACAACATGTCGTTGTAGAACAACTCTTTTCATGTGGAATTTATTGCTTTTTCGTGAAGTTTACAAGATTTTCCACATTTAAACAAATAAGTAGGAGTTTTCGTACAATAAGTTTGAACATTAAGTTTTGGATTGACAAACGTGAGTTATTTTCGGCTCTCTGACTTCCTCATATTCATCTTCTCTGTGAACAAGAAACAAAAAATATTTTGTGTTTTCTTAAGGTATTTACAGTTTGAGAAAGCCATGAATGACTTAGCCTTAGCTTATAGATTATAAAACTTAAAGCTTAGAGATTTAAAACTGCTGCTTTAAAAGCTCCATTTTCTGTTGGGAATTATGTCATCAGACTGTTTGTGAAACTGGAAAACTGTCAAACTTTCTTAGTAATATTGTACATAACCTTCTTTTGCTCAAGGCGTCACGAACTAGCTAAGTATATTTTTCTGGAAATACAGTCCACGTCGAAAGTTGTTAATGGAGTCTGGTAATTACTCGCTATACAAATATAATCAATAAAACCTTCTCCACTTGGGGTAATTTTGAGATCCTCTAAATAAAAACGTCATTCCAATGAAAGTAACACGAAAGCTAAGCAATCGAAATAGATGGAAACAAGAACTCGTTGGTTAAGCCATATCTTACGTATGATACTCCCGCGAAAGGCTCCTTCTAGTCGGGACTCATGGGCTGGCAACGCGTGCAAGGGCACGCATTCACTGGAAGCACCAAGTACATCGAAACCTAACTGCACTAGAGCTGCCCAACTGGCGTTATCGATCAAAAAGTGACAGCAGCTTTTGGTCATCGGTCGTAAAATGCAAAGAGCAAATATTAAATTTTGTTTTAAACTTGGGAAAAAGTTTACTGAAACATTTCAAATTATGAAAAAAGTTTACGGTGATCAGTGCCTATCCCGTAGTAATGTGCATGAGTGGTTTAAGCGATTCCAAGAAGGTCGTCAGGACGATCAGAAGTCACCGAAAAAAATTTGTTTTCAGAAGTTAAAAATAGAGACAATGCTGATTTGTTTTTACGATTCCGAGGGTATTGTACACTGATTCATCCCTCCTGGCCAAACGGTTAATGCTGTGTTTTACCTTTGTGTTATGAAGCGTCTTTTGTCACGCATTGGTCGTGCTCCGTCCACAATACCGTGAGGCAGGATCCTGGCGCCTGTTCCACGATAATGCGCCGTGCCATCGGTTGACGCTTGTCACTGATTTTTTGACAAAAAACTCCATATTAACCATTAATCACTCACCCTACTTACCAGATCTGGCACCCTGAGATTTTTACCTATTTGGAAAACTTCATTTGCTCATGAAAATACACTTTCCGAAAAATGACCTTAAACACTCATTTGAAATGCTAATTGACCGGGCTAAATGCTGTATCGAAGCACAAGGAAACTTCTTTGAATAAAAAAATATAACTTTTGAAAAGTATTAATATTTTGTTGTTTTTTTTTAACAGTACTGTTTCTTTTGCGACAGACCTTGTATATATCTATGTAGCTTACTTTGGCAAAAATACAGCTGAAACTTGTAATAGGACATCAATGATTGTAAGAATAAACGTTAATTTGGCTGCACCGAAGCTATATACCCTTCACAGCTGCATTTCTTAAAGCAATATATAGTTGCTAATTAAACCTGGAGGCTTGTTGTTTCCTTTCATTGGGGGTGTTTTTTTACGTGGCGGGCCCTAAACCCAGCGCACAACCCTAAGTAGGGAATATTTCGCCTTCTCACTTTAGCTCGCCTTCAAACGGATGTTCTTAGGCTGCCCAGAGGATACTTGGTCAAAGACCGGAAGTCGTGAGCTGCTTGATTCATATGTAAAATAATCGTTTCTGGCCACTCCCAAGTGAATGGCGATCAGACAACTTTCCTCACTTGCGTGAACTTCTACACATGACTCCATCCTTTGAAAAGTAAAGTCCTCTATCGACAAACAAAAGCCAAACTCTGTAAGTCGCTTATAATTCCCATCCTGCTATATGGTGCAGAGGCTTGAACGATGACAACAACCAAAGAGTCGACGTTTCGAGTTTTCGAGAGAATGGTTCTGCGAAAGTTTTTTGGTCCTTTGCTCATTGGCCACGGCGAATATCGCATTCGATGGAAGGATGAGCTGTACGAGATATACGACGACATTGACATATTTCAGCGAATTAAAAGACAGCGGCTACGCTGGCTAGGTCATGTTGTCCGGATGGATGAAAACACTCCAGCTTTGAAACTATTCGACGCCGTACCCGCCGCGGGAAGTAGAGGAAGAGGAAGACCTCCACTCCGTTGGAAGGAACAAGTGGAGAAGGACCTGGCTTGGCTTGGAATATCCAATTGGCGCCACGTGGCGAAGAGAAGAAACGACTGGCGCGCTGTTGTCGACTCGGCTATAATCTCGTAAGCGCTGCCTGCGCCAGTAAAGAAGAATTAAACCTGGAAAGCAACTCACCAACAGTTCTCTAGATCGATATCACAAAACTTGAAAGACTAGTTCGCTTATACACAAACGGACATGGTTAAATCAGATTTTCTTCAGGGCGTTGGTGGCATCGTGTTCTCGATATAAAAACAAGTAAAGAAATTAAAGCTCGAAAACAACAAATTGGGGCTCAGGAAAGGTCTGACACGGCACACTGCCACGCTTGCAGAATTCCAGACGCTGAACTTAATTTTCGATGGTTTTCGATGGTCTCAAGCATAAATCTGCCGATACTGCTGCATTTCCGTTCGATATTCGTACGGAATTCATCAATCGTCGCTGGCTTCTTGGCATACATAGACCATAGACTTGAGGAATAGTCTAATGGCGTCAAATCGCACGACCGCGGTGGCCATTGACTGCGCAATTTCATGAGATAACACGTTCACGAAACTTAGTTTTCAATAAATGGATTGTTGCATTCGTTACGTGGATTGTGTCGCCGTCCTGTTGGAATCACATATTGTCCAAGTCCATATCATCAAATTCGGGCTAAAAATATTCGGTTATCATTAAGTGATAACGTGCCGCTCTTGATTATCACCGAAGAAGTACGGTCTAAAGACGCCGCCGGCTCATAAACCGCACCAAACCGTAATTTTTTCGAGACGCAGTGGTGACTCTCGGATTACGTGTGGACTGCTGCCTGACCAATAATGCATATTTTGCTTATTGACGAAGCCACTCAGGGAGAAATGAGCCTCATCGCTGAAGATGTTTTTCGATGAAAGTCCAGATCTTTTTAAGTCAACATACGACCATTCTGGTGGTCAGGGTGGCTTCCGTTCATGCGTCAATTTGACCTTGCAAGGATGTAGGTCAAGATCTTCCCCGAAATTCGCGTGTGAGAGACTGATTTGGATCTTCCTCAATTGATGCGCTAGTGGCAGTAATATTCTCGATACTTCTTTGTCTCGCCAGCACGGGAAGATTTTGTACTGTGCCTGTGGATTCCACTTTTTCCACTAGACGCTCCATTGTTGATTTGACAACGATTATGACGACCATAAATTGGACGTGGCGCTCTTAAATTTTATTAATTTCGACTCGTTGTTAGATCGTATATCTTTCCACGATGAAATGGCAAACCTTACTGAATAGAAATGTCCAAAGAGAAATAGAAATGTCCCTATTGGTCCCTATTGAATAACCCGTTATTTTCACAATGTCGTAAGGTGAATGGTATGACAGATACGTTCGTTGTCATTTAGACGTTCGTTTCCTCGACATGTAAACACAGGTTGTGAACTTGGCTAGAAGTAAACAAGAGGGTCATTGACCACATAAAATGTAAACAAAGGGTTCATTGAGCTCGGCAAATTGTAACCAAAATGGTTATTGATCCCACATGTAAACAAAGGTAAGCTGTCTTGGCTAAATGTAAAAAAGGTTGCGGACTTAGCTAAAGGGTATGTAAACAGAGGGTTCATTGACCACGACAAAATGTAAACAAAGACGTCGCTGACCCCGTAAAATGTAAAAAAAGGGGTCCTCTACTCCAAATGTAAAGAAAGGATGTTGACTTGGTTACCTGGAAACAAAGGTTGTGAACTTGGATAATTGTAAACAAAAGGAGCATTGGTCTAAAAGATAACACGTTAACGGTTTTTTCTGGTTTAAAATAAAGTTTTACTAATATTTCAATGCTTTGATCCTTGCAGTTTGCAAGATTATAAAATGTGCGGTTACACTTGAACTTAGCCTTTCCTTATTCGTTATGAATATTTATTTGATATATACTGCCTTTGCATAGCTCTCAAATACTTGTATTAATAACTTAAAATAATTAAAATTCATAAAAAAAGATTGGCCGCACCTGCAATAGCTCAATCACTTGCCACAAGGTTGCTTTCCACACCTCGACGGGTTTTCCGGAAACGCAACGGCACGCCACAGATCATTTACAACAACACCCGCTGCATTGGCAAATAATGTCAATTAATTAATTCCAAATAATTTTTCAATTAAATTATTACATTTCAAAGATATCGCTTAACAAAGCGTCTCCGAGTTAATAGCAAATAGGCTACAGCAATGCAACTCTGTATGCAAATGCGTATGTAAATAGTTACAAATAAATAACATTAGCAATTAAATACATAATAAAAGAGTGTCATTAGATCATGCGGGCCACATTAATTTAAACGACAGCCGCTGCAGAAATGTGTTGTATGATCTTATCTTGTAGTGCAGGCTTTTTCGCTACAAGATCGCAAGATTTATGGCACTTTTTTCGAATAGTGCTTTGCGTGTTTGCATGTGTGTGTGTGTGTGTGCACGAGCACTTGGCGCCATTTTAATTTTATTTCACTTGATTTCATTGCCAGACAGCGCTGAATTTATTTAATAATTTTGTATCGAATTGCAATTTAAAGGCTTTCATGCAAATGCCAAAGTGTGTCTGTATGTGTGTGTGTGCGCACGCAAGTGGAGTGGCCTACGAGGAGCGCTGTGAGTGCGAGCTGGAGTTTGACTTTGATTATTTGCGGGAAATAAGCCCCAGCGTGTGATTGATTGCGTTATTTTTATTGGCGGCACAAAATACGAGTGTGTCACAGCCATTTTATTTGCGAAATGATTTAAAGCATTGGACTCATAAAACCGCTTTCAAGTACGAGACACTGTCACTCAAAATCATTTGTCATGTGCTCGGATATTTAGCGACAGTTATAAATTTATGTAGTACTTATTTTTCATATACTTAAATGCTTCATGTTCCTATGTAGGATATACATACATGTGTATATGAGTATTGTTGTTAGCCTCGCTGAAGGGTTTGGCTTAAGCACAACCACTTAGTAATAATAACGGGTGATTTTTTTGAGGTTAGGATTTTCATGCAGTAGTATTTGACAGATCACGTGGGATGTCAGACATGGTGTCAAAGAGAAAGATGCTCAGTATGCTTTGACATTTCATCATGAATAGACTTACTAACGAGCAACGCTTGCAAATCATTGAATTTTATTACCAAAATCAGTGTTCGGTTCGAAATGTGTTTCGCGTCCGTGTCCGATGAGCGATGAGGCTCATTTCTGGTTGAATGGCTACGTAAATAAGCAAAATTGCCGCATTTGGGGTGAAGAGCAACCAGAAGCCGTTCAAGAACTGCCCATGCATCCCGAAAAATGCACTGTTTGGTGTGGTTTGTACGCTGGTGGAATCATTGGACCGTATTTTTTCAAAGATGCTGTTGGACGCAACGTTACGGTGAATGGCGATCGCTATCGTTCGATGCTAACAAACTTTTTGTTGCCAAAAATGGAAGAACTGAACTTGGTTGACATGTGGTTTCAACAAGATGGCGCTACATGCCACACAGCTCGCGATTCTATTGCCATTTTGAGGGAAAACTTCGGACAACAATTCATCTCAAGAAATGGACCCGTAAGTTGGCCACCAAGATCATGCGATTTAACGCCTTTAGACTATTTTTTGTGGGGCTACGTCAAGTCTAAAGTCTACAGAAATAAGCCAGCAACTATTCCAGCTTTGGAAGACAACATTTCCGAAGAAATTCGGGCTATTCCGGCCGAAATGCTCGAAAAAGTTGCCCAAAATTGGACTTTCCGAATGGACCACCTAAGACGCAGCCGCGGTCAACATTTAAATGAAATTATCTTCAAAAAGTAAATGTCATGAACCAATCTAACGTTTCAAATAAAGAACCGATGAGATTTTGCAAATTTTATGCGTTTTTTTTTTAAAAAAAGTTATCAAG
The DNA here is from genome assembly GCA_027475135.1 of Bactrocera correcta. Taxonomy (NCBI): domain Eukaryota; kingdom Metazoa; phylum Arthropoda; class Insecta; order Diptera; family Tephritidae; genus Bactrocera; species Bactrocera correcta. Next base: position 4,512,998 of record CM050326.1, read on the forward strand.
CTCTTAAAAAATCACCCTTTACTTTGTTCTTTTAACATATTATTCATGCTATAATTTACCAAAAAATGACAAATGGCTTTTTGAATAAACTTTATAGTGAATAGTTTCCGATTTTTTAAATTCTTATTATTTTTTTGGTGTTTTGAGACAGTGTTTTTTAAGAGGAATACTAAAATGGAGCCGTCTGGTTCGCGGTAGCTTAGCGGAAACTACTGAGATAATTGTCATTCATTCACTCCTGGCTGACAGTAATTCTCACTTATTAGTTCAGTAGAAATGTAGTTCTGAGGTGCAATTTCTGACAAGAATACGTTTTAAGCATTAGTTTTTGCTGGGCTCCCCCATAAGCACAGCTTCTTTAGCCAGATAAAAACACTGCAACGGTGGGTGTCTGGTTTATGATATGTTATAATATGTTCACGTATATACTACTACTATGAGCAAAAGACAATAGTAAGACTTTGTTTATAATTTTAAAATTCTTAATTTGTTCCTCAAAATACCATAATCATCCTTGGCTTCAATACATTTGTGCCAAAGTTTTTTTCAATCCTCGAAACAGTTGTGAGAGTCGATTTCCGGAACAGCCTTCAATGAGCGTGGCGATTTACGTTTATTGTCTTCAATTGTCTCAAAACGGTTTCCGCGGAGCGGTCGTTTGAGTTTGCTGAAATCACTCGGAGCTAAGTCAGTCGAATGCGGTCGTTGCGGCACGATATTGGTTGAAAATTGGCGAAAAACTCCCGAAGAATCAAAGCAGAATGAAACGGTGCATTATCGTGGGGCAAAAATCAACAGTTGTCGGCCCTCTTTTTACGAATAGCTTCTCGCAAACGACGCATAACACTCAAATATTAGACCTTGTTGACAGTTTGACCGGTCGGAAGAAATTGGGAGTGTACCACACCTCAATGACTGAATAAAACTGTTAACATATTCTGATTTGACGTGGTTTCTTCGGCATCTCATATTTGCCACCGTGTCCGATTGATCGCTTGTTTTCGGGTCATAGTTATAGATCCAAGACTCATCGTGTATCTTTTGTGATACCCAAAATCTCAAAATAGACCACCAGATCCTCATAGTTTGACAAAGCGTTTTGAGCTTATTCATTTATTTCATTATTTGTTAATTAAATTTTAAAATTATTGGTGTTAAAATCAATTCTACCCACTTCGGTAGTCTGGAAAAACGCAGACAACGGGAGAAAGAGGCAAGACAACACTTCGGAAAAAACGTCCGGAAAAATATTTGGCCGCACTGCATGTGAATCTATTGGACAGTGTCCAATCGGGGCCCCTACAATTGTGGGGAGATTGACTTTGCTAATAGAAAGTAGTTCAGAGGACAACTTACGTTAGACTATGATTCAAAAGGATCTCGCAATCGCTTTAGCTCTGGTTGTTGACCAGCTTTGCCGAGCTCACGGTGGGTCCAGCGCCAGAACATAATCGGACAACCTATTCGCATCCTATCGGGTTATATCAGGGTTAGGGTACCCTCCATAGCAAATACATATATGTATTACATATTAATCGCGCGACAGACCTTAATTGTCTGAAGTTGCGTTAGTTTTTTAAACAAAGAGGTAGAGAGGGGAAAAAAAATTGACTTTCGAAATTTTTTAGTACTACCGTAATATGTGATAGCTCATTTGGTTTTTTAGGTTAGGTGCGCAATGTGCTTTTAAAGAGCCTAACAGTTCTCTGCTGTTATATTTTCAACTTTGGACCTTGCGGTTTGAAAATATCGTCTATACGAATTCATTCTCTGCAGAAACGAAATTTAATAATAACCGTGGCTTTTCTCTCTTTTGAACACTCGAAACGGAGAAACAACGGTCGTACCATTCAGATTCGGTCAAATAAGCATTTATAGATAGTGATAAATTGGAGCAATAATATAAATTAATAACATCGTTTTTCTAAAACACTTTTGTTTTATTGCAACAGTCTTTATAAAGACATGTCAATAAATACCAAAAGAAATTATTTAATTATTTTTTCGTGACTATGAAAGTACCACCAGTCCGCTGGGACTCTTCTGATCGCTTTTAGAATTTCTAAATGTACCGTTAGTAATTGTATATGAGTTAAATATTCTTGCGGAAACGCGGCGGCTATAAAAATTTCACACCAGCCATTAATCGCACGTTTGTTAGCCTATAAATATGCAACAAAAATACGTGAAAGTAAATTAAAAGCAAACTAACAATGCCCACTGCATTAATGCGTATACTAGTGTCCGTAATAATGATGAATAAATGCATAGTTTGGCCAATAAACTTAATGAATTGCCAAGAAAGTTCGACGAATAAAATGCAAAGGCAACCATAAAGAGTGAAATAGTAATTTGGTTAAGTGGCTGTGGGCTATCAAAGCGAAATTTATTGGAAAACTCATTCATGCTTGCATGCCCGTCTGAATAGTATGAAGTAAGATGACAGGAAGCGTATGCCCAGCGATGGGTTGCTTCCGATTCCATAATTTCACTGCACACACATAGAAACTCACATGTAATAGCAATTACATAATGGTGGAGATGTTTGTGTTTGAATTGGTTTCACCCAAAACTTTTGTACACATACATAATAACTAGAAGAAAGTTTTTACGATTGTTATTGACACTCTGCCAGACGTTGAACTTTTATTTGTGGTGGAATTAGGTCAAAACTTTTATAGTATTAAGCGGCATCTTACTTTTGGGGTGAAATTCGTTTGAGCTTAATATTGGGTTAGTGATAATTTCACTATAAAATCAAAACTTTGTATTATGTTTTTACTGAAAATTGCAGGCTGGAAGCAAGCTAATATTTTTCACAAATACAAAATGGAGTATGGAGTCATGTGCAGAAAGTTCTCTCAGTATCATTCACTTAGGAGAAGCCAGAAATAATTCTTTTACATATGGCTAAAGCAGCTTACGACTTCTGGTCTTAGATCAGTTATCCTTTGAATAGAACATCCGTTTGAAAACGAGTTAAAGTGAGAAGGCAAGCTATCCCACTCCAGAGTTGCCGAAGTTTACAACAAGGCGACTCCCTATCGTCCGACTTCTTCAATCTACTCTTGGAAAAAATAATTCGAGTTGTAGAACTAAATAAAGTAGGTACCATATTCTACAAGAGTGTACAACTGCTGGCGTACGCTCATGATATTGATATCATTGGTCTAAACAACCGCGCCATTAGTTCTGCATACTCCAAATTAGATAAGAAGGCGAAGCAAATGGGTCTGGTAGTAAACGAGTTCAAGACGAATTATCTCCTGTCATCAAACAAACAGTCGTCGCATTCGCGACTTGGCTCCCACGTCACTGTTGGCAGTCATAACTTCGAAGTTTTATATAATTTTATCTATCTTAAAACCAGCATTAACACCAATAACAACGTCAAAGTAAAAATCGCACGCAGAATAACTTTTGCCAACAGGTGCTATTTCTGACTGAGCAGGCAATTGCAAAGTCTTCTCTCGACCAAAAACAAAACAAAATTCTACAAGTTATTCATCGTCTCTGTCCTACTATATGGTGCAGAGGCATGGACGATGACAACAACTGATGAGTTGGCGTTTAGAATTTTCGAAAGTAAGGTTAGGTGGAAGATTTATGAGCATTGGCAACGACGAATACCGCTGTCCTTGGAGCGATGATATTGACATAGTTCAGCGAATTAAATCCGAAAGCATGAGTCCTGAGAGTATTTGACGCAGTAGCCGCCGGCGGAAGCAGAGGAAGCAGAGGAAGCAGAGGAAGAGAAATACCTCCACTCCGTAAGAAAGATCAGGTGAAGAAGGACCTGGCTTAGAATATCCAATTGGTGCCACCACGACTGGCGTGCTGCTGTTAACTTGGCTATAACCGCATAAACGCTGTCTTCACCTGTAAAGAATAATATTACAAAATGTGTATAGTGATCCGAGCTGAGAAATTTCTTTGAAGATTGCTTTATTGGCTTAGAGGATAACTCTTGCCAAGTTTTGTGAATTTTGAATCGATATCTCGAAAACTGAGGGATACAGGTAGGCGGACATGGCTAAACTGACTAAGGTCATCAGGGTCCCCGGACTTGCTTCTGGGTATTACAGATAGCACTTCGTGGCAGGCTTAATACATCCTGTTTAGGCTATAAAAATGTATAGGCTTTACCAATATATATTGAAAAGGTGTATGGCGGCAGAAACGATGGTTTCGCAGTATGTATGAAAGATCAGCTATACAAAGTAAGTTAATGAATAACAACCCTTTGATCTCCGTCAGGCTATTGAAAGAGATAAACGAAAAACAGTGCTACTCTGTACTGAAAGAAATGATATGTAGAAAGACTCGGCAACACTCATTATTCCATTGCCTTAATACACTTCCTTATTAAAAAAAAACCGATTTATCTAGTATTGCGAACATGGCCGATATCTATAGGCAATCGTCAATCAAGAAGTAAACTTCAAACTCAAATAAACTAAAAGTGGCTGCAACCCAGGAAAGCGTTATGAAAATGGAGCAAACGATTAACTGCTAATATACGAAGCGCCCACGAAACAATCAAAACAAAATCGCACTTGCTCGCATGCGCTTTCGGCATATTTAGGCTAATTGAACGATGCGTACATATTTTTTAGAAATAGTTGTATATGAAAATAACAGAGTGTGTGCGTAGCTGGCATTAGCTCTCCGTCTTGCGCGTGGAACTACCTCAAAATTTGTTCGAAGGCGACGTTATTACCGTAAAGCATAAAAACCCGTTAGATGCCTGTGAAGTTATTTTTCATATTTTTAATAAAGATTTGAAAGAAAAAGCTTAAGGATATGCAAACACAATTATTTTTAAATTTATTGCAGGAAACGAAATGACTTTGCTAATAAACATAAACAGTTTGACAATTTGGCAGTTTTTAGATGCGCTCAACAGACTTTTCTGGAGGTTTGTATACAATATATGTATATACATATACATACATCTAAGGTGCCTTCGCAGAGGTACGACGTACTTCAGCGCTTGGTGATATCACCTCGCAGCCATCAATCAATAAATTTGGGGTCTACAAGCCGCTTCCTGCGCCGTTAGACCACGGCTCGCTACATGCTACTCAGCATCTTTGGAGTTTCGCCACTTATTGACTAATAAAAAATAGCAATAATTTATTTAGGTAACGCCTTAAATATCAGTAAACCGATAAATTTCGCTAACATCTTTACCTACTGCATTGCCATGGCCGCACGAGGTGCGCGCCGTGCAACTAGCTGCGTTGGCGCTTTCGAAGGTGCCGCTTGCGCGCGCCCACTTTTATCAATGAAATTGCATCTCGCTGCCAAGGTGAGCTGAGCGCGACTAGTTGAACTTGCTATGCGCCACCATCGTGACCATGACCAATTGCTTTTGTACATGTGTGTGTACGTATTGCGAATATACGCTGACCACCAGCCAGAAAATTTGCAGACGCCTGCGCGCATATTAATTTCAATCTGCGTACGTCAATTTTTCAACGCTTCTAAGAAATGTAAGCGCTGCCACCAATGCTAACACTACCCACACGCACATATATATAAAACAGATTTGCGAATAAGCGCTTAGTCAGCGCTACGTCATTTGTCGCCGTAAATTCCTCAATATTTTATTTTTCGCGAAGTAGTATGAGTATCGCGCTTGAGTGGTACACGTGGCTCACATGTTTTGCTTGCGACCAGTAACCGTGGTTCGCCTGATAAATTTATTGCTCAGAAAGCCGCCAGCATAACCAATTCGCGCGGCCGAATCCGCCAGCACTTTCTTCCGCGTTCACATTGCATCGGCCTTGCCGTTAGTTTGTGTGGGCAGAAAGGGAGTTAGTGGCGGCCACAATATAACTACTGACATATTTTCCTGGGTGCTGGCGCTTAAATGCCATCACGTTTCGCTTAAACGCTCAGTTAGTTAGGCGCTTGCCAAAGTTAATCACCATTAGCGTCGGTCGCTGTAAGTTAATTCATGGCCCAGTCTGGTCGCCCTGGAGGCGATTATATTACGTGGTGTGGCAGCTTGGCGATTGCAATTGCTGCGCATACAGTTGGCCGACTGGTTTGGCGCTTTCCTGGCTTATCTAGCATTTACCTTGGGCAATTTATGCGCCATTTACACAATATTAATGACAATAATCGAGTTCATAAAGTGTTATATATGAGGCATTAGGATTCGTATTTGATTTTTAAATTATCCTCTACATTTCAGGTAATTCCACCTTTTGCCGACTTTATATCCTAAATATTGTTATTTGTAGGTTTTAGTTGCGAAATATGGTATTTCTTTAACCGACGAAGTAACTGTGACTTTATAAAACGCCAGCGTATTGTGGACTTGTTCAATTAGTGATTAGTATAGTGCTCTGAATATACCGGACTACAGTCTGTTAATAAATACCGGTCCAGCAAAAATTAAAACTCGAGTAAAATGTTTATACACTGTGCCCAAAAAATAAGGTGACATTGTATTTATTTTAAAAATTCTTAATTTATTCTTCCAAATCAATTTCATCCCCTTCAAAGTAATCTCCTCCCGATGCAATGCATTTATGTCAACGGATTTTCCAATCTTCGAAACACTGGTTGTAGTCACTTTCCGGGATGGCCTTCAGTTCCGTCTTCGCTGCGGCTTGAATCTCCTTTATCGTATAAAAACGGTGTCCCCGGAGCGATCTTTTGAGCTTGGTGAACAGACAGAAGTCGCACGGCGCCAGATCAGGTGAATACGGTGGTTGAGGAACGATACGGGTTGAGTTTTTGGCGAAATGAACACGAATTACGAGGGCAGTATGGTGGTGTAAATATCGTGGTGTAAAAACCAAGAATTGTCTTTCCACAATTACGGCGTTTTTAGGCGGATAGCGTTACGCAAGCGACGCATAACGTTCAAATAATATTCCTTGTTGACTGTTTAATCGGTTGGAAGGAATTCATAATGCACAACACCACGATAACCGAAGAAAACTGTCAACATGACCTTGATTTTTGAGCGACTTTGACGCGATTTTTTTGTTCTCGGCTCTCTTTTGGCACGATATTCGCTCTATTGATCGGTTGTTTCGGGGTCATAAGCATAGATCCAAGTCTCATCGCCAGTTATAATGCATTTCATGGCACCTTGATAGTCGGAAAGCATCGTTTTACACACTTCAATGCGACGCCTTTTTTCCAAAAATTTAATGTTTCAATACCAGTCGAGATTTGACGCGCTTGAGGCCCAAAACATCCTTTAAAATGGTATTACCTGAGCCTTTCGATGTGCCAACTTCATCAGCTAGGTCTCTAATTGTTAATCGATAATTTTTCAACACCAAATCTTTGATTTGTTGAAACTTCAAACAACGAGAGCATACTTTGGTATCATAACTTTTATTTCTACGATATTATGGTAACATCAGCTAAAGCCTAAGAAGGAAACCGGATAAACCAAAGTAAACAAGAAAATAACTTTACAAATCTGTGACTCAGGCGATCCGAAGACTGCAGTGTAGGGCAGGCTGTAGTTTAAGTGTATACTCGTACCTCACAGCCATATACGAGTATGGAGGAATCTTAACTTTTAAAATTATTGAAAATTATTGAATAAAGTTAATACGAGTACATACTGTATTGGTGATATCGGCAAATAGCTGCCATACAAAATGATCCATCGCTGGAAATAAATTGATTTGGCCCAATACCAAGAAAAACGCAGTTCTCCTTGCTTCTCAATGTCTCCCACTGGTTCTCACTGTGGTTTTCCTTGCTTCTCAGTGACTCTTCTTGCTCATCAGTGATTCTCGTTGGTTCTCCGTGGCACTCCATATTGGCTCTCCTTGATTCCTGTTGACTTTCAGTACTTCTTAATAACTCTACTTGAGTCTCCGATTTCATCGTGCATTAGAATATTATACGCAGGGAATTTAGAGAAAAGATATAAATTGGACTAATGGTGGGATATCGGCATATCTTATTTTTAGCGTCTACTGATTTTTTTCTGAAGCTGCCATCTAGATGGAAACAGATTAACGATCGAAGCGGCGCATATTTGAACTAAATCCGATCACTGTGACACTTTTTATAAACCATTGAATAAAGAGCAAAAAGGCGGAAGGGAGATATTTGAGAACTTAATATTTTGTATCTCTTCTTGCTTTACCTAAAAAAATTAAAATATTACATGTAAGCGAGTGGCAAAAGAACACTCGTTTAAATACCAAATTGTATGTAAGACAATTCCAACTTGGGCAGAAGAGTTCCTGAAGTTGGCTTTGAAATGTACATTCAAATGTAGAGTTTGATGTTGGAAAACTGAGTAGTAATCTCCAAAGTTTTCCAAAACACCAACAAAACACCAAATGTATTAACTGTCTGACAACTAAGGAGTTACCATGGCACTGGCAAATGTTTTCAGATAAATTGCATTCGAGTTGCATTCTTTGGAGGCTTCTTGAAATGCATTTGGTTAATTCTCGTGAGCATTTTGTTAATATAGAAATAAATAAAACCATAAAAAATCGCCGATTGCCAAATCGCAGTTGAAATATCAGCCTAAAATGTGTAGTTTTTGGAAAATTACTATTAGTCCGGAAGTAATGATTTCTCCTTAATTATTTGTTGGTGTGAATGTATGGTATTTATAGCAAATAAATCAAGCTAAGTGGCATCAGGCAGTTTAGGGAGAGTAGTGCATAATTAGTTCACCTCACGGTCCAGTTATGTGTGCATAAAAATTTCAACACATCGTTTGCATACATCCATACATACATGTATACTCACACATGCATACATGTGGTATATGCGCGCTTGCAACCAAGTGAAATGCCAAAAAGCGCCACAAATGCAATCAGAAAATACAAATAAATATGCGCTGCATTTGGGCAGGTTCCGATTATGGGTAAAGTAAGAAAAAGTTTCAAATAAAAGTCAATAGTAAATTAAGTAATAAATTCTTGCGCTCTTCCGCAAAATATTTGTGCACTTTCAGCTTTCAAGGAGCCACTGCAAGCATTTCCTTTCATTATTGGATGCTTGTGGCATACAACGGCATCGGCTGCGACGACGGGTGGTATGCGGCGCCATGTTTGATATGCCACATAAATAAGCGATGCTAATTCTTTGCTGCTACACATTTGTTATCATCAAATATACATATACGTATGTATGTACTTGTGTGTGTGTTGAGTGTGTGCGTGTTCGCTTTTATTTTTGTTGGTATGTATTTATGCGCGCAAAATGACAGATATATTAATTTTTTAGTGAATTTCGCCACCGCGCAGCGTCTGACATGCGCGCGCCCTCTAAGACCACCTGCTCCAAGCTCAACTCGCAGTGTGTGCAGCCAAAGTTCCTCTGATTTTTGTTGATTTCAATTTAATTATTTTTAAATTTATGATTGCAATTTATCATTACAAATGTCTCTCTGTGTGTGGGTGTGTGTGTGACGCGTTGAAATATCACAGCTGTATCTTTAGTCTTATTCATTGCTTTCCGGTGGCATTTTTTGGCGATGATGCAGTGCGATTTTCATTGTTGTTGCTTGCGCGCAATTATGTTCGGCAATGAACTTGAATTTTACGACGCGATGACGGCGACGATATCTTCACTGAATTGTGTGTGTTTACCTCCTACAATTTATGTCTGTTTATTTTGTATGTATGTGACAAAAGTGTGTGCCAAGCGCGTCTGATTGAGAAAATATATTGCAGATTTATGAAGTGCGAAAGTGATTGCAAATTTACGGGATTGTCAGCTCATGGCGGGTATCTATTGTGAATTATTATCATATTAATAGCATCGGTAAAGGAATTATCGCAGTTAACTACCAGAAGTAGTCTAAAGCTCTGTATAGATATTGCTTGGAAAAAATATATGACCCCCATTTGCTGCCCTAGGATAATTTTTTACGAAACCTGAACATTCATCATTAAACGGCGGGGATCTCCATTAATATCCAAAAATTTTCTTCATACATTGTGACAAAAAGTACCCGGAAATTGTAAATAAAACGCAAAATATTTAATTATTCATCAATAATTATTTTTTCGCCTTCTAAGTAGTCCCCAACAGAAGTAATACACTTATGCCAACGATTTTTCGAATCCTCGAAATACATTTCAAAAGCACTTTTTGGGATGGCCGTCAGCTCAATGGAGCCACAAATGGTAAATACAGTAGTTGATCGATGGTATTCATTGCGTTTTCGGCTTATATTTGGTCACAAACGTGAATCACAATTTCGCTTTATCGGAAGGAGTCCAGCGAAGATTTCACTCGAAGAGGTAGAAGGTCGTTCAGAACAAGCCATGTTTTCAACGATTTCCGGTGCTTTTTTGGCACAATTAGGAAGGTGATTAATTTATTTATGACGATAAAAGCCACCGCGCCAGATTTTAGTTTATAAAACAGAATATTTACTGTTTATAGATCACTGTTAACTGATATGATAGCCACTCGATGTGAGAAGATTCTTCTTAGTCGATTCTGCGATACGATTGCTTCCCTGACTACGTGAGGGCCATGATATTTTGAAAAAGTTGTCGACCCTTTTTTAGTAATTTTTCATTGAAAGCCATCAGTGAGGAACTTATTGGTATCTTTCCCAATATGCCGGATTTCGTGGAAAAGTCGGGAATATGCTTCTTGAACTTAAAAGAGTGAGAACTTTGGTTTTTTAAAAATCTTCGAACTAAAATCAAAATACATTTATCTGCAGTACAAAAACTTAGTCGATATTGTTTTTGAAAAGCGATCTTTGGGGCTTTTTCTTTTATGTATGTATGACCGATTCTGGCAATCGGCTATAATCGCGTAAATGTCTACGCCGGTAAATAAGGAGAAGATTGTGATAGGAATAGTGTCACGTGAGCAGAAGACTTTGATATATTTGTGAACAGTTTTAGTTGAAATAAGAGATGAGATTTTTTAAAGATTGAAATCTAAAAACTAAATCGTAAACGAAATGTTCCTAACGTATGAAACTTTCCTGTGCTGAAGCTTCACTAAGGTTGAAAGTTCAAGTAGAGGAATAAGAATAAATAACAAAAAAATGTTGACATAGAAAAAAAGAATCAATAACAAGATAAAATTATGAACTATGCGACTTGAGATGATCGTTTAAAAAAAGAACTGTTGCTAATAGTATACATACTGTGCCCAAAAAATAAGGTGACATTGTATTTATTTTGAAAATTCTTTATTTGTTCTTCCAAATCAGTTTCATCCCCTTCTCATCGCTAGTTATAATCCATTTCATGACACCCTGGTATTAGGAAAGCATCGTTTCACACACTTCAACGCGACGCCTTTTTTCCAAAAAATTCAATGTTTTCGGTTCCAGTCGAGATTTGACACCCTTGAGGCCCAAAACATGTTATTGGCTGAGCCTTTCGATATGCCAACTTCATTAGCAAGGTCTGTTATTGTTAATCGACGGTTTTTCAGCACCAAATCTTTGAGTTGTTTAACATGAGCTTCGTCGGTTGAGGTTGATGATCGCCCTGGACGCTCTTCGTCTTCGACACGTTCACGGCCGGCTTGGAACTCACTATACCACTTGTAAACATTTTTTTAGAAATAGCTTCATCACCAAAAGCTTTCTGCGCCATTCTCAACGTATCCGTAGCAGAAAATAGATTCCGTAAACAAAATTTAATGCAAATTCTTTGCTCAACAAATTTCGACATCGCAAAAAACGAAAAACTCACTTTTAGCAGCTCACAAAACGACACGTATCTCAAACACTAATGAATATTTTGACATGAAATTTGACATAAATGTGACTGACAGTACTACCAACCTAAAAAAAAAAATAATTCTCCAAATCCTTCGACGCGCGCAGTTTAAATTCAAATGTCACCTTATTTTTTGGGCACAGCAGTGTATGAAGCCGATCCAGATAAAATAGGTGCCGAGCATACACACTGAAAAATTAGATCAGCCACCAAAAAGCTCTGCGGAAAAGACTCTGAATAAAGTGTTTTGAGGCAATGAAGCCAGGGAAACTGAAATGCTAATCGCGAAGTTGTAGAAATAAAAAAAATATTTAAAATATTTGAAAGTTTTTCTTGCCATGAATAAATAAAATTTCCAAATTATAATTCATAATTAAATTTATATCATAATTTTTATTAATTTTTAATTCAATTCATATTTTAGTGCCACAACCATCAACGAAGAATTATGCATATCTTCACTTTCAATTAAATTTATTATAATTTATAAATCATTATGTATTTCAAATGCAAATGCAGGAAACAAAGTAAAAATTGTTAACAACAAAAACAATAAAATATGCTACACACTATTCGATAGACAAGAAAGTAAGAAAATAAAAAGGTAATGAAGTTGAAACTAATAAAAACATTAACAAATGACCGCGACACTTACAAACACAGGCATGTTAAAACATACATTTACTGCCAGTCATGTGTACTTATATGTGTATATGTGCCTATATAACAATTAAGTGGACCACCAACACAAGCAATTAAGGGCACACTTTTTATTTCACGCGCCGATCGTGAAAGGCTTTGAAATTTTCAATGTTTTCCGCGGTTTGAAAGACACAAAAAGTCATGTACATGCATAACTGCATAGCGACATACATATGTTGCATACATACATACATATATGTATAGGTAGTAAAATTTCGAAAACATTTTATTTAGATATTTACATAATCTGTTGATAAGATTCTGGCTATAAAGATAAAGCATCTACGCACAACTAATAACCGGCGATGCTATGGAATGTCAAGATTATGACGATGCCGAGCAAAGGCAAAAACAAAAACCATAAGCAAAACACAAAAACAAAAAAACAAAAAAATAAAAAAAAAACAAGTGCAACAATATTATCCTCCTTTTTTCTTCTTCTTCTAAGTAACACTATAAGTTGCTGCACAACAAATTATCGGTGTAATTCATGGAAATTTGTTTGATTGCCGTGGATTTGTTGGTTTTTGATATAAAAATGTTTGTTTATTTGAGAATGATGATGGGAATTGTAGACGCTGAGCGTGTACAATGAAATCAAACATATTCGAAGTGGGTATGATCTCCAGACAACAGGCAATAACGCACAGAACAACATATGTACCAGTAAACAGTAATATAATAAGCTCAGCAACAACAAGCCACTATAACGTTTTAGAGCCGGGAAATGAAGGCGTACTCGTCTATGTTATCATATCGTTTACCAACAAACGAAGGTTAGCTGTGGCCTAGGAAAACCAACGCATGTTTTAGTTGAATACGCAAAATGTTTTACTTTCTTTTAAATGCAGTGACTCGCACTGTGATTAAAAATGTCTTTAAAAATCTTCTAAAATATCTTCTAATTATCTAAAAATGTCTTTAAATATCTTCGTATAGAAAACTTCAATTTGTTCCGTCGGAAGTAATCTGAACTATATAACAAAGATAATAAAAACTTAAAGATCTACAGATCATCTCAAACATCCAAAATTATATGCCAGTCTCGTTTGACATCAGGTCACCCTCGTATGTGCTCAAAACAAGGGAAGCAAGAATGAAGTAGAAAGTGGATTTACAAGTCACTGAAGCTACCTTACTTACACCAAATGAAGGCGCCAAAAGAAAACAATTGATAAGAGCAAATGTGGAAATTGCGCCATGTTAATATTTGCATTCTGGGTTGGGGAAAATTAAATATGACGGAAAACTAAATAGTTATTGTGGAGACTACTCGACTGACTGACTCCCTTCTAGCTATTGAGTGAGCGTTATGAGGGTAAATGGAGTATAAGTAAAATGAAAGATTTGTTTTCCGAATTTTAGTTAAGTCTATAGAACATGAACGATTGGATTTATATTTAACTACCGAATATTAACCCGCTGATGAATCGACCTTGTAATTTTTAGGTTAGGTTAGATGGCTGAATCATAGATAATCTTTAAATTACTACATGCAGTCCTTTGTGAATCCATAAAAATAGTACTCCTGTGTGCCATCTTATACGACGGCAAAGCGGCTAGTCGCCAATACAAATTTGCAAAAACGTTTAGTTTTTATTACACCCAGTTTGGTTGGATATCTGAAAGTATGGGCTCCCAAGTTTTTAAACCTTGATCTGGTAATCGCGAGAAAATCAAAAGGAAGTGTTGAGATGGTTCCACATCGCCTTATTCCATTTTTCCATAGCTTTTTCTGCTAGTGTCCGGTAAGATTCCCAACCTTACAGAATCCCCACATCTAGGGAGAGACAAGTCTTACTTAGCGCAAAACCCGGAAAAGGATCGATAGCAATTGAAGTAAGAATATTTGAGGATAAGGGAGCACTGACCCGATGCAATTCCAGCCTGGGATACCTTTGGATGGTCACTATTAAGAAACAGGCTGTATCCGTAGCAGTTAATCTACCGCTACCTTAATGGCAACAAACATGGTTTGAGAAACACCGCAATAGCTAGAAAGTCTGAAACTGTACTTTATAGAGAGTTCCTGACAATATATCCCTCTACCACGTGAAGCTTTAACTTATGCTTAAAAAGGCTCACTCTTCTTTAATGGCTTCTATCCACCTTAAACTCTTTCGCTGATATGTGGGAGGAGAAAAAGTCGCCAGAGTTTGATGTGTTCATTTAAAAACACAGATTCTCCGAGTTTGATATTAACTTTCGCGGTCATACCCCTTCCGGCGATATCTATGGGCACTATATGCATACTGTCATTTTCTCCTCTACATAAAGACTACATAGAACATAATGGGCTTTAGTACAGTATTGTCGATCCCGAGAACCTCTTTCCGTGAGCGACCTCACCTTTTGCCAATGACTACATCGCAGCAATATAAGGCAATCAATTGAGTTCTTTGCTCTATTGTCGATATTAGGCATTCATAAAAGCTTCCTATTTAGGATGAGCCCTAAATATTATACTTCATTATAACCGCAGGTTGCAGGCGGTGGCTTCCCATTTTATGCTATGGTTTCCGGTATCTGTTATCTCCTGATAAATAAAAACAAGATCCATAGAAGAGGGGAAAGAACTTCGTCTTGTGGGGCGTTTCTACTTCCATTTCGCCGAGCACCATTCCGGCATTATCACACTGTTGAACAAAAGACTGAAAAGAAGTTGTATGAGGTGCGATTCAACCACAAAATTTGGCAAGACGATGTCATAAGCTCCCTCAATATCTAGAAAGGTCTCAACATAGAGTTTTTTATACCGTTAGTTTCATAAGAACGTCGCATAAATGATTATTTGAAAACAAATCTTTTTGGAATAAGAGGAATTAATTTTTTTCATTTCTTACGTTCAGTCCCGTCAGCCTAAAATCTTTTCGTGTAGACAATTTTATCAATTTTATATTTGCATTTTTGACTCAGTGTACCCTTACAAAAAGGGTATTGCGCTTCTTATAATGTTCAGTAAAAGGGAGGAGAGCCGGATGAGCCTAAAGTCTTTAGTCATCATGCGAGAGCTCTTACCAGGCTTCGGGAGCTCTAACTCGCCTCCAGATGACCGGAATTTATCATAGTCTTACGAAGTTCGCTTAGAAGAATGCCAACCAGTTGTATTATGTTTGAGCCTACAAATGTGTATGAGTTGAGAAAGCTGGTGATGACTTTAATTACACCTCAGAGTGAGCAGATAAAACGCCAAGTGGGTGGTTATGCACGCCAACCGTTAATTCGTTTTGTTATGCTCAAGCGTGAAGGCTGAACTTGAGAAAAGTTCAAAAACTTTCGAGTGTATTTGTAAAAAGGCAAAAGGGACTCCATTGCAGTTAACTCTAAATAATCTGTAACTGCTCTAAATAAATAAACTAGATAAAAACATAAATTCTCACTTTGCCTAAAAGTCGCCCAAAATTATGCTGCACAATAAATATATGCAATATTGAACACATACGAGTATTTGTCATACATATGTACATAGACGAATGTGTATATGCACACCAGCTTTAACGCTTACTAGTGCTGCACGCATTCCTAGGAAGCTACTAGCAGCTAATTGACTGTACACATATACATACATACATATGTAGAGTCGTCTAGTTAGTCGGGGTCGTACTGTCTTAAATACATTGTATCAAGATAAAAAAGGTGTAGTGGACAAAAAATTAAGCTCCTATTGGTTATTGACTTTTGTTTTGAGTGTGTTTGCATTATTGTCGTTTTGAAGCGAACGACGGCAGACAGCAATTATGTCAAATTTGATAAAATTCAAGTGCTTGCCATAAAAAGGCATACACAGAGATTTCAGCGATTAACTGATAATAACAATATGAATAACATAAGTACATACACATGCATATAACTAGCATATTGACACACACACACACATACATACCAACAAGTATGTATCTAAATCAGTGCAAATGAGTGCCAAGTGAATGAGGCTATATTTAGAAAAAAAGAAGAAGATATTAACTGTCATATTTAATAAAGTTTTTTCTAACTAAAAAAACACCGCTAACGGCTTTTAAGTTACTCATGCCGGTGGTGACTTTTAAGTAGCCGGCGCGTGTGTGTGTTTAGGTCTGCTAGTTAAAAGGTATTGGGTTCGTTTTATGCATGTCATTGAAAAGAACCTTAAATATCAATAAAAATGAATGAATTAAATTGAAAAGTTTGGCCTAAATTGTTCAGTATTTATATTTGGCATTTATTATTGTTTTGGAAAGTAATTTAAACAGTGGAATGTTATACGTACTCATACGTAATCAAGTGGAGGCCCGTCTCAAACTGGCTTTACTATGTAGACACAATTTTTTGGAATATTTTGAGCATTAACTGCCACTTGTAAGAAGTCTACCCTTAAGTCTCAAGCGACAAGTGTGAAATGTTAAAAGGATTTCCCCTTGGGGGCTCGTAATTTCATACACTTTAGTTTATTTTTCGTACAAATAAAATAATAAAATACTCAAGAGTCGCTGACAAAGCAAAAGTAACTAATCCTCTTCAAGGACCAATAAGGAAACACTCCAAAAGTATGTGTAATGGTTTATTATTTCGCCGCAAAATACTTAATAGACTTGAAAAATAGTAACCAATTAAACTAAAGAATATGTTGGTGATTAGACAAATGGTTTATTAAGGTACCCTGTTTTGTTTATAAGGATGATCTCCTTCAGAAAACTGCTTTTTTATAGTAGGACGAAGTAGGAAGAAAGATCGAATGTGGAACTTTAATCCGCTAAACCTAATCTACTCTCATCTCATGTCTCTCCCACATGATCAATATATTAATTCATGGGAGAGAAGAAGTTATCTAAGTATTGTATGGACTGACTGACCCCTTTTTTATAGTAGGAGGAAGCATCGAAAGCCGGAGTGCGCGATTTTAATCCGCTAAACCGAACCTACTCCCAACTCAAGAATCTCCCACTGAACCACGAGATGAGGTATTACTTCATGGGAGTTACAAGACATTTACGTTTCCTCTATAGCACGGACGGACTGACGCCTATTCTGCTGTACCTGTCTTAATATTGTCGTGATGGTAGTAGCCGCTTCGCGAACAGTTTTCCATTTCTCAGAGGACTGACATATAAGTGCAGTTAAGCTTTCTACCGTTAAACTACCACCTAGTGCTGTTTCTAACTTTTACCATATGTTTAGAAACCAAGGACAATGAAAAAACACGTGTTCAGAGTCTTATATTGACTCCGTACACATCGAACAATACGGACTGACGTTATTTTGAAATTTGTATAGATAGACTCTGAAGCACCCATGCTCGCTTAATATTTGGGTGAGGTGGAAATCCAGGTCCCCATGTTGTCTACTTATCTACTTATGGATGACCCCTAAACTATTATAAATGTCGCAATCTTGTCATTATTAGAGCTGCTGCTCCATTGACAGCTTTTCATTTTGAACAGGACTCGCACATCCATAAGTTCAGTAAAATTTTCCACAGTGAGATTATTTTTAAGTGTCCCAATGTTATCTTTTTATCCACGAATGTATGTCCGGAATCTGATATCATCGGCTTCAACACCCGCGACCTTAGCTTAGAACGAGCGTCTTGCCCTCGTATCTCCTGTCATCAAACAAACAGTCGTCGCTTTTGCGACTTGTCTCTCACGTTACTGTTGACAGTCATACCTTTGAAGTTGTAGATAATTTCGTCTATTTAGGAACCAGTATTAACACCACCAATAATGTCAGCCTGGAAATCCAAAGCAGGATTACTCTTGCCCACAGGTGCTACTTCGGACTGAGTAGGCAATTGAAAAGTAAAGTCCTCTCTCGACGAACAAAATCCAAACTCTATACCACAAACGATGAGTCGACCTTACGAATTTTCGAGAGAAAGTTTCTGCGAAAGATTTATGGTCTTTTGCGCATTGGCCACGGCGAATATCTCATTCGATGGAACGATGAGCTGTACGAGATGTACGACGACATTGACATAGTTCAGCGAATTAAAACACAGCGGCTGCGCTGGGGTCATGTTGTCCGGATGGACGAAAACACTCCAGCTCTGAAAGTATTCAACGCAGTACCCGCCGGGGGAAGCAGAGGAAGAGGAAGACCTCCTCTCCGTTGGAAGGACCAAGTGGAGAAGGACCTGGCTTAGCTTGGGATATCCAATTGGCGCCACATAGCGAAAAGAAGAAACGACTGGCGCGCTGTTGTTGACTTGGCTATAATCGCGTAAGCAGTGTCTACGCTAATTAAGAAGAAGAAGAAGTACTATATGTCCGGAATCAGTATGTGCGTCCAGCGTCCTTTGGATGAAGTTTGCCACCGTTTCTCTCACATTACGATACTTTTAATTATCCCTTTTTGCTGCGGTAGGCGTTCTTGATAAGTTATACATTCATACAAATTCATCTCATTGGCAGGTATTAGCCAGCAGCGTCATTTGATATGGTTCGGTAAGCATTTATCATACTTATATCAGTTAATTGGTCTAGAATATGATTTTTTTTCTAGCGCCTGTATCCATATTGGAGCCGCCTGGAGCTTATGAACAAGACTTCTGATTTCTGCTCAGCCATCGGCGCAAACCATTTATGCAGTCATTGTATTTGATCCGGAGGTGTTTAGCCACCGCTACTGAGGTCATCCGCATATGCGGTTATTTGGTCGCGCATCATATTCCATAGTAGTGGTCCTAAAACCGAGTCTTGCGGTACTGCGCTGGACATAGTGTATCTCTGAGTGCCATCGTCCGTGGCGAAAAATAATCTCCTAGTGCAAATTTTAGGCAGAGCTTTAATTATATTTGTCTACTCCATTCTTCACATGCAGAGGGCTCCCCCATTCCCCAGGGGTCTACTCGTATGTTTGCTTCTTCACAGACTTCAGGAGATTTTTTGGCGTTTAAATGCTTCTCTGAGGCGGATTTCGTTTTCTCCTCCCTACTTACGCTATAGGCGGCGTCTAGCTGAGTGACAGAGTTTTCTCAGCTTGGCGTTTTCTTCGTTCCACTAGTATACCAGCTTTCGATTGTTATTATATTTTGTCGTGCTCATAGTTGCGTTGAATATTACAACTAGTTCCCTCTGCACCGCGGATGGTAATTGGGCGACGTCTTCGACCGGTGCCTTTGACGCGCTTTAGATGGTCTCAAAAACGTCAGTATCAAATTCCTTTTGCTACCAACTTCGCTTTCGAGAGGTATTTCGCCGACAAAGTTCAATTTCTCGGGAGAACGAAACTTCAGCAATTATAGTCAAATGGTCGCTATTCGTGTGCATATCTGACACCTTCCACTTAGTATGTCTGATAAACGTGTCGTTAAACATTAGATCTATTATGGAACCTTTATTTCCCTTTTGCAAGGTATCTTGTGTGCTACTGTTTAAAATCGTAAGGTTTGTTTGACTCAAAAGTTCTAGAATGAGACGACCACTATGATTTGCAGTTCTGCTACCCCAATCAGTAGACCATGCATTAAAAACTCCTGAAAACTACTTCCCGTTACATATATCTAAGCAGAAGGGTCATTGGATTGATTACAGTCCAATTATATCCATTATTTTTTTCTTATTATATTTCTAAATTTTAGACAGAATGAGAGAACTAAGTGTAGAGCTTTAGTATAATATTAAGTCGATAATAGAGAAATAGTCAAGAAAAACCAAAAGCTTTTGAGATAGTACTTGACTGGTAAACACTCGAGCTTTGTTTGGTTGTTTACAGCAAATCGTGGCTACCAAATATAAAGTACTAAAGTGACTCCACTTCAACAACCTCAATATGTAAACAGTGCTTCACTTGATTCCAGATAAGCTGGTTAATGGCTCTGGCCAAAACTGGCAACAGTTAGACTTCGGAAGCTGACTGACTTGCACGACAGCGCTGGACTTAGTATTCGGCGTAATCGCGCACAGTAAAAGAGTTCGAAAGCGCTTAAATTTGTCCCCGATCTGGGTTTCTTGAAGGCTGCTACAGCTAGTAGACTTCGTGTCTGGAATGTCAGCTGAATACGAATTTTATGTAATAGACGCCTGTAATGTCCTTCAAATATATCAGAATATGTGAGTATCTCTGTTGTTTGCGGTGCAGAAGCTTTGTAGTCATACTTCGCGTGTAAAATTTATAGGCGAATCTCACTGAAATTGCTACTATACAGGTCTTCAGATGTACAAACATATAAAGTTTTTAGTTCATTTCATTTCAACGTACAATTATTAAATATAACTGATTTGGGTTCAAAATCTCAATTAGCGCTGTATGCGCCATTTTTATGCTCTATCGTTGGACCCTATTAATAATACTGCTATTCTGTTTCATGGTTACGCTGTTGTTGTTGAAGCGGCAGAAAATATTCTTGAAGAAATTTCGAGAAAGAGTGACGGTAGCGGTTAAAACTCTGGATCCGTTCCAGTTACTTAGATTCGACTGTCGTGTGGACGGATCTTCGTTACGCTCAAATCATTTGGTGCTCTCAATGAAACTACTAACATAAATACATTCGTTATGCTTTTTGTGGATAGCCATTCAATGTTTGATATCCGATGGGTTCTAAATTTTTTTCTAATGGACTTGGGTTAGAACTCGGCATTCAAATCGTATTTTCTTCTAGCTTGCACTCTTCGAGTTGATCTGCCAGTGAGCTTAAAGTCATCCTGCAATTGTTTACTACACTTCAATTAACTCTTGGTGATAACAAGGTCAGCAATGTCGCCTAGCTATCAGTGTATATAATTGCATTCTATATTCTCCTTTAGTTATTGAATTCCACAGGTATTTTCTATGTCTAGTACTTCCGTTTATTAGATGCTGACTAAGTGTAGCAAACGCATTGAATGAGAGAGTTAAGACCAGTGGAGTGTACCCCTGCTCTACACCGTTGTCCATTTTGGACCAAACTCATTTAGTAGTGGTAGCATCCTTCTCTCCTACTAAGTCTCCTCACTATTCACGTCTTGAAGATATCTACATCCAAAAGTGGTTATTGAGATCGAACCTAGGTATAGTCTGATTTACTTAAATTTAGCTGGTTCAGGATGTCGATATTATTTCTGGTTCCAGCTTCCTAATTAATTTATTCTTTATGCAGAACTTGCTGCTACATTCCGAGTAAATAGATCTACGCGCAGTTAAAGCAGATGCCTTAATATGCCTGTAATCAATCATAAACAAAAAGTTTTCGAATATGAGAATTTACGTTTTGTATAAATTTGTCTATAAATTACTTGGTATCACCGTTACCAATTACAGTGCCTTTAGCTTCTTCAAGGTCATAGTAACATTCCAACATACAGCAACAGTTTGCTGTTAGATAACAGTTGGCAGCCGGCTGCACCGAAGCTAATATACAAAGGATATAAGAGCAGCTTCAAAACGATATCTCAAAAACTGAGGGACTCGTTCGTATAGATACAAACAGACGGACGGACAGATAGACGGACATGTCTAAATTGACTCAGCTCAGCACACTCAACTTTTATATATGTATGTATATACTTTATATTGTCTCCGACGCTTCCTTCTGGGTGTAACAAACTTCGTGGCAAACTTAATACACCCTGTTCAGGGTATAATTATGCCAAATTTTGCGTATCCTCGCGCAGTAGCCGCTTGATAGGGCTCGTATGAACAAACTCTACATACATAAATATTTGGGGATTTTATGCCTTCAAACGTGCAAACATATATATATACACATACACATTACTAGTACATAACGCAAACGCATGTTGTTGTTCTACTAATATTCAAACACTTGACTCAGGTGTTATCAGAACGCAAACGCAATTCTCTGCGTACGTAGGCAGGAACATATGGTTGTGGTACATATGTATGTATGGATGCTTCAAACAATTTTATAAATTATGTGCTTATTTATGTATTTGTGTGACAGCAAAAAGTGAGGCACCGGAAAGTTCAATGACCGAGTTTGCAAAAAAAAACACATCAAATAACAAAAAAGAGGCATACAAGTATGTGCAAATACACAGAAGCGTATAAACACACATATATACATATGTACATATATAGTGTGAATCACTAAGTGAAGAAGGCGTTGAAATCTTTAATTTGATTCGAAGCAATCAATTATTTTGTTTACAAGCTATCACGTAATTAGTGCAAGCAACTCCTATAAATTCATTAAATACACATCATCTACCATATATGTACTTGCTTGTGTATAGATGTGTCGCGGTTTTGCAGTATTGCTAAATTTCCCATTAGCGGCGCTGAAAATTCCTCAACGCCAACAGGCGCTTGTCTAGCTTATCAACTCTTCGGTGTTTTTCTATTTCAGCAATAAAAAATAAATTCTAATTTGTACTATATGTACATACATATGAACACATGATGGTATGTACATATGTATGCGTATTTGTTTTCGCCTAATTGCTTGTTTGTTTTTGTGTTTGATTTTTTGTGTCTTCTGACCAATTCAAAATAAAATATTTGCGTGTGTAAATAACACGCATGCACACCTACAAACCTACATGCATGCAAGCGATTGAGTGAAGCTAACAAACCACTGCTTTAGAGATTGTGTGTGCGCGCTCTCACCAACACAAAGTCACCTCTGTGTATATATTAGATAACCGTTGTGTGGTGGTGCCATATGCGGAAGCGGAAATCTTATAAATTCACCACAGCACTGGTGGCAACGGCATGCAGTGATAGGTGACGAAACTGTTGCAGAGAGCAACCCCTCTCTTGTGCTGAGCAAATTCTCACCACCACACTTGAAAGCGAACATGTTGCTTAACAGTGCTGCTGTTAATGCCTGCAGAGCAGAATTTATTGAAGTCAATTGTCTGGCAGTGTTGTGTATTTTTTACTGCTAGCAGTTGGCAGTAACAGCGCTGCTGTGAGTAGCAGTGTTTTATACGCACTTTCAAAAGCGAATGTTAAATTATAGCAGTCAATGTTAATGGAATGCAATTTTTGCATAGTATATTTTGCAGTTGATTGTTTGCATTTAGTAACAGTTAATGTTAATGTAGGAACTGATTAGAAAGTGTTAAGTGTTAGATGACAACATTTAAGTGCAAATTCGTATGGTTTTTTTTGTTTTATAATATTCAAAAGTATTAGTGCATTTATTTATTTTTAGGTGCTGCTCATTCAAATTGGGTACTTTTTCTTTTCCTGCTCAAATGTAAATTTTGATTATGACTCAAAAAGTGAAAAATGCGGATTAGCGTTTGAATATTGCAATTTGATAACGGATACAACAGATAATTTTACATATATGTATGTATGTATGTACATACATACATGGAAATTGTTGTAAAATTTTACAGTTTTATATATTATGAGACGAATAAAATGATATTAGAGAAAAAAATATTAATATAATATAATTTAAAATATTTGTGGCATTGAGCATTCTTTATAAACAAATTTTGGTTCTTTTCGTATTAAAATATATAAAATAATTTAAAAGATGCTAAATATATTATAGATATATACATATATTAATTTATGACTTTAAGTCAATTTTAAAGCGAGAAATTTTTATTTTGAAAAAAAAAAAACAATAAAATTATCAAAGGTAAGAATTTATTTCTAGCTATTTTCCCCCACATAATGCAGTTTTCTGTTTAAAAATATTAATTGCTTGTTAAATTTAAATTTTTTAATTTTAGAAGTCCATGATGCTTAAATGTTAAATTATTAAGAATGCATTTCTTTTGTTTTCCTGAAATAAAATAAATAGTTTGAAACTATTTGATTTGACGTCGATAATAGCTCGAATCCAAGCAAGCGTTGAGAGGTCGAGATTCTCTAGAATTTATTTTGAAATTTTTTGTATCATTAGTTTAATATGCTGGAATCGTGGGACCAAGTTTGGCGGCGATAACAGCTTGAATCCAAGTAGACTTTGAAAAGTCGAAATTTTTTAGAACTTGCGTTAAAATTTTCTGTATCATTATCTTATGAACCATTTTTGTTTGCAATGAAATACAGTTTAGTCTATTTCGAGCATTGTTTTTTCTGTTTACTTTGTGTCTCGTTCAAAGCGTAATGGAGTGGATCTCGGGGGAAATATATACCGTGTAGTATATTCGAAGACTTGTAAATCAAACTCGATCCAATACAAGACAAAATCAATATTTTTGAATGTTCCACTTTTGTTCGAAAAGAGTTAAACTCAAAATCGGTATTCTGAGATCAATCGTACGCCATTAATTATACTTCTAACGACCCAAAAGCACTTTAAAAAATTGAACAAAGTATAAAGTTAATTTAAATTCACAAAACTTCTCTACACTTGACCGATTTAGTTTGATGGTCATTACAACGAAACACGCCTTTAAGGACATTATTGAAAAATCAAAATTACGCCAAGCTAATGGTCTTCAAATATTTGCTTCTGATATGCCAAACCACATGTTTTTAGTTAGTTACTAAGCAACAATATACTAAAAAATTCCAACAGAACACAGGCGTGAAAAACACTGGTGTCTAAGTTTCCTCGATTTGACTTTTAGAGAAATATGTACGAGAAACTTTTCAAAATAGCAAAATAAACATTAAATGGAACTGGTATATCTTTAAATTTGCTATAGCAAAAAAAAAAAAAAACGGTATTAGTATGTACATATGTGCTATCTGTGTAAATATGTTAGTTTAATGATAGGACAATTATAAATTTGCGCAAATGGTTCATTATTTTCAATTAACGTCAGAGGCAATGGGACGCCGACTATTAAGCAGAATTTAATTAGAAATAAACACACTTACATTCATATACATACATATATCTAAGTAGTATAATAAATATTTTATTTGATATCTCATGAGGAATCTTAGAAATATTCAACTGCAGAATCAGCTATTATATTTTGAAAATGTACATTCATAAGTAGATGAATTTATGTGCATATTCTTGTATTAATACTGACTAAAAAACCAACGAGTCAACAAATAGGATATTAAAATGCATGCTGAAAGTGGACGATAAATGAAAATGCCGGTTAGAGAGAAGCATAATTATAAAATAAAAACATTTCTCTAATTTTCTACTACAGAAAAAAATAATTTCTGGAAGCAAAATGATTCTACACAAAGTGCTTAATTCACTGCAAACTAGGCGTATGTTAACCAATTGCATTGCTGTGGCACAGAGTTTACAGCCAGTTCATTCATTCATTAACTGCAAGCCGAGCGAGCAGCGAGTGTTAAAAGTTACGTGTACACTACTGTAGAGCAATATGCATGCATTTACAGTGCGCTGTAAGGTGCACTCGTCTCACTGTAAATTAACATGGCACGAATGCGTCGCACAGAAATGCATTCGCTTGGTTGACAGTTGACTGCTAGCCGGCTATGTGCACTGTGTCATCGGCTGCTGCCGCTGTTGTTGCCATTGCTGCCGACATTCCGTTCGACCGGCTGCGTTCAGGCATCAAATTGGGGAGCTGTTCAGTCGCTGTAGAGCACGCATACGAATGACAACGCTTTGCGGATATGCGCGAGTTAATCGGTGTCTGACTTAAATGAATTCTTGTGTTGAAATTACGTACAGAAATGCTGATTGTACATTTACGAAAGATGTCAAATTTGAATGAAATTGTTAAAATACAGTGAATAATTTGATTAATTATGTGAAATATAAGTGTACGGAGTTTGTGTACCGAATTTAAATGTGATTGTTAACAAGTCAATTGTAACGAATTTTTCGGCTTTCAGGCGTGTAAATGTGTTTTAAGCGAAATTTCCAATTATGGGTTAGAGGTAAAGTGCTTCGACGTTTACGCTTTTCTGCTGCGCTGCATTATCAGAAAGCTAGTGATCTAACTAACGCCAGAGTTGAATTGTTATTTTGAAATTGAATTTATTGCATTAATGGCAGTTATTTCATTTCATTTATTATTCGCCTAAAGTGTGTTTGGCTGTTGTGCATCAAAAAGGATTTCATTTTATGAAGTGTTGTTTTTGTTGTTGTGCGTCGCCTTAAAAAGTATTTTAAATGAAAATTCTAAGCTAACAGAATTGGCAACTTTCAAGTATATAATATTTCATTGTGTCAAATAATTATTATTTGTGTCAAACGGTAGTTTGTTCGTAAATAAAACAAAAATAATGAAAAAATTAATCAAAAATGAAAAAAAATTATGGGCTGAAAAATATTTTTTCCTGATTCTGCGAGCAGGAATTATCGATGAAAAGCGGACTCAAAATGTTTGAGGATGCAATTTAAAAAGCGAGTTTCATTTCAGACAACAGAATCAGGGTATTAAGATTTTAAATCCGCCCTAAATTTGCTAGATAAGTCTGTGTTGTTGGAAATATGTAATATTTAAAATTAGTAAAAAAAAAGTTCTTGTAAAATATTCGATGTAAATTTATTTCATCATATTTTAAAAATAACACTTTCTGAAGCATTGCAGTGCAATAAGACAATGCAATATATATTATAATTGCGGAAATATTTAAAACAGTGACTCTTATAAAAAATAATTTGCAAAAATAAACTAAAATATCAATATTAAAGCCATTCTAATAATTTTAAAAATAATATATGTATATAAACAATAACAATTAAAAACATCGTTTAAAGATAAAAGTTTTGTTACTTGTAAATCTGCCGTTTCTTGTTTAAAATATTTAATACAATATTTTATCAAAACCATCAATAAATTGATAGGAAAAAATATTCAAACAAAATTTAGCGATTTTAAATGAAAAAAGTTTTGTACAACTGAAATATTGCTTTTAAATAAAAAAAGGTTTTTATTAATTTTTAAGTCGATAAAAAAATTTTGTAAATTTTAAAATTAAAAAAAGTTTTTAAAATTTTTGTGTCGGTAAAAAAAGTTATTTGAAATTCGAAATATATTATTTTGAAATTTTATTATTTTCGTTTTAAAATACTTAATAAAAGCATTGAGTTAAAACTTAATTAATTTGCTCATAAAAATCATTTGAAATAAACTTTTATTTTTGCTTTTAATTAAAGTTGAAACGGTTTTTTTTTTGTTTAAATAAAAAAAAATGCTTAAAGTTGGAAACATAATATTTTTAAACGAAAATCGAAGGAATTTACGAAAAATAATTTAGAATTTTAGTTTTACAAATCGCTTATAACGGAACTTTGCAATTATATGTAAAATTACCTATTAATGTGAGTTTTAATTCAATAATGCGAATAATAATTTTTATTCTAAAGTGTGAATTCGGTATAAGTATCGAATTGATGTTAAGTTAAATAAATTTAATTGAATAAAAAAAGTAAATAAATAAGAAAAATTAGAAAAAAAAATTTAAATTAAAAAATAATTCCACGCGAAAAAAATTATAGGAGAAAACTTCTTACTACGAGCAAAATAAATCAGAAAAATGTGAAATATATTTATATACTTATATTAAAAATTATAAACAGGTTCATAATTTTTTTATTTTATTATATAAAGATTAAACAGTGTTCAACGAAATTCGCCACAATTTAATGTCGATACAAAGATTTAAAATGTTAATAAAACGCTTTAAGAAGAGATTAAGGTAGAAAAATATATATAAAATATTGTTGACTACTGAAAAAAGTTATTCAAAAAACTTCTGGAAAAAAAAAACATTCGCAAAAATATTACAATAAATAACAATTATTTTAAATAATACATAATTTAAATAAAAAAAATATTTCTTTAAATATAATAAATAAATTGAAAAAAATTAAATTTATTTTTTAAATATTTCCATAATTATAATACTTATTTCATTCTGTTACTCTTTAACAAACAACGTTTTCTTGCTATAAAAGAGAATTAATTTAAAAATATTAACAAAAAAATGATTGAAATTAGTCCAAATTAGATTATGTAGTCAAAATTTTTTATATTCATTTTTTTTATTAAGCAATTTGAACTTAAGTTTCTGCAACATAATTTGTATAAGTTATTTGTGTATTTTTTTAAATTCCATTTTTTTAATTTTCATAAAAGTTTAACTCATAAGTGAACAAGCGTAATTTAAAAAACTAATAAAAATAAAAAAATATATAATAATAATAATAATTCTAAAAAAATTATATTAACTATTCAAAAAAAAAAAACATAAAAAATAGTAATAATAAAGACAACTCATATATAAATTAAATAATGAAAATAACGACAGTCATATTTAAAAAAAGTTAAAAAAAAATTATTAAATTTTTAGAAAAATTTAATAAAAATATTTGTTGATATTTCGCAGAGTTTTATTTAAAAAATTAATAAAAAAATATGAAAATTTTCTAAAAAATTTTATTACTAGTCAAAAAAAAAAAAAAAAAAAACTAAAAAAAAATTTTGCTTTCAAAATTGCAAAAAAATACTTTTGTAATTTTGTCGATTTATTGCATTCAAAATTACAAAAAGTTATTGGCTGATATTTTATCGGATTTTTTTCTTTAAAAATTACACAGAAATATTTCCTAAATTTCGTCGATTTTTTCTTTAAAAATTATAAAGCAAAATTTGCAGAAAATTTGTCATTTTTTTTGCTTTCAAAATTGCAAAAAAAAGTATTTGCTGAAATCTTATCGATTTTTTCTTTCAAAATTACAAAAAAAGTATTTGCTGAAATTTGTCGATTTTTTCTTTAAAAATTACAAAAAAAAAGTATTTGCTGAAATTTTGTCGATTTTTTCTTTAAAAATTACAAAAAAAAGTATTTGCTCAAATCTTGTCGATTTTTTGCTTTCACAATTAAAAAAACGGATTTACTGAAATTTTGTAGATTTTTTCTTTCAAAATGCCAGCATTAAACTTAATTGACTAAATTTCCTAAAATATTTCTTTTTTATGCTATTAAAAATAAATAAGAATTCTATTATAAGAAGCGCTAAAGGACAGCAATTACATATCCACTCTTAAAAGCTTAATGCGGACATAACAAAGTAAAGAATTTGTAGATTAAAGACTTCATGTACTGAATATATACGAAAAAGCTAGCAGCGAACAAGAACCAAAGCAAAAAAAAAATGTAAAGTACAAAAGTGAAACAAGAAAACAGTGGAAAAACAAAAACGCTTTCAATTTAACATACGAAACTAAGCCAGTGCGCGCTGTGAAATGATACAATTCGTAAGAAGTGTAGCAGCAACAACAACAACAAATTAACAAATAAAAATTTTAAATTAAATAAAGAGCAAAGTGACGAAATACAGACAAACAAAAGCTGACAAGATACATTACTACATTCTAGTGAAATCCGACAGTAGCAACAGCCAAACACACACAAACGCACACATTTGCATATGCACGAGCGCCTACTTACATACATACATATGCACACAACTTCGAGCATATTTACAAATCTACACCTACTATACATATACTAAAGTGTTGAGGAATTAGTAGCACTAAACATACATATGTATGTGTGTTCGCGCACAGCGGCGCGTCGAGTAGCGGGTGGATAGGTAAGCAGCGAGTTCGTTAAAGGTGAAGACACTTTGCTGGGTTATCTGCGTATGTTATGTTGGGACATGAGGTAAAATAAAATAAAATATATAAATAAAACAAAACAGAAAATAACAAAATAAAAAGCGAATAAAACGGCTTGCGCGAAAACAAAGCGGCAGCGGCGACGTCAAATTGCATAGTTAGGCGACATATAGTGCATACGCGCACCCTACGAGCATAAAGCGAGCAACAACAGCAATTGAAAAGTGTAACAATTGCCGCGCAGCACACACAATTCACCTGCATGCACATATACACACACATGCGTGCACATACTTACAAACGCACGAGTAACAGCAGCCGCACAAAAAATTAACATCTTTTACAACAAATTCGGCGCACACACACCGCCCTACACCACCCAATCGACCCACTCAGCAAGCATAACTAACGACAAACAAAAACAAGACACAATACTATAAACTACACAACTCACCGGCAAACAGCCGAAATTTACTTTAACGAACGGGCGGACGAACGCTTACAACCCACTAGCAGCGGCTAGCAAGCCAGCCACGGCCGAGCAACATAGCCGGCTAGCCAAGCATCCACCAGCCCAACGCATGCGGCGGACGCGCGCGCTCGGGCATTAGCCAAGAAGCCGAAAAAAAGGCGAGCAGCTACGAAGCACGCGTCGAGAGTGAGCGAGTGGCGAGGTGGTGCGTAAAGGCACGCATACATTGACAGACCACCAGCAAGCAGCCAAACAGCAACCCACTAAACTGCTAAACTGCCAGCTTAGTGCGCCCCAATATGTGAGTAGTGACGGCGCTGCCGTTGTTGTTGGTGGTGGTGGTGGTATTGGGACGACGACGACGACGACGCTGTGTATATGTAGAGCAAATGCTAAGCGCTGAGCGTGGAGCGTGAAACGGCTGCGTGTATGAGCGTTTGTGTGTGCGCGCGAGTGTGAGTGTATGTTTGTGGTTTGCCGCATCGGAGCAGCTTGTCGTCTGATAACTCATTAGTATGCCGACGCGTTCCAAGCGGTACGGTGCGTTTCATAAACGGGGTACGAACAACAGTAGCAGCAGCAGCGGCAGCGCCAGACGAAGCGTCCAAGTGGCAGACAAGTGACACAGGCAAAGTCAAATTGCAATTGTACAAGTCGAAGTCCAAAGCGAATAGCAACAACAACAAACCGACAATTTTTTCAATACAAAGGCTAACGAAGAATGAACGAAATTTCAACATAAATTATAGCAGAAAATTAGTAAAAAATATAGCGCGAAAAAATATCTGCTTCAGCCTTTCCGTTCGTAAACGAAGTTTATTAGTATTTTTTTTTTTTTTGGGTTTTTGAAAGTGCAATTTGCAACTGTGTGTTGGTACTTGCGTGCTTTTGTGAAATACGCGATTCGATTTTTGTTTTTGTTGGTAAAGCCTACATTTTAATAGCTCTGTACGTAGGCAAATACCTAAGCGGCCCAGACACGCGGTTCAAGTGGTAAAAGCGCGCGCACGCAGTTCCAAAGCTAACGGTGTGCATATAGCTGGACAGCGCGTTCGGGTCAAGCGCGCCATACCGCCCAAGTGAGGCTGTGCCAAGATTGCCAGCAGCGCAGCAACTAATCTGTGCAACGCCTCAAGTGCGCGTTGCGCTTACGCGACGAACTTTTAATGCATGAGTTACGCCGATTTAAAGTTTCGAAAAAAATCCGAAAAAAATTTTAAAAATATTTAAAAAAAAATAGTAAATTGTAAAACGAAAATTAAATCGTAAAACAAAAAATCCACAAAACAAAATTTTTTTTGCTAATTAAAAAATTTGTGTTCAAAAGTGAATTTCGCAAATTTTTTCCAATACAAAAATTTTAACTTAGAAATTCCGAACAACAACAAAAAAATGTTTGTGTAAAATAAGTTATACATGTGGTTTAAACTAAAAAATTCCGAACAACAACAACAATAAATAAAATGTTTGTGTAAAATAAATTCTATGTGTTTTGCTATATGTTGCTAACGAATCCAAACGAAAAAAATAAAGGCGTACACAAATTATATGAAAGTGCACTACAACTCGAAAGTAAAAGGAAAAGCAAAGTGCAAGCAACAACAACAAGCTGAATTAATATTTGCCATTTGTGTGTAAAAAAATAGAAAATAAAAGCAGGCAACGCGATGCCAGCAAAATTGTCACGCGTTAAGCGTCTTTGTGAAAATGTGAAAATTCGAAAGATTCCGCCCAAGTGTCTGCTCGCCGTGGTATTTTGTGCAATTGTGTAATCATCTTGCGAAGATTGCTTGAAAATATTCAAATAAAAAAAATTGAAAAATATAAAAAAATTGATTTACATAAAAGCAAAAGTGGTTTTCTGTGGCCAAAAAAGTGCAAATAAATAAGCAAACTAAATTCGAGATTTATTAACTACCGGCGTAACTAGCTGGCGCACCGCCAGTCACGAGCGGCAGATTGCAGCGACGAAAGGGAAAACAGGTAGGCGCACGAAATTTTTATAATATTTTTGTGGTTATTTTTTTATATCAATATTCTTTTATATATTTTTCGATATTTTTCCGAAATTTTTCTATATATTTTTTGAAATTTTTTTCGATAATTCTGCATACAAAGTACGCGCACAACTACAAACGTGTGCAAAATGCGTGTCATCGTTACGCATGTAATCGCATAAGTAATGTTTGTTGTTGTGCTACACTTTTACGCCGTTATCTCGTTCGTGACAGCAAATTATTGTATAATTTATGTAATTTTTCACCAAGTCACATTTTATATTCTAGTAGATTTCACTTGTCATTTGTCTCTTTTTCCTGCTCAATTACATAATGCGAATGTGTGTGCGATAACGTACGTACATACATACATACATCATACAAATAAACAAACATATCTATGTGCCAGATATGCGCGCCTGCCGTCGCTGAGCGAGCGAGCAGAGCAAATGGGTGTATGAATGAATTTTCACATTTAAGCGAATTTCATGTGGCTTTGGTTGGCATTTTGTTTTTGGTTTTTTATCATATATTTTTTTACTTTATTTTATTTTATTTTTTTTTTAATTTTTCACGTAGTTTTTATATATTATTTATTTATTTTTTTACTTTCTATTATTTTTTTTATTTTTATTTTTAAGTTTTTCATTTTATTTATATTTTTTGCTGTTTTTTTTTTTACTTTTTTAACTTTTTTTGTTTTTTTTTTACTTTTTTAATTTTTTTTTTCGTTTTGTCGTGCTTTGTTATCTTTGCGTCGCAAGTGCGGAGTTGTAGCCGGGCGAGAACTGACATGTCTCTACTTTGTAGTTAGAGCTGTTCACACAGTACACATACACGCTTGCAATCAAACACACCTACAAATAGGCGAGCAGAAGATTGCTGCTGATAATTTAAGATTTGGATAGGCCGCTAAGTAGGCAGGCATGCATTGCGGATATGCACACATATGCTTGAACATGTATCAATTTGCGTGTGTGTGCGTGTGTCTGCGTATATGCAGTCATGTGTGCTGCTAACTATCTAGTGCAGGAGTTATGCAACTGCATACGGCAATTTAGGAGCTTGGCGCTAAGGTTTCCATGTCTGCTGCAAAATTAGAAGCTTTTTTCTTATTTTTTAAAGACAAAAAGAGTAAATATTTTTCTTGCAATTTGTACTGATAGAATTTTTTTTTTATTTTTTTTCAATGCGAAATAGAAAATGATACAAATATTGATGAAGCAGCTAAGTGCTGGTAATTTTTTCTTAAGGGTTTACATGGGCTTCCTCGGGTAAAAAACAGCCTAAAAATACTTTTTTCTCGTATAAAAAAGAATTATTTTATTAACAAAGAAATCAGAAAAAAGTATTTTAAACACGGCCGGTGACCCTTCGGAAAAAAGATGCGTTGGCAGGATAACCTCTTACAGGGTCGTCCAAAGTGAAAAAATATGTGTTTTAGTTAAAACTTCATCTGTGGCGAAGGAAAAAAACTGAAAATTAGATTTTTGGCAGACATTTTTACAAAAAAATTAAAATTTCAGTGAAAATTCCGCGACATTTTTTTGCCGACCAAATGCCGATTCTGAATTTACTATGTATCTTTTGATTTGTTGTAACAATTTGTGCTCCGATACTATTGGTTCTCCAATAACTGGACTGCAGTTTCCAGCTGCGTTTACTTTTCATTTTAAATTTTTATACCCTAAACAGGGTATATTAAGTTTGTCACGATATTTCTAACACCCAGAAGGAAGCGTCGGAGACCCTTTAAAGTATATATATAAATGATCAGTATGTTGAGCTGAGTCGATTTAGCCATGTCCGTCTGTCTGTCCGTCCGTCTGTCTGTATATATACGAACTAGTCCCTCAGTTTTTAAGATATCGTTTTGAAATTTTGCAAACGTCATTTTCTCTTCAAGAAGCTGCTCATTTGTCGGAACGGCCGATATCGGACCACTATAACATATAGCTGCCATATAAACTGAACGATCGGAATCAAGTTCTCATATGGAAAACTTTCACATTTGACAATGTATCTTCACCAAATTTGGTATAGATTATTTTCTAGGGTAAAAATGTAATCTCCGAGAAAATTGTTCAGATCGGTTAACTATAGCATATAGCTACCATACAAACTGAGCGATCGGTGTATGGAAAACTTTCACATTTGACAAGATATATTCACGAAATTTGGTATATATTATTTTTTTAAGTCAACAATGTAATCTCTAAAAACTTGTTCAGAACGGGTTACTATAGCATATAGCTTCCATACAAACTGGACACATAGTTACTAACAGATATGCACCTGTGAAGGGTATTTAGCTTCGGTGCAACCGAAGTTAACGTTTTTTCTTGTTTTTTCTGTTTTTTTTTTATTTGTGGAAAGCTTAAATAGTTTGATTTAAATGCATATCTTAAAAAATCTATTTACTTCAAATGATTAAAAATATGTTCTGCTAATCGGTTTTACTTACGTCAGTTAGTGACACCTATTGATCATTGGTTTATTGCTTTAACCAAAAACTTATTTAAAATCATATTTTATTTTATATCATCATTATCTATCTTAAAATCTTTACAAAATACCAGCAATTCAATACTTTTACTAAAAGCTTTAGAAAGTAACGCTTACCGATTTATACTAAAAGCTTTAAAAAATACCAGCATTTTTTCCGTAAACACTTAGGCCTTAAGGTATCCATTTCTGGCATTATTAGTAGACACGAAAAACTCACCAAATCCTAAAAAATTAAATATCAAAATTTGATACTAAAATTAAAAAAAAAAGTTTGCTCACTACACACCGATAAGCTACACGAGGCTTATGGCCAGCGATAACATATCATGTGAAAAAGCCTCAAGCGGCAATGTCTTTGACATAATTATGACAAGCTTGCTTACTTTAAGCAGTAAGTTTAATAATAGTCCATCGCTTAGTGCGAACTGCTGCTTTAAGCCAGTTTAATAAGCCGCACTCGCCTCACTAAAATGCTGCATTTGACACAAATAAAAGCAAATAAAACAACTATTATAAACTTTTAAACACTTAAAAATGTAAATATGTATTTACATACATATAAACAAGCAAAATTGACTTTCGCTCTCGATAGCGACACGCCAATAACCTCAACAATAATACAAAAGTCACACAAAAACAATAACAATGAATTGAAACAAACAACCCAGTGACAAGCGCAGACAGTTTTCGAGTCACAAAGCTACATATGTAGGTATATGTATAAAAACATACATACGTACGAGAGGACAGAGCAAATTTGCGAAAATCCAATAATTTGCACAGTTACCGAGTGACTTAGATTCTTGAGCGCGCGCGCCAACTAAAAAAGCGGACTAGCTTTGGAGGTTGACGGCTTGGCTGACTGACAATGTGTCTGGTGGCTTGCTGTATATGGCCGGCATGCGACACTGCTTACATACGTACAAACTTACATATACATAAAAATAATACACGATAGCACGGCTGTTAGGAAAAAACTAAAATGGAATCAAAACAGAAGCGCAAAATTAATTTTTTTTGCATGAAAATAATAGAATGCGGCAGATGAGTTGAAAATAAAGCAAGCTAAATTAAAAGTCTTTTTCTTTATTGGTGTGGACACCGTTTATGCGGTTACGGCAGAGTTTCCACAAAGTCTTAACCGAGGCTGTTTTCTGCCTTTCATCGGAGGTGTTAAAAGTAGTGAGCTGAGAAAAAAACCATTAGGGGTTACAAATAGTAAACCTGTTAAACTGTGTTTATAAGGCACTTTGCCATTTTTCTAATGACACAGCACTCTT
Organism: Bactrocera correcta; assembly: GCA_027475135.1. NCBI lineage: Eukaryota > Metazoa > Arthropoda > Insecta > Diptera > Tephritidae > Bactrocera > Bactrocera correcta. The sequence goes on from CM050326.1 coordinate 4,549,052, forward strand.
ATAATCAGCACTTGTCAAGATCTGCATCAAAATAATCAAGAGCTCGAGATAGAGGCGCACACAAAAGTGCCAGCATATGCGGAAATAACTCAAACGAATGTCTTATACGATACATATGTATGTATGTATATATATGTATATATATGTATATGCAGTACATACATATGTATATATGTGTAACATATGTATATGTATGATAAGTACACTTCGCTTGTATCATATATTACGCGTTGTGGGCTTTTTGTACGCTTATCGTATAATTTCGCCGGGCAACAGCCACCGTGAAGAGTCGTCCGCCCGCCTTAGCAATTGACGTGTATGGCGACCGTAAATCGGCACCTGACTGCAAATAAAAACAATAACAAAACATTTTTGGTAAATATTTGTTTGGCATATTTGCCCTTTGTTCATGCGCCATCCCCCTTTTGGCCCATAGTTTAGCGAATTTGCGCTCAGTGTGTTCGCATAAACAGCGATTGCCGCTTATTTATTGAGCTACTTCACATGTCATATGGCAAAATGAAAATAATTTGTTATTTTGCATTTATTATTAAGAGCTGTGCACACACAAACACACATACACAGGCGCATATCTATCAAATTGTTTGCTAGTTTCGGGTTCAATAACTGCTAATCATATTTGCAAGTGGTGGAAGGAATATCTGTACATACACACATAAACTTATACACGCGCATTTATTTGTATTTTTATAGAGTTTTTGGCAAGAACAAATCGAAAGCAGTAGGAAGTTATGAAACAAATACGAATGATAAATTTTCTCAGCGTCGAATTTTAAATAAATTAAGCGAATAATAAAATAGTAACGTTGAAGATTTGAGAATTAAACTATAGAAATTTTTTCTGTGCATTATTAAAAAAAAAAAAAATATCGCGTGAAAATTCGAAAAAAATTTTATAAAAAAATTTTGTTAAAAGCGTTTTTGCTTGTGTTGGAAAGGTGAGCTTTAAAGCTTCATTTAAAAACAAATTAAATTCGGAGATGTTGAAAAAAAGTTACAGCGGTTGAAAAATTAGTGAAAATAATGGAAAAATTCGCTCTACATATTTTGAAATTTTTGTATAAAAAAGGGAAGAATGCCACGCAAGCCACCAATGAAATTTGTGAAGTTTACGGCGACGATGCTGTGTCAGTTCGGGTAGCGCAACAATGGTTGAAATTGAAGTTTGATTAGAAATCTGAAAAGAGTTTTTCGACAAGCTAATATTGGCACAAATCATTGAAATGTCTCTAGCAAAGACAGTGTCGACAAAAATAACTTAATATACGCCAATTATCTTGCCATATAGCACTACAAACACATTTATGTATATACATATACATACATATGTATTTACAACTACACCGCAATATCTACACACTAATCAGAAAGCTTGCTTTCTACGAATGTTAGGCAAAGGCAAAGAAGACGCTAAAAATTACGATCGAGCCTATTAACTGAGTTTATAAGAGCATTTCGGACTAGCTACTTGTGTATGCATTATCGGCAGGTGGTCACGTTGCTTAAGTTAACGGTGAGCAAGTTAGCTCTAGCGTGTGTACACTTAATGCCAAACCGTTGTTGGTATGAGCTTGTATGTTTTCGCCAAAAGTTTCAAAATTTTTTTTTTTTTTTTAATTTTTTTGAGGTACTCGTGATGTTGTTTTTTATTACTAAGCTGATGATTAATATTTAATAAATATAAACATATTTTTTATGGACAATTTTGTTCTTTAAACAAAGGTTTCCGCTCTACTAAATGATCAATCAAGAAAAAACTTTGCCCTTATTAACTGCATTATCTTAAAAAATCCATATATAAAAGTAGTTAGCAGTCTTTTCGTAACTGAAATTGAATATTTGTTTTAACAAATGCAAATATCTCGTAAATTTATAGAAAAAAGTCGCAATATAGTTCTATAAATAAATTTTTATCAAAGTAAATCTGACAGACTATAACCATGTAAGCCGTGTCTACGCCAATAAAGAAGAAGAAATCTGACAGAATAAAAAAAAAAACAAGAAAAAACGTTAACTTCGGTTGCACCGAAGCTAAATACCCTTCACAGGTGCATTTCTGTTAGTAACTATGTGTCCAGTTTGTATAGAAGCTATATGCTATAGTAACTCGTTCTGAACAATTTCTTGGGAGATTACATTGTTACCTTAAAAAATAATCTATACCAAATTTCGTGAATATATCTCGTCAAATGTTAAAGTTGTCCATAGAAGGACTTGATTCCGATCGTTCAGTTTGTATGGCAGCTATATGCTATAGTTAACCGATCTGAACAATTTCTTCGGATATTACATTGTTGCCTTAGAAAATAATATATACCAAATTTCGTGCATATATCTTGTCAAATGTGAAAGTTTTCCATACAAGGACTTGATTCCGATCGTTCAGTTTGTATGGCAGCTATATGTTATAGTTAACCGATCTGAACAATTTTCTCGGATATTACATTTTTTCCCTAGAAAATAATCCATACCAAATTTGGTGATGATACATTGTCAAATGCGAAAGTTTTCCATATGAGAACTTGATTCCGATTGTTCAGTTTATATGGCAGCTATATGCTATAGTGGTCCGATATCGGCCGTTCCGACAAATGAGCAGCTTCTTGAAGAGAAAATGACGTTTGCAAAATTTCAAAAGGATATATTAAAAACTGAGGGACTAGTTCGTATATATACAGACAGACGGACAGACGGACAGACGGACAGACAGACGGACAGACAGACGGACATGGCTAAATCGACTCAGCTCAACATCCTGATCATTTATATATATACTTTATAGGGTCTCCGACGCTTCCTTCTGGGTGTTACAAATGTCGTGACAAAGTTAATATACCCTGTTCAGGGTATAAAAACACTCAGATGCTCCAGTTGCTTTGCAGTTGAGTTAGAACAGTGAGCTATAGTCTCTAGAAATCTTTGCTGTAGCTGATTAGCTTTTTCAATGAATAAGACTTTAAATAGCAGTTTGCTTCTAAAAACGTGGATAATTCAACAAACCCCATAATTTTTTCTAACAAAACAAGATCTAATATCTAATTTATCTAATAATACCTTTAACAGCTGCATTCCTTTTAGCACAAAAGGGTGTAATAAGTTATTTAACTAGATTTTGATCGATCACTTTATATGACAGCTATATGCTATAGTAGTTCGATCTGTATAATCTATTCGTAGCGTATAGCGTTGCTTTGGAAAATAAAACTAGTCAAATAGTTGTAATCGAAAATAAAAAATCCTTCGTCCAAATCTTTAAGAATTATATTATTTTATATTAAAGACCTGTGTAAAATTTCATGAAGATCGGTTGAGCGATTCTCGAGAAATCTTGCCAACCGGCTTCAAGAATACAGTTTAGACAGCTAGCCTCGACCGCACGAGTTCTTAAGACTGTATTTTCGAAAGTATTACCCAGATCAATTAGAAAATCTAAAAGAATACCCTAGAGGTGCCGTAGAATTTAATAAGACAATAAAAATTCGATTTTTTTTGATACCCGTAAACCCATGTAACCCCTTAAGTAGTGTAATACTTGTATAGGACAAATTTCTTGAAGATAACTCGTTTTTGTATGTAAATTTTAAACTTATTATTAAAATGTAATCTTGCAATGCTACGCACTAGAAATTATATCGAAATTAGAGTGAAATTACGGAAGCGACAAAAGTTGCGGAAATTTTTTTTATTGCTGTTGAACAAGCTTTGAAATTAAGAAAAACAATTAAATAACATGGAAAAATATACAAACATATTGAAGAAATATATTGAACTTTGTAAATCACCAACGTTTTTGCACTTTCATCTTGTACCGACAAGTGCTATTGATGCTAAGGCGATCAACTAACAGGTCCGCACAAGCGCCTATGAATGAATGTCAGTTTGCCGTTTCGGGAAGTATATACATATGTATGTGTATGTCAGATTTGCATATTGTTCTGCAAATTGTAAAGACTGTATTTTATTGCCGTTATTTTGTGATTTTTGTGCCAATTAAGTTCACGTTCATTCTGGCGCTTGGTGTTTGCAGTCACGTAGACACCAGCGCACGTTTCGAACGTAATGCAAAAGTGCTTACGAAACCGTAACAACAGGCTACATACACGCCAAAACTTATGTACATATGTACATATATGTATACATATATCTAGCAGATCAAATTAAAAGGCGGACAGACGTTCGCTTCGCACCATATTATTGTCAATCGCACACACTGACACACAGACACAGACACATACGCTCGGTCTTTATTGTAGCATGTCGTGTTCACAAGTCAATTGACAGCAGTTTTTCCACTATTTCCACAATTTAAGTGCTTGTTTGTCACTTGTCAGTTAATAGTTTTAATTCCGGAATTAATTTCACCAAATGCAGAAATTACGATATTGCAAACACAAGCCCCGTAACTCCATACAGTTATATGGAAATATATATTAATACGCCCATTCAGATGCTCTAATCAAGTGCGATAACGATTTTTTTTTAGCGGAGGATGACAAACGTATGCTCTGTGTGTGGCGTCACAGTGATCGTCACATTTCACCGAGTGTCCGAATGAGCATGACTGCAAGCACGTTCAACTCATGGGCGTCTCACCTGCTAAGCAACCTCATAGAGAGACAATATGTGGATAATTAATCTTTTAACGGCATGAATTTGTGGTAGCATCCGACCTGCTGCCTGCATATTGTATGCTAAGTTTAGTATAATTGTGGGTTGGACCAGTGTGGTTAGTAGAAAATAGTATGCAACTTTGTGTCAGTATAATGAACTATAGGTGTAGATACAATATTGCGAAATTCATTGTACTGTGGTTCTGAGAAAACAGTAAGACGATGAAACAAGATAGCAAGAATATAGGAGTTTTGCGATAGTGCTTTAAAGTGGCGCATGTAGTTCTAGTCAACTCCGGGGAGGCTGAGGGAGATAAATATAAGATTGACCAAACTAAACATTTACCATTCATCAATCCGTCAAGTAGTTTCGAAGCCTATTCAATTTAAACCAATCATTATAATATTAGTATGGGTTGCTCTAAAGATCTCGAAGGCCCTTGATGGCTACGTGATTTAACAACTACCTCGCTGTCATCGGTTGCTTTGTCGAAAACATGGAGCATAACGAATTTATAACATATACTTAGAAGGGGGAAAACTTTAATTACAGTGGCACTTTCTTGGTAAATAGGGCACAAAAGACCCTAGGTCGCGGTGCAATCTTCATTTATTTCTCCAATGCTCATTTACTTACATATCTATCAAAGTCATATCTATAATTCTAATGATCTACCCTTGCAACATGTTGCTACAGATTATAACAGTTTGGTAAAACCAAGCGAGATTAATCAGGATGACAAGAGAAGTTGAAATCTGGATAACTGTCTGTTTGTCCATCCGTTCGTTCGTCCGTGCAAGCTGTAACTTGAGTAAAAATTAAGATATCTCGATGAAACTTGGTATGTGTGGGCTTCCTTGGAGCCAGTGCCCGCTTTTTGGTGAGATAACATATCTTGGGAACCGCTCGACAGATTTCAACCAAATGTACTACGTGACATTATTTTCATATTCCTATGTCACGTTGTGAATGACGGGACTATAACCACGCCCAATTCTAAATTCCATTTGATTCTTTCCCTTTCCAGTACACAAATCAAGAAGAAATTAATATAATGGCATACAATTTTGCGCTAATAATTCTTCTAAAGTATGCCATTTTATACCCAAATCATACCAGAACTCATACTTAAGTCCCTAGTCACCGAGTATGTGGACCCATGTATCTAGACAAAATAGAATGCCTGAAAATATCGGTCAGTATGTGAGATTTACATACAATTGAAATTCCGACAGAATCCCTTCCTGTCAATAGTAATTTTGTGTATCAAAAATGGGTTAAAACAGGTCAATACTTTCCTGAGCCCCCATATATGTATCTAATATAAAGATTTTCGAAATTCACGCTGACTTTATGCTGGATATAGCGGCCAATTTTTGAGTTATATCAATGAAAATTATGTGGCAAGTCCCATATACTATATGTGAATAACGATTTCCGTTTCTCTAACAAACCTTATGCCGAATATATCGGTCAGTGCATGAGTTATATATAGTATATCGTCACCTAAAATGCAAAATAACGTAACAACATTTTCGGAAATTTACAGTGGCATGAATGAAACACGAAATAAAATGGAACATAAGTGAAAAAAAATTTAGTATTGGTTAAAACTGGTTTATATCTGAGTGCAGAACTTGAAAATGTTGAACATATGTATGTAATATTATATATGTAATTTGAGGTGGTGAAGCGTAATCAATAAGACACCCAATTTCGAATTTTTTGATAATACATACGTTATTTTGCATTTCAGGTGGTTTTGATTTTTTCAAATGTATAAAATATTCGGTTGCACCCGAATTTAGCGCTTCCTTACTTTTTTAAAATAATTTTTTATAAGATAATTTTGGTTTAGCTAAATCATTGTGAATCGACGAAAAAAAGAAATCAAATTAATTAGAGTATACAAGTATAAGTACAATGGGGGTTTTCGCCATACGAGTGTTATTGTTTTTGTGTGCGGTTTCTTAGTTTTGCCAGCCCACATTTGGGCAATCACGTGAACCGTCTAATGGTTATGCGTTTAGTGAGTAAGTTATGATGAACATTAGGGCGGGCAAATGAACGTCGGGGAATTTTGCAACACACAAGTGCCAAGAATATGTGCGGCAAAGCGAAACACATACATGCTCACAGTGGTTTGTATGTATATTGTGCGTAGAGTGGGAAGTGCCGTAGATGCTTAGGCGCTGCGCTGCTGCTTGCGTAACGCAACTAAGGCTGAAATAGTTTGTATTTTTTCTAGCGATTTGTTTATGAAAACTTTCGAAAGTATCTGCAAACCAAATTAACTCATCAATCCAAAAATAAATTACTAAGAAATATTTAAAAATAAGCGCTGTACACTTAGTGGTACATAGGATTTAATTTTTTTTTTTTGACTTTTTACTAACTCAGTATCCGCACTTTTTCTTTGAGCAATTTGTTTTCCAATTGTCTGTGGTAAGTTAATACTGGCGGAATTGTCACAGTGACAGTTCTTAATGCGCACAGTGACGTTGACAACATATTTCGCAAGCATTTCGTGAGCCTAAATTACAAAATAGATACAAATAGCTGTGATTTTGTATAAATAAAAATAAATAAAAATATTTTTTTTCTAATACATCTCTTCCAAATATTTTTTATAGCATTTTGTTTATTTTCCGTGGTGAGTTGTAGAGTTCATTAACACTGTGTGTAATCGGTTGCTCATGTTATCGCTGGCAGTTGCTCACTCTCGCGGCGGTATTTAGTTTAACAAAATATACTAGATTTACGTGGACACACATGTAGTTATATGTATATGTATGTATGTACTTATAGTATGTTATGTAGATATTTCGCAATAGTTATTGTATTTAAATTTATGGCAGCCAGCAAGCTTTGACAGCTAGAATTTCACGTTCGTTTGCTATGTTATCGGCGAAAATTTGGAAGTATGTGGACATTTCAGGAATATACATACATACATATATCGGAATATATGTACACTGTACATTTATTATTAATGTGTGTGTCCATACAACAACTTGATTTTGAACGCTCAGTTTGTATGACAGCTATATGCTTTACTGGTCCATTATTGGCGCTTCCGACAAATTAGCGGCTCCTTGAAGCGAATAGAACTTCCGAAAATTTTGAGATCAATATCTAAAAAAAACTGACGGACTAGTTTGCTTACATACAGACGCACAACCGTACATACATATGTAAATACATCGACTAAGCTCGCATATATTATATATATCTGTGACCTGGTCTACGAAAAGGGGACTTAGGTGTCAAAAACAAAAAAAAAAAAATGGATTTTTTGACACCTAAGCCCCTTTTCGTAGACCAGGTCACATATATATTTTATGGGGCCTTCTCTTTTCTTCAAAATGTTACAAACGTGGTGCCAAACTTAATACACTCTGTTCACCCTGAAAAGAAAAAAACTCATTAAAGAAAAAAAAAAAACTTATTTTAAATTTTTTTGTAGGAAATGTTAGTCGTCAAGGCTTTGATAATTCATAATTTAATTAACATACATAGTTTTACTTTTTTTGGTGTCCAAGTCTCACAAATTTTTATGATTTCCTGCCATAAACTGATTTATTGCTTATCAATGTGAGCTTACACAATTAAGCATTAATAATGAAGTAAATGGAAGAATTTTTGAGAACATTAAAATGGCAAATGTCAATCTTTTTTTTTTTTGTGATAACATACGGCATTTTAATTGCCTTTAATACGTAACACGAGTGGAATCACTCATTGTTGTTGTACGCTTAATGGGAAATTATCAGTTTATTCCAGCTATTAGTAGTTTTCACATAACCTAATTTTGAATATGTCTTTACAGATTTTAAGTTTGAATTTTTTCTTCATTTGTCAGTGAAAAAACCTAAATCGCACGAGACAATTCTGCATATTTTACTTATCGCTGTCGATAACGTATAGACGACAGTTGTTGCAATTGACTGATAACTGGCGAATGACAAGTGTGATGTTTTGCTCCAAGGCCTGAATTAAAGCAGGATTGATGGCATAGACCTTAGACTTTACATATCCCCATAGGAAAAAGTCTAACGGTTTGATTTCACACGATTTTGATGGCCAAACGACAGTCCGGCCATCAACTGCTCACTGAAGTGTTCTCTGAATAAATCCATTGATTCATGCGATGTGTGGGAAGTGGCGTCGTCTTGTTGAAACCAAATCGTCGTCGAGATCACAAGTTTCAATTTCAGGCATCAAATAACCGATTATCATGGAATGATAACGGTCGACCTTAACGGTTACGTTCTCACCGGCATCATTTTTAAAGAATTATGATTTCTCCCACCCACAAACCATACCAAATCGCTTTTTTTTCTGGCTGAAATGGAGGCTATTGAATCTCTTCAGTTTGCTCTTCGTGCCCAATATGGCAATTTTGCTAGTTTATAAACCCATTGAGCCAGAAATTGGTCTCATCGCTGAACAAAATTTGGCACGAAAACGCCGGATCTTTTTAGACCTTTTCGAGAGCCCATAGAGCGAAGCGATGACACTTAAAAATGTCGTGCGACTTCAGTTCTTGCACATGCCATTTTTTGTACGCCTTCAATTTAAGATTTCGTTGTAAAATGCGCCAAGTCGTTCCATACGTCAGTCCGAGTTGCTGCGAACGGCGCGGAATTGACACTCCACGGTCTTCACTCTCAGCTACGGCTGCTTTAGTTTCATCAATGCGTGATGGACGTGGCCTATACGGTCGAATATTGTCCAATAATTAATGGTGGGTCTCAAGGTGGGAGATGGTGTTGCGAATGGTACGCTCAGTAGAGCATACATAAGTTCCTGTCGTGTGTTTTAGAAATAAAGTTGAACGATTTGTAAACATTGTTCAGTCGTAAGTCTTTCAATGGAAAAATGGCAAATAATACTGAACAAAAATAACATGACAGCTTGACACGACTCACGCGAAATCTGTCAACAAAAGGCCATTCAAAAAAGTACCTCCTCTCTATATAATGAATTAAAACTAGCTCACTGATTAATAAATGCTTCAAAATTTCGAATTTTCTGCAAAACAAATAAAAACAGGTCGATCATAGTTAACTTGAAATTCGGTTTAAACATATTTGAAACAAATTTGCATAGACAAGCGAACAGGTTGTGACGAAATATGTAAGAGAAAAAAACCCCAAAAAAAAAAAAAACGAATGTGCCTAAAGTCAGGTAGGCATAAAAGTAGAGAAAACAGAATAATAATAATAATGTAAATACTTTTCCGTTTTGGCACAGTTTTGAATCAAGTTATCGGCTAGTAGGTTAGCTTCAAAACAAAATATCTTAAAATAGTTACAATGACGCATCAAGCGCTACTCTCAAAAGTCAACAGTTTAGAGCAAAGTTTATTCAGATATTTGCATTAATTTTTGTATTTAGAAAACAGTGACTAAATAAATTTTGCTAACTTTGTTGTGTTAAGCGCGCTTCAATGTTGAATTATAATGAGGAAGCACGCGACGAAAAATATAGCAAAAAGGAAATAGTCTAAATAATGCGCGCACCCAGTCAACATAAATGATTTACAGGTTTCAGGTAGGAATATCTTTAAATATAAACATATATTCAAAAATACCGTTATTGGAAAAAATTCTTCAGTTCTATTTTTAATACGCAAACCTTCGATTCATATTATTTTCGAGTTTTCACTTTCGTGATTTTCACTTTCATTGCCATGCTTTCTTTACTTATTCCAGTTAATCCCATGAATGCATGCGTTCGCCTTTGTTTATTTTGGTTGCACTTGTGATTACTCTGTAATTTAAATGTAATTGTATATGAGTTTATTTTATTTTCGATTTCAATGCCACAAATGCTTAACCACAAATTGTATGCCGCAACGTCAAGTAGCACGCATCGATCAGTAATCGAGCTGATCGGCCACCAAATGCGGGCAATAACCGAATTTTCGTGCTGCTGCCTAAACAGAAATCGCTGCAGCATGCAATTAACAAGCTCTTGACTTCGTTTCTTTTTTGTTTTGGTGAAGTTGTGAGAAGCGCCTTTGTGGTAGATAAGTGGATAAGGAGGAAGCGGAAAGCGTACTGAGGGGAGATTAAGGAAGCCAGTTGCCGAAAAGTGTGGCAGGAAATGCGACTAAAATATGTATGTGTTGGCAGGGCATGATTGCCAGTAAGCGTTCTTATAGCAATGAGAGGCAACTGCTAACGGTTGTTTAGCGTACAGTGAAAGGAATAGCTGAAGTTGTAAAGAAAAGAAAATTTAAAATAAAAATTATTATTTTTTTTATTATATCAATGTTAAAAACAAAAACATATAAACATATATGTACATACATTTATATTCCGAATTGTCTGCTTTGTGGAAGGAAATGTTACGAAAAGAAGAAAAAAATTAATTTAAAGAAGAAAAAAATTAATTTAAAGAAGAGAAAAATTATAACTAAAAATTGCCATTTTTTGAATAAAGGAGAAAGGTGCGAAAAAATGGCTTGAAAAAAGAAAAAAAATTTTATTAAGGAAAACATAATGAAAATAACGAAAAAAATATTTTATTGGGTATGCGTAACTGCAGGAAAAGCGTTTTTCGTTAAAGGAAAAGCTTTAAATTTTTTTTAATAAAAAAATAATTTTTTTTTAATAAAAAATTTTAAATATTTGATTTTTTTACAAAAATACTTCAGAAAAAAGCACTTTTTCGATTAAAAAAAAATAAACATTTGCTTTTATAAAAATATTTTTTCACTATATTGTACAAAAATAATTCGTTAGTTAAAAAATAATTATTATTTAAAAAAACCTGCTAATAACAAAAAAATAAAGCAACACCTGAATTTCACTAAGCAAAAATAAAAAATAAATATACATATGAATTTTAAAAGTAAAAAAAATAATTTAATTTTTTCATTTTCATTTTCTCATTCTTTGTCTGCTAGCATTTCACTTCGTTAGCCTCCAAACTAATGTACGTTGACAGCAAACATTTTGCGCAAGACATTTCAGACACTCGCAGCAAACAAATATGTTACTATAATTATAAAAATCATCAGCATTTTTAATTAAAATTTCTTAAAATATCACAAATACACCATTTCGCCTTCGAATCCAGCTTTTTAAATATATTTAAAGTAATTGCATTTCTTTTCGCACACAAGTCTTTGCAAATGCATACAAAATGCTTGCGCCAGTGTGGCCAGCGTACTCAACTGTCATGTGTGATACTTCAATTAGATGCTTGACCCGCATTTGCGGCGAAAATCTGGCAAAGTGGCAAACGTTTCGTCTTGCGCGTACTTAACAGAAAGTATTTGAATGTGTATTTAAATTTCTTTTGAATACATACATACATATGGTAAGCGCATGTGTGTATATGAAATTATAGATGTATTTGGGAGGCATAGCTTCCAGATTTATCATTTTAATTTCTGCTGTTTTTTTGTTTAATGAAACTTTTTTCTATTTTTTTTGCTTAATGTAAATTATTTACCTATACACTGGGCCTTTTTTGTTTGTTTGTTTATTTTTGCTTTTGACAACCCATTGAACTCCGTGGCGTAGAGATACAGCATACTTAAAGTAATTACCAAAGGTTTATATTTAGAAAAAAAATTTTTGTTGTGAGTGAAAAATATGTTGCAGTATATATATGTATATACTATTTGTTTATGAGTTCTCTAAATAAAGAAAAAAAAAATGACTGAAATTGTTTTCAGCGTTTTTTTCAAATAAAAAAGCAAGGAATTATGCTTGGTAAATTAAAAAAAAAATTAAAAATAAATTAAAAAAAAAATTTGTTTAAAATCTTTATTAAAAAAAAAAAATAAATAAATAATAAAATAAAATATTATTATTTGAAAAAAAAATGTAAAAATAAAAATTAATATTTTTTTCTTGAAAAAATTAAAAATAAATAAAAAAAAATTTTGCTTAAAACCTTTTAAAAAAAAGATGAATATATAAAATAATAAAATAAAATATTATTTTTTGAAAAAAAAACAATATATTTAAAATAAAAATTAATACTTTTTTTTTGAAAAAAAAAAAAAAAATATAAATATAAATATTTTGTTGAAAATTGTTAAGTAAATTTTAATATTTGTAAACATTTAAAAACTAAGACTACTCACCTTAAATATCTAAAAAATATATAATTCTTCAGCTATCAAAATGTTGAAAATTTTTTAAAATCATTAGTTTTTTTTTAATAAGAAAACATATTAAATATATTTATATATTATAATTAATGTTTTTCTTGATAAATACAATAGTCTTAGTCGTGCAAAGACTATGTGAAAAATCTCGCCTAAACCCTTTCACTACCAATGATTCTGCGCCTCTGTTTGTTTGGGCTAGTTTTCTCTATGCAGCTTCAACCGTTATATAACTAGATACACAATTTGGTATACATATATTTCCATTTAGGTATGTATGGCATTTTTAAGCGGAAGCAATTGTTCAAGTATGTAAAATATTCCAATTGCTCGCGGCGCATGAAAGGGCTGCACGCCGCAACAGGAGCCAAACTAAGTATTTAGATGTATATATTTATATGCTGTGGGTTTTTGTATATATATATTGCATGTGTACCATTTTAATTGAAGAAAGAAAGCAAACGACAATTTAAGGGAAATCGTAAAAATAATACTTCCCGGGAGAATCGCGCTTCAGCACCTTGAAGGTGCGTCGGTTTGATGAGCGCTACGCACGGACTGTCTGTCTGGTTAAGCATGTGTATGTGTGTGAGTTGGCCACAGAAAAGTCGAGTAATTAGCACGAGTGGTTTTTCTCACGTAAAAGTGGCAGTGCAGATTTGTCACAGGAGTTAAAAAAACTTAAAAAATTAATTTTAATGAGAAATACTAAAAAATATGAAGGTATAAATTTAAATGCTCAAAATATGCATTTATTAACCCAAATATTGCTCTTAATTGTAGATGATTTTAATTTTTTTTTTTATTTTTTTCATTATTTATTTTTTTTTAATTAATTTTTTTTTCAATAAATAAATTAAATAAGTTTAATTTTTAAAATTTTGTCGTACTTTTTTCAATACTTAATGTTTTTGTTTCAACTTTTTTCATAATAATATTTCAATAAAACTGATTTTTAAATTTTTGTTCTATTTTAAATTTTTTTCTATTTTTTTTTCTATTATTAGAAACTTAAAGGCTTTTTTGAAATATGTTTGCGTTTCATAATAAATTATAATAGTTTTTTAAGATATAAAAATATTTTAATTTAAGATAAATTTTTAAAAATATTTTTTCATGAAATTGCAGATTTTTTTTGTATTACAAAATTTTTATTACAATCTTTTTTGGCATGTCAATTTTTTTCAATATTATAGTGAAAGTTTTATGTTTTTCGATAAATAAATATTTTAAAATTATGTTTGTTTCTAATTTATTTCATTACTTAATAATTTTTGAGAATAACTAAAAATTCAAAATAATTTTTTGGCACTCAATTTGTATGAAATAATTTTTTTATTGCAATATAATTTTTATTTTTTATATATATATATATGTATATATATTATATGTTATATATATATATATATAATTAAATAAGTTATATAATTATATACTTAAATAAGTCATATATATATATATACATCATGAAGATCTTTTTTATATGCTATAAACTAAAGTTTTTAAAATTAATTAATTTAATTTTTTTTTCACTTAATTTTTTTATTACTTTTGATACTAATTTTTCGTGAAATATGATTTTTATATTTTTTACTTAAATAAAAATGTGAAATAAAAATTTTTAAAATATTTAAAAATGTAATTGAGAATAATTTTCCTCAACATGTTGTTCTTTTATTTTAAAATTCTTTTAATTTTTTTCTGTGAAATGTGTTTTGGTTTTTTTTTTATTTAAAATTAATTAATTTATAAAACTTTCAAAATTATAATTTTTTTTAATTTACATTTTTTGCTTAAATTTTTTAAATTTATTTTTGGTAATAATTTTTCTTAAAATATTATTTTTTTTTTATTTAGATATTATTTTATTTAAAAAAAATTAAATTAAGTGTAATTGCGAATAATTTTCCTCAACATGTTTTTCCTTTGTTTTAATATTATTTTAATATTTTTAATTTTTTTCTATAATATGTGTTTTGATTTTTTTTAATTAAAATCAATTATCTTATAAAACTTTTCAAAATTATAAATTTTTATTAATTTACTTTATTTGCAATGCATAACTTTTTAAAATTGATTTTTGGTAATAATTTTCCCTAAAATATTATTTTTTTATTTAGATATTATTTTATTAAAAAAAATTAACATAATATTTTTGAGAAATATTTTTTATTTAGATATTATTTTATTAAAAAATTAACATAATATTTTTGAGATATATTTTCGTTAAAATGTTATCTCTTATTAATATTCTTTTATTTTGTGAGTTCTTTTTGTAATAATATCATTTTTCAAAATTTTATCTTTTTATTATTTTTAACTTTTAAATTTTTTTAAAAAAATTTTCTTTGATATGTAATTTTTTTTTGTATATATTATTTTATTTACAAAAGTATATAACAAAATATTAAAAACAAAAAAAAATTTATAATGTTTCATTTTTTAAGTTTTACAATTTTTACAATAATTAACTTAACTTTTTCTTAACGTGTAATTTTTCATGATTTTTTCGCATTCAACTTATGTAATTAAAAATTAAAAGGAAAGTATTTTTAAGTATAATTAAAAATCTAGCATAACGTTCTTAAGAAAAATTTTACTTAAAATAAAATTTATTGTCAATTGTAATATAATTTAAAAATTTTCAGAATATTTAAAACACAGTTTTTATATATTTCTTTATTAATTATTTATTAATTTTTTAAAATAATTTTTTACCACATTTATTTATTAAATATTTATTTCTAATTGCTGTTATTTGTTATTTATTTTTTTTCATTTTTGTTTTGTTTTTGCTGGCAATATCCGTTTAACAACTCAAGGGACAAATTAATGACGTCTGCAAGATTTATATACTCTTCGCCATCAATTAAACTTTTAAGCAACAACTATATTTAACTTTTGTATGTATGAATATGTGCCTATATACGTATGTATGTGTATGTAGCCGATTACCTAACTTAGGCCTAGGCCCACAAAGAAAACTTTACAGTTTTGTGTAAAATTATTTTTGTATTGTTTCAGTGCCTAATGTGCGTGCATGTGTGCGTTTGTATATATGTGTGTGCGTGAGTGCCTTAAAAATACGTGTCTGCCTTCTGTCAACTCTCTATGCCATTTGGCGCTTTTAGCTTTTCACAGCTTTAATATACGCAATTTATGTATTTTCCTATGCATGCGTTTGTATGTGTGCGTGCATGTGAACATTTTTCGTTTTAACTTCAAATTTAAGTGAGTTGTCGCCAGACAGCCAACGAAGCGGACGCGACGAACCGGTAGCCCACCAAGAGCAATAAAAATATGCCCATATGTATGTGTGTGTGTAGCACAGCATCTTTTTTCATCTTCGCACGCGTCTGTGTGCGTGCGCACGCACGTATACATACATATGTACAATAAGCTCACAGCGACGTCAGGCAAAGGTATTTAGCAACACCTAAATGTTTTCGCTTTTTCTGCTTATATTCATACATATTTGTTTGTGTGTATGTATGTACAGTTGTCTCAAAGTTGTTGTTGGTTGCCTTGTGTCGATAAAGTTTTCGACGATTTGCTTTTGTTGCTGCGACGCGCTTGACGAAAATAAATTCACTTAAAATTGTTTTAACTATTTTAGTTTTTTGGCATACCCCCAAAACGCCCCCCTAAGCGCGGCGCACAGCGTCACAAACATGTGTGTCTGCTAGCAAGCTTATACGCCTATAAATATGTGAATATGTATATGCAAGTGTGCTCACAAATGCTGTCTGAATTGCGTACAAACACCCGACAAATTCGTAGGTAATTAAATGAAAGCGAAAAAGTGTCGCGTAAACGGCAAAACAAAAACTGAAAAAACGCGAGATAATTTTCGACAAAACAAAAGTTTTACAGAAAACGAAAACGAAAAAATGCGGTCTCAAAGCTATCGCGCACGCTGTCAATTGATCGATTTGCATCGCTGGCGGCCAGCGCAATCATGCGAGTAAGTAAATGTGTAGCCACACATAGGCGCGCGCGCACGGAAATATATGTGCGCTTATCTACAACGTGGCCAACACACGGCCAGCACGCCGACACAGGCAAGCACATTGATATTTGTTTAGTTGTTGCCACTTCATTTCGCATTTATTGCAGTCTAATTAAAAGTCACGCACTTTACGCGATGCCAGGAATTGCAACCGCACATGCACAAGCGCGCAAATACACACTCGCGCGCACATACATGCATGCGCATCTACATAAGCGCGCGCTCTCAGCATGTAGACCGCCATACTTGCATACTCACGTTTGGCAATAATGCAGTGTTTTAGCTCTGAGTACGCACTGTTGCTGACAATGCTGCGCGGCCCACCGCACTATGCAACTCTAATGCTCGCGCGCAACAACATATCGCGCGCTACTCAACTTGTTGTTTTACACTCATCTTCAGTTTGGTTTTTTTCGCGGTTTATCGTCTGTTGGCAGTTTTGGTTTTTAGTTGATGTCCATTGCCTGCCGCGTTGTGCCCTGCTGGCCCCCAGCGCAGCCCTCTGGCTTCATTTACACTCGCCACTGGCATGCAGTCAGTCTGTCAGTGGCATCGCTCTACTTTGCGCCATTTAGCGACAACTGTCCGACACGCACTTCACGTCACTTCCCGTCCGTACCGGCTGCCAACGAATTTCCCTTCGATGTCCGCGCAACAGCATCGCTCGCTCGCCTATTGGTACAACCCCTTATCGCCGCTCTAAATGCTGTTTGCTGCTGTGCACGGCGAGTTGTGGTATCTATGCCGTTGTCTGCTGCTCTGAACACCTTGCTAACCTCGTCGCGACAATTGACGACGGCAGCGACAGCATCTCAGCGCGCTTGCATGTGCCTTACATTTTGTGGTAATTCATGCATGTATATTATGTGCGCGCTAGGTGGCGGGCGCATACATACATTTGCGTTCGCATATAATGTTGCGCGCTTCACTTGAAAAAGTGCGTTGTGCGCGATTGTTTTTATAGTGGTTGTTGGTGATTTTAATTTTTAAGTTTTTTCGCCTTTTTGTGATATTTCCGTTGCGTTGTCGATTTCCGTCAGTTTTTTAACTTTCACGTATATTTTCGAGAGTCACTGTGTTTAGCTTTTTTGGCGATTATTTAATTAATTTTATTTTAGTTGGTATTATATAGTAATTCTGTGATTGCTCCACTTAGCTGAAATATATTTATCTTAGAATAGAAGTGGCACGTTGAACCTTGAGTAAGAGGAGAAGGTCTTTGAAGTGATTTGTATTCTCGCCCTCCATTACCTTCTCGACCGTCATGGTTTATTCTATTATTGCATACATATGTATTTCTAGGCACATAAAATGAATGAAAAAGCATTGGTAAACAGCTTTGGAAACTCCACTTTGCTCAGGAGAGTGATTTTTGGTTGGGGTGTCCGCGAGTGGGCACCCTTAGAGTCCGTACAAAATTTCAGTGAAACTAAGCAAATTCTTTCAATTGCGTTCATTATTCAAACCAACGGTTTCATCTTTTCATACATATATGTATGTTTTTCACCTATATTTTATATTTGTTTTATTTTCATATTTTTCTCGTTGTTGTATTGTGTAGCCCTCAGTTTGTTGTACAAAAATTTAATTGCTCGCGTTTTTATGTGCCACACTTGTCTTTTTAAAATAAAGTGCGTAAATTCCTCACATATATACCTAAGCACACACAGGTTTCAAGCAGCATTTGTTGCTTCTACTTTTTATCTGTTCCTTTGTGGCTTTTAGTAGGCCTTACAGATCTTGGCTGTCATTTCAGCGCAAGAAATATGTGTCACTTCGTACTTTGATAATTAGACAGTTGCTCATAAGTGAAATAGGATAATATGTAGAATATATACATTTGCATTTAGAATAAATACCAGCACATACGGCTAGATATATGTATATGTGGGTGTGTCGACGTGTTTGCTTGGTTGTTACAGAAATTGTGGCAAAGTTTGAAATTAGTTTCATACTTTTATCAAGTGAATTGGAGAGTCTCCGAAACTACTTGACGGATTTGAAAAATTTTTTGACCGTTGAGAAGCTACACACTCTGCGGTGAACAAAGACTATATTTTATTTTCAAATAAGTTTGGTAGCCTTATAAAAACGCCAGTACTGTGAAGTCTAAAAATGACCGAAAAATTCCGTTCATCGCGTGCGCTCTTATCTCAAGTGGAATGGCAATAAATAAACCAATGAAAATAACCAATCAAATTTATATGTCATGGGAATTTTTTTTTTGGAAAAAATTTGTTTAAAAATTTTGCAAAATTAATTTTTTGGAAAATTTTTAATAAAAAAAGGAAAAAAATTGAATTACTTTTAAAACAAAAGTTTTATTCTGTGGGATTTTTTTGTTTGGAAAACCCTGTTTTTAAAATTTTACAAAATTTACTTTTGGAAAATATTTCAATTTTTAATAAAAAAAGGAAAAAAATTTAAATTACTTTTAAAATAAAATTTTTATTGTGTGGGATTTTTTTGTTTGGAAAAAACTTTTTTTTTGAATTAAAATTTTGAAAAAAAACTAAAATTAAAATTTTTTAATTACTTTTAAATTAATAATTTTTATTGGGAGGGAATTTTTTGTTTGAAAAA
This sequence comes from Bactrocera correcta, assembly GCA_027475135.1. NCBI lineage: Eukaryota > Metazoa > Arthropoda > Insecta > Diptera > Tephritidae > Bactrocera > Bactrocera correcta. The sequence continues at coordinate 4,568,407 of CM050326.1, forward strand.
TTTTTTTTTGTTTTCAAAATTTTGCAAAACCAATTTTTGGAAAAATACTAAAATTTTGCTAAAAAAATATTTAAAAAAAATTTTGAAATTTTTGAAATACATCTAAAATAATTAATAGCTTTGGAAAAGCTATTTAAGTTTTTTTAAATAAATATTTCTTCTAGAAATCTTAAATATTATTAATAAAGTAATGGCATTCGCTTAAAAATTTTGAAAAAAATTTAGGAAAAGACGATTTTTTCTAACTTGCAAGTGGATATGCTCTTAATAAACAATTTTAAATGTCATCAACAAACAAGAAAGTTAATATCATCACTTAAAATGCAAAACCGCGTATTATCAAAAAAAAATCGAAAATCAGGTTCAGATGTAGCAATGAATATATAATCATTTCATAGCCAAAAATTTTGTTTCAATATGAGTGGCTTCTATTATAACGGTTTTGCTTCGTCTGCTAACTTATGAAAAGTGATGTTACGTTATTTTGGAATTTAGGTGACGATACTGAATATTTTTTTTTATTACATATTATATGTTTGGTCGTCTAAGCGCCCACATGTGCCAGAAGATAGTTTATTTCGTATAAGATTACGTGTTTTCTTCTTAAACATATAATTTTTTAACAATAAAAAAAAAAAAAAAAAACAAATTAAAATTTAGCAAAAAAATATAAGAAAAAATAAAAATTCTAAAAAAAAATAAATTAAAAATATTAAAATTTTCTAAAAAAAAGTATATAAGAGAAAATTAAACATATACGAAAAAAATTAAAAATATACGAAAAAATAAGGGAAAAAATTAAATTTTTACCAAAATAAAAAACTAAAAACAAAAAAAAAATATTAAAAAATTTCAAAAAAGCTAAAAGAAAAAATTTAATTTTGTTTTATTTTATAAATTATTTGTACAATACTTAATATTCTACAAATAAATATCTAGCAGCACTGGCAGCAGAGGCTTTCGGCTGTCAAAAAAAAAATTAAATTTTATTAAAAGAAAAAGAAAAGATTAAAATTTTACAAAAAATAATAACAGAAAAAATTTAAATTTCCAAAAATTAAAAATAAAATTAAAATTTTTCAAAAAATAAAAATGAAAGAAAACACCGCGTTGTTAATTAATTGCACATTTCAAGCTACTGAACAGTGAACAAGTTGTGGCATTCAAAATTTTGGTGCTTGGCAATTATTCCAAACAATTTGATTTGTAGACTGCCTTTAAAAAAATATAGTAAGCATGCATCGCTACATATACGCTATACACACACACACAATTATGCCAACATATATAGGTATGTATGTTTGTGTGCAGACATTAATTTCATTGTTGAAACTGTTTTTGACCTGTTTGTGCTTCACATAAATTCGTAAAAGTGTTTTTTGTCAGCAAGTTTTGAACCAGATCTATGCATAATTTTTTTTATTTTTAATTTTTCATACAATGACTGGTGATAAAAATGTATAAAAATACTTATACATCTGACTGCAACTAGATTGGCTAGTCACTAATCACTAGTGAGTCGCTTTTGTATTTTCCAGCCTATTTCGTGCGCTGAATGCAAGCCTTTTGCATTTATTCATTTATTTTAACTATTTTTGGAAATCAGTGGGCGCATCTAATTAGTGAAGACAATAAAAAGTTTTAAATATTCAATTAAAATAAATTAATCATTTGAAAGCGGCTGACAGGCGCTGTCAATTATAACTGGCAGGCGGGTTGGAAAAGGAAAACCTGAAAAAAAATTAAAATAAATATTGGAGCAACGAATAAAAATATTTTTAAAAACTTGTGTTCGTACGTAATCGCATGCATTCATGCATATATGTATGTATATTCACATATATTATAGTATATATTTACATATACATATATGTGCATACTCATATACATTCATTCATATATACATATTTACATCCATACTTGACTACTATGCAGCATTTAGCACATGACTGGGCGGCAAAGCACTAAAGTGTAACAAAATTAAATGAAGCACCAACAACAAAAAGCTATATGTCAGCACACGCATACATAAGTATACAACTGCATTGCATAATCCGTGAGTTTTTGGTTTTTTTTTTCCGAAAAAATATCACATTTCCAAATAAAATGGGCGAACAAACAAGGGCTGCTGCTACAAACCTTATTGTTCACTCCCAATTGTTGTTGCTGTTACTATTTGGTAGTTTGTTACTTTGTGGAAATATAGAGGCACGAGTATGCATATAATTTGGGCTCTTCGCAGCTCCATTGTTGGACTTTTTTTTAGGTTATGTGTGCATATGTTAATTGGTCTAAATCAGCACATAACAATAGCAACAACAAAACAGTAATTTTTGTCAAATAAATGCATGTCATTGTAGAAAAAAGGTCCAACCAAGTTACACCTTAATGCTGCTGCACTTAGACACACACAAACTCACACGCACACATACAAACGGACATACAGAAATATAAACAAACTGATTAAGGAAAATGAGAAATTTTCAAGCAATTTGTGAGAGCTGGAATTTAAGCAGCGTCGAGACAGCGTCCAAATGCTAATATAAACTGTTTCGTAAGGTGAAAGAGTGGTTAACGGTGAGAAGGTCGACTTTGGGTGGCGCTCGCAATTAGTCTGGGCAAAGGGCGTATGTTAACGACAAGAAAAAATATAAAAACTATTTATATTATTAAACTTTGTAGCAACATGCTCCAATAGTATAAAAAATGTATAAAAGAAAATGTTGTAATAACGGATGTATAGAAGAAAGCAAAAAATGAAGATTAAGAAATTAAAACTAACTATCTTATATAGAGAGATTAAAAAAAATGTTTTAAGAAAAACTATTTATTTCAGATTTTATTCAACCATTTAAATTATTTTTTTTGTATGTAATATGGTTTTAATAAAAAAAAAATATTTTATTTCAAATTTTATTTAACTATTAAAATTATTTTTTTTTGTAGTAAAAAAATTTGTAATTATTTTGAGATGTTTTTAACTAATAACTAATTTGCTTCAGTACAATAAACATTTGTTTTGGTGTTAAGCTTTTGCTATTTTTTTGAAATTTTTTTATAAAAATTTTTAAATAAAATTATTGGAAGAAAATAAAAAAATTTCAGTTGAAAAAAAAAATTTACTCTTTACAAAGTTTTATTTACTTTTTTAGCAAAATATTTTTTTTTTATATTTTTCTTGAAAATTGCTTATAAATCTTTATATAAAAATAATTTTATTATAAAAAATAGAAAAGTTTCTGTAGAAAATAATTATGGTTTGAAAAAATTTTATATTTTTTAAATTTAAATGTTTTTTGTTTTTAATTTTTTTAAATTTTAAATGTTTTTTTCTTTTAAATACAATAAACCATAATTTTAGTATGAAAATAATTTTTTGAAATTTTTTGAAATTTGTTTATATAAAGAAAATAGCAAAAATATAAAAGTTTCAGTATACAAAAATTTGTAGAAAATGTTTTTAGATTTTTTTGTTATATAAAATTAGATTTAAATACATTACATTTTTTATTATTAAATTTTTATTGTTTATATTGGATTATTTTTGGTATGCATTTGTGATTAAATTATTATTTGTAATTTCTTGGCCATTGCTTTTAATTTTTTTTTGTATAAAGAGAATATAAGAAAATAGAAATGTTACACCAAAACATGGTATTCTTTTAAAATTTTTTAATAAAAAATTTATTTAAATACCTTTAAGTATGTTTATGTGTTTGTTATAAAGTAATTGTATTACATTTTTTCAAATTTGTTTTTAAATTTTTTTAAAGATTTTTTCCTCTCACAAATACAGTTTTACTTTTCATATATTTTTTAATTAAATTTTTCTAAATTTTATGGCTTTATTTGCTTATTTTATTATTATTTTTGGAATTCATTTGTAATTAATTATTATTTTTAACTTATTGCTCATTAACTTCACTTACAAAATTATTATTCTGTTTCTATGTTCTGTTCTATTATTTTGCTTTTATATTTTTTGTAAATTTACAGCCTTTTTATTTTTTTATTACAAAATTATTTTATTTAATATAAAGTTTCAATAAATTATCGGTTTTAAATATTTTTGATTTTTTTTTAACTTTTTTTCTTTTATATAATAAATAATTTTTTTTGCCTCTTTTGTTAGCTGAATATTTATTTATAAGTATTTAAGATTGTAATTGTTGGCAGCATTTTATCAGCGCAAATATTTCTAACACTTTTAAACAACTATTTATAGCCATTTACGAAAAACACGCTCAATAAAGCGCTTCATTTGGCTTGGTAAAGCCATTCAATTCAGTCAATACAGCGAAGATCAAATAATGAAAACTCACAGCTCTTGTATGTCTCATGTACATAAACGAGAGTGCCTAGTATTTATTTTGTTTTAATATTAAACATATTTTTGTTTTTTAGTTTCTTTACACTAGACTATATTTTTATGTTTTCAATTATTTACATTAATTATAATTTTATTTTAATGTTTTTAAGTTTTTTTTATATTTAATTTCGTGTGACTTTACATAATTTTACAGTATTTTGATTTTAATTATTTTTATTTTCGCATTTTTGTTTTTTTTTTTTCAGTTTCCACGCGACTACAGCTCCGATTTCATTATCGTGCGATTCACGCTTTGCTTTGGCGCGCCGCCACCACGACCTGACTTCATTTAAATTAGTTTTACTTTCGGGTTTTCGATACTTTTTGGCTCACTTTTGTTGCATTTTTTTCCTTAATTTTCTCGATACAAATTTTCTGGAATTTAGGTTAAACAGGTTTAGCACTTGTTGCTCACCCAGTCGTGCATGCACAAGTGCCAGCAGCTACCACCACACATTTATGTGTGTGTATGTATGTATATGTGCACAGCAGCACAGATTATACAAAGTATTGCCGGCATTGCATGTGACTGTGTCACTGTTTACGCTGCACAAAGTTCGGTTATTCATTAGGCGGTGACGTTGGCGCGTTGCTCAGCCCAGTCACTCAATGATTTGTGCAGCGACTCAGTCACTCATTCATTTCGACAATACTTGAATGTACAATTGACCGACTGCCCACAGCTGATTGCCTGACCGGCTAGCCAGCAGGCCGGTGCCACCTTCCGTTTGCCACACAGCCATACATGGGTGTGTGTGTGTGTCGAGTGTATGTTTGCCGCCCCTCCCAGCGCATTTCGCAGTTCGTAAAATGTTGGTCAGTAAGTGAAGGTAGACAAAACGTGCAATTCATTTAAGCATTTCTTGTAGCAAGTGTGTTGTTATTGTTGCGGCATGCTTGCTACACGTTGCAGGCTGCTGGCTGCTGTGCGTTTGTTCCGCAATTTCATTTGTCTCGATTTTTGGGCAATTTCCAAGCGATTACTATAATTAAATGCGTACAAAACGAGGAAATTTGTGCAGCCATTATAATTAGGCGGCTGCCGGAGCCAACAGTGTACTTATGTATACATACTTGCATAAGTGTATATACTTATCTGTTTGTTGGTTTTTGTTTTTTTGGTGATTTTTTTTTATTTTGTTTTGTTTGATTTTATGTTTGCTGCCTTTGGTTTTGCAGTCGCATACTCATGCATACCAAACATATGTACATATATACATATGTATATGTGTGTGTGTCTTGCAGGCGCTGAGCTGGCAACAAGCGCATGTTGCATGTTGCTGTTGCGTTTGCTTTGATTACTTTATGTCAAATTGACCCTTGAGCTGGTGCTTGGTCTAATTTGATAATTTAAGGTTATCGCTTCACTTACATTCACACACACACACACATGCACGCAAGCCAAGTGCAAATAACGGCACACATGCGCACATATGCTTTTCGTCATGTCTTGTTAACGGTCTTTCGGCCAGCTGTTTCGCTCCTTTCCTTTCTTTTGCAATGTGGGCGTTTTATCTTATTCCGTAAAGGCGTGGCACTCTTCGTTTGACCGAGAAATGTCAGAAATTAGTGAAAGGATTTTGTGTCAGAACTTAGCAGTGCACCTTATTATTATATACTCTTTCGGCAGATTTCAGTAAGGGAAAGTAGTTGGAAGCAGAAATCAAGGCTATTTTTAGTCTTTTTGGTTTTATTTGGTACTTCTGCGTGATTTGTACAGAAAATTAATTAATTTTAACCCTTTTGACTAAAAATTATAAAATATTTGTAGTGGAAAATAAATATCAATACTTAAAATCAAAAAGTGTTGTTGAATTAGTTGAATTGTAATTTCGAAATAATTACGACACTTTTTGCTGAGAAATAATACCCAAAGTTAGTAGTAATTTTTTAATTGGAATTTAATATTTACTAACCTAGGGTAAACGATGGGGTTCTTCCTCTTCTTCTTTATTGACGTGGACACCGCTTAGCGCACCAGTCGTGCCAGTCAAAGTATAGCCAGGTTCTTCTTCATCTGGTGTTAGAGCTGAAAAAGGGATAACAAAAAATATAGAAATTTTCGAAAATTTATAAAAAAATCACTTGTCGACAGTTAATATACCGTTTTTGGCATTGCTGCTTGCGAAATAAGTTTTCTCAAGTTAAACTCCGAAGCTAAAGGTTGCAGAAAACATTTTCGCAATATAAAAGCATCGGTAAATTAAGCGCTTTGTTCAGATCGCAACTTCTAACGGCCATCAGCTGGTTTTCTCAATCATTATAAGTCGCCTGGTTTCATTATAATGTGAGAGGAGTCTAATACTTCGGTTAATTGACATTAATTTGAGTTTCTAGTATTGATTTTTTCACTTATTTTTTCTGTCCAAAATATAATTATTGTTCCTATAACCTCTGCGTGTCCTCCTTTAGTTAAAAAAAAATTAGTTTTCTTTCTTTTTTTATCAAAAATAGAATTATTGTTCCTCTAACCTCTGCGTGTCCTCTGCGAGTTGGCAAAAAAAACCTCTTTTTCCTATAAACATTGTAAAGCTCAATTGTTTGCCCTCTGCTTACGCTGCCTAACACCCGCTACATTCTTGGAATTTTATACCCCAACATGCAGCGTCACCCAAACAATTTTTTACTTAAGATCCATTTAATTCACGCTTTATAGTTGCCACCTAAAAGCATAATAAACTTAACAACAGCAATTTATTAAATTAAAATACACACTTTAAAAGCCATTTATCAGCACGAGAAAATAAAAAATATAAAAAAATATTAAATGAAATTGATAAACCACGCAACCGAAGAGCGTGAAAAATGCCACGAAACTCGTAAAAAAGTATAAGGAAACCATTTAATTCAAGCGGCCTTTGACGATTGCGTGTGCGCTGGCAACATGTTAATTAAATTGTCGCCGCTTATGGGCAACAACAACAAGAAAACAATCAATTTGTACACGCTTAAAAGAGCAGTCATGCGCTGCTGGCGCTTCTGGGTGCCACACACGCACAGTTCCTCGCTGCCCATCAAGCATTTGCTTTGCTACTTCCTACTACTCCTGTCGTGCCTAATTTACACTCGCACGCTTGTTTTGGGGTGGTAATTGAAATTCAATTGCTGGCAAGCCAATAAAAAAGCGATAAATACAAACTTGAAGTGCATTTTGATTAATTCGTGTCACTGCAATATAAACATAAAGGACATCAAGTGCTGCTGTTTGGGGGAGCAGTGAGCCTCATAATTTACGAGCACCGCAGGTTCTAAGTGCTTGCAGTGGAAATTTCGCTCACTTGAGCTTTAGTGTTGCACTAAAGGACAATCACATGACCACTTATGTGCCTGTATGTGTGCGGGCGGCTACTTAGCTGTTCGACTTTTGGGCATATTGCTTTAACAGTAAATCGTTGTTGGCGTTTTTCTCGCTTGTGCGCCGTTTAAATGTGAAGTAGTGGTTTCGCTAAGTCTTCCTTCAAAAAAAAAAAAACAGTTTTTTGTTTTTGTAAGTTTGGTTCGTGTGGTGCGTTTTGGCGACGCGCCGGCGCACGTTTGCCGCATAAAACCGGCAAAGTTTTCGTTTTTTTGTTTTAGCCAACACTCGAGCAACAGCAAAGTGTCGCCAAAAGTGCAGCCTACAAGTGGTGTAATAAATGCAACAAAAACAACAACTAACAAATAACACGTATGTATGTACATACCTTTAAATGTATTTTTGTGTCTATTTTTTATATATGTATGTGCGTGCATTCACACACTTTTTTCATATATCTATGCATATGTGTGTGCTTTTATGTAAATTTGTGTGTGTGCCACAAATAGCCACTTGAGTACTGAAGCATTTCAATTGACATTGTTTTTGTGTCTTAAGCTGTTCGCTTTGTAATTTATTAAATTGCTTTTGTTTTTGCTTTACTTTTAATTGTTTTTTTTTTTTTTTAATTTTTTTAATTTATTTTATTTATTTTTTTTTTTTAATTTTTTTGTTCCAACACTTGTGCGTGTCTTTGTCACTTTGTATCGCATTTCAATTCATTTAGTGAGCGCGCATTGGTGCCAATGACCTTAGGTGACAACTGGCCCCACACACACGTAAATGCATAAGCACACTTGAAAACAACAGTAGCAACAAACACTGCCGGCATTTGTCAATTTAAAAATAAATTACTCGCACATAAATCAACGAATGGCTACTGCTCATGCAACAATATGGGCTTGCGAAAAATGTCAAATATACATACAAACACACACACATACACCTGAATACATGCAAATACATAAAATAACAAGAAAAAATGCTAGCTTCGGGAGCAGTGAAGCTACAATACCCTTCACAAATAAAAAAGGTCTTGAATTTGATCGTGCGGTTTGTATGGCAGCTATATGCTATAGTGGTCCGATCTGAACAATTTGCTTGGAGATTATACCATTACTTTGGAGAATAATCTGTGTCGAATTTCCTAAAGATATTTCGTCAAATGAAAAAGTTTTTCATACAACAACTTGATTCTGATCGTTAAGTTTATATGGCAGCTATATGCTATAGTGGTCCGATCTGAACAATTTGCTTGGAGGTTATACCATTACTTTGGAGAATAATCTGTGCCGAATTTCGTAAAGATATCTCGTCAAATGAAAAAGTTTTTCATACAACAACTTGATTTTGATCGTTAAGTTTATATGACAGCTAAATGCTATAGTGGTCCGATCTGAACAATTTCTGCAGAGATTGCATTACTGCTTTAATTAATAATTCAAGCCAAATTTCGTGAAGATATCTTTTCAAATAAAAAAGTTTTTCATAGAAGAACTTGAACTTGATGGTTCAGTTTGTGTGGCAGATACATAGTATGCTATAGAAACACTTATACTTGTATGTATATATTTTAGAGCATCTCCAACGTTTTTTTCTGTGTTTTATAAACTTCGTGGCAAACGTAATACACACTGTTTTGGGTATAAATATAAAAACTAAGAAAGGCGAAATTGATGAACTGCCGAACTGTCGCTGTGTGTCATTTTGGCGCGAATTATAGGTTCACTTAACGGGCTTCAATAAATACATACATACATACATACATATTTACGCATGTTTGTGTGTGTGTGTAAACGCATAAATTACGCACATTTGGCACATTTTTCTGGAAGATTAAATTGAAGTACAAACAGGTGTTCGTGCCTTCCAACGAAACTCGAAATATATTCAATTGGCCTGACCAGAAAAGTCAATAAAACATCAGCGTGTTGGCAACATCTTAACCCACAGCCCATTTGATAAGTCAAGGATATTCAATGACATTCGATTTTGGTGCTTTGAGTGTGCGTTTGGTGAAAGGTCTGCCGCCTGCCACGGCTGATTTGCACATTTCTCCCGTTAGAACGCGCAATTACTTGCGTGTATTCTACAAATACGTATGTATATGTGTATGTGTGTTTTTATGATGGCGTTTGCTCCTGGTCGCATGCGCATGCTTTTATATTATTGTTTTTCCGCATAAGTATTATTTAATTCCACGCCAGGTGTGCGAGTGGCGTCAGTATTTAAATGCTTGTCAGCCGGTGTCGGACCGCATAAATTAGCGAATCTCAATGGTGTGTGTTGCTTTCCGTTTTACTATGCGCCTATCGCAAATAGGCGCAAGAGAGTATGCAATTTTGCAGTAGAAATTTACATATTTAATTATGTTTACGAAAGCTTTTGGTGAGAAATAATATTTGCCGGCAAAATGTGGTGGAAATTTTTTCGAAATGAAGTAAAACTAACAAAAACGGTAATAATAATATTTGGTTATATTTAAATTAAGGAAATTGCAGATGAGGTATGGATAAGAAAACAAGAAAAACAAATATAAATAAAATAAAAAATTTAATTTTTACTTCTCTATTTTTTATATTGAAAAAAATATCCTTATGTTTAAAAAAATATAAAAAATTACTTAAATGTAGAGTTTATTTTATTTAAATATATAACCATTTAATTCGTATAATTTCTTCTATTTTTTAATTATTTTTAATATTTTTAAACTTTTAAGTTGAAAAAGTTATATAATTTTATTTTTTCTTATTTATTTTATTTAAACATATAAATATTTAATTTACATAATTGCATTTACTAAGAAATTATTTATTTATTTTATATATTCATTTTATTTAAAAATATAAACATTGAATTTATATAAATGTATTAATTAAAAAATTATTTATTTTAATTTTTTATTTATTTTTAAATTAAAACAAATTATAAAACTTTCTATATTAATTTTATTTAAACATATAAATATTTAGTTTATATAATTTTGTTTATTATAATTTCATTTTTAAATATTAATTTTATTTCATTTTTTTTTTAATTTTTTTAGATATTTTTAATATTTTTGAGCATTTAAATAAAAAGTTTACATTATTTTTTTATATTAATTGAATTAAACATATAAATATTTACTTTATAAAATTGTATTTATTAAAATTATTTTAATTTATATGTTAATTTATTTTTTTATTTACTTAAATTTTTAATACTTTTAAATTTAAAATAATACATGTATAATTTTGTTTATTATGAAAATATTTATTTCTATTTTTTTTTACTTATTTTTAATATTTTTGAAATTGAATTAATTTTATTTAAAAGTTAGATTTATGTAATTTATTTCTATTTTTTTTACATATTTTTAATATTTTTGAAATTGAATTAATTTTATTTAAACATTAAATTTTCATAATTTACTTTTTTATTATTTTTGTTATTTTTTTAATGAAAAAAAAATTTTGCTGAGATTTTTAGATTTATTTATATTTTCATACTTTTTGAATTTGCTTTATTTCTTTGCGCAGCTAATCCGCTTTTGACTGTCACATTCTAAAGTTTTTAAATTTTTTTTTTGGTTAGATATTCTTCTTGCTCTTGAATTTGAAGCACTAAAAAAAATAAAACATTCTTGGAAAATTAATTTTGACAATTTTTCCGCAATTTTTCAAGCATTCGTAGCGTTAATTCTATTATTTATAAGTCTATTGCCTTCACTCTCTTTTGTTAGCGCTAAAAATCCTTTTGAATGTTTCTCTGTGTGAACTAATAGACCCCAGCAATTAAATCGCCAATAAATTGCAATGAAGATATTTTAAAATGAAATATTTATGTGCTTTTGTGTTCAAAATTTTTTTTTTTAATTTGTCGCTTTTGCAATTTTACTTTCATCGAAGAGAAAAATTGTAAAAATTGCGTGCAAATGTTGAATGCCGTTGTCAGCTGACTTATTAACTGACATGTGTCAAATTGAGCTAAAGCCGATGTGACAAGCTGTCTGCGGTAATTGAGGGCAGTTAAGCTACAACTACCAACAAATTTATAAGCTTTTATAAGAAATTGAAAAAACTAAAATAAAAAATATTAAGAAAAGTAAAAAATTAAATTACATATTATAAACATTTCTATATACATATATTACGTAATGGAATAATAAACTTTTTAAATATTTATTTAAGCATAACTCAATTATGCATATAATGGAAATTTTTTTGCGAAATTGTAGTCTGGCATATACTAAAAAAAAAACTTTGCAAAATTTATTTATTTTTTGTTGTTTTTCTTTTTTTGGTTGCTTCGACACCCTCGCATATATTCCTACGCCAATCACACTCACCAAAAACTTATACTAAATAGACACTCTCATGTGTTTGAAGGGTGTGGAAAAATATGATTTATGTAGCTTTTCGCACAGTATATTTATAGCGAATTCTTTTTAACTAAAATTTCGCATAATTTAAATTTTTTCCCGTTCCCTAAGCTATTTATGACAGTTAGTCTTTCTACGCCTGTGTTCAGCCCATTGACGACATGGCGACATTTCCATGCGCGATTTACCTTCGTTCTACTCAAAAGATTAATTTAATTTTTGCAGCGCGAAATGAAGACACTTTTGTTTGTTTTTTAATTAGTATTTCGCTACATAGTAATTTTTGCGAATATTTTCTGCTAAATATTTTCCATTGGATTATACGCTACAAGCGCACTAATGCATGACAGAGGGAAAAAGAGAGACGGTGACAGCGACAGCGAGCGGTTCGGTGTTGATGAACGCGTGATCGCTGTGTGCATTCTTGTTGTTGTACGCATTTTAGATCAGCAACAAAAGTAGCAAACAAATAGAAATAAGTATAAAAAAAAGATCAGCAACAAAAGTAAAAAACAAATAAAAATAAGTATAAAAAATCAGAATATTTAAAAGTCGTAAAAATCTATTGGAGAAAACAGCGCTTTTGTGTCAACTTAACGCTGCCATTTGCGCGATAAATTGGCGAAATGTGTGCAGAAATGAGCAACATGTCAAAAAAGTGAGGTTAAATACCAATTGACCGTTTCATAATTTTTAGAATTTTTAAACTTGTCAGCTAGTGCTTTAAAAATGCATATAGAAGTGGTAGATGCTCATTAAAGTCAGCAATATTTGTGCTAAAAGTATAAAAATTTAATAAATATATTAAAGAGTGTTGTCAAGCATTTGACGGTTAAAAAGTGATATGACTTACATAGTGTATGAAATATGCTTATACAAATAAAATATTTATTTATTTACAACACTTTTACATAAATTCTTCTATTGCTTAAAATTATTTTTTAAGTTTTTTTTCGTCAAATAAAATCAATTTTATGCCGTAAGACTATCTCGATAGTTATGAGTTTTAGTTCTTTATTAATTGCTTGACATATCGCAAGACTACGCAAACTTGTGTAAATATACATATTGAAATATTTATGTGCTCTTGATATGACGCCCGACGAGTCTCATAACTGCCATAGTAAAAAATGCATATAAATTTGTTGGTGCGTCAAATCCAGTCAGCTAAATGTTTATTGATTCAATTTAGAAAACCACTTTGACAACGTCATAAACCTCGCCATAAGGCACATATACATAAACGATATGCATTAGTAACGCAATCACTTCAAAAAAAAAAAATCGAAAATCGTTTGCGTAAAATTAGACGCAAGAAAAATTGCAAAAAATGCAAATGAGCTAATAAACTAATTTTTTCGCTTTTTTTTTAATTTATTGTATTAAATCACTTAATTAAAAAATTCAGAGAAATACCCATAAAAATCAATAGCGGTTAGTAGAACACGTTTTTTTTAACAGATTAGCCTAGTATCGAGACGTAAATCGTAACTTCTTCGCACAACAAAAGCGATATCATTTTAGCTATACTAAAAATTCAGAAAACATACAGACATGTACATAGTTATGTTAGCAAAGAAATCTTGTCCAATTAATACAAATGTCTCATTAGAGCCAAATTGTTTGCTTGAGAAATTTCAAACATTAATTAAATGAAGTCACAGTGTTGATAGCTGCGATGGGCGAACAGCCAGCGCACACGAAAATACTATATATTATATATATAAATATTTTTTACCAAATGGATGTATGTATGTCACACATTGTTTTCAGTAAAAACAATATAAATAAAAATCTGCCAAATTAAATGACAACATATTAACCAAAATGACAGAGTTAATTTCTTATATGAAAATATTCTCGCATGCAATTTTTTTTTTTTGCATTCTTATTATTTTTTATAATTATTTAACACACAAATTTTCGCATGCAATTTTTTTTTTTTTTCTTTTAATTCTTATTTTTTTTTATAATTATCTGACACACAAATTTTCGCATGCGATTTTTTTTATTTTTGCATTCTTATGTTTTTTTTCATATTTAGTCGACAAACTTAATATACGCTGTTTGGGGTATGAATAATACTCACATACATACATATATAAATAATATAAGAAAACATAACTTATTTCCACCCATTCCCCTCGCTACCGCAAAAGTTAGCTAAGTGTGCAGCCTCCAGTAGTGCTGCCATAGACTGTGCACTTGATTTTACAAAAATAGCAATAATTAAGGCAAGCTTCCTCAACATTGACAGACTAAACAAAATTGTTACGAAAAATCGAAAAACCGCCTGCAATAACAACAAAAGCATATGTACATACATATGTGCATGTACATATGTATATTAAGTTGCATTTATTTTCGTCTTCGACACAGTTTAGAACAGAACTGAAACGACCTTTGTTGTCTACAAATCATTGGCTGCGCCCACCAACAAGCATACGCACACACACACACACAGTCGGCTGTGCACTTCCTACATCTTGGCCTTTTAGCGTGATTTCTAGCGAGTACACACACACATTCGCATAAGTAAGAGCTTCAATGTATTTATTTTGACTATTGTTTTCCCAAAAATAATTACATATACATATATGTGTGTGCGTATGTATGTTTAAGTAACTACGTAATGCTGTAGGCAATTTCACTTTTCACACGCAGACGACGCAACTTTTGCGTAATTTTTCTGCAACAACAAAAGCACACACACGCGCATCGCACAAGCTGGTATTCAATGCAGCATAGCAGCGGCGTAGCATTTGCTGCGTAAGCGGCGGAGTGTTGTTGCATAAAAGCTGCTGCAACATGCTGTGCGCCGCCATTTCCACCACCCTCTTGTGTGCTGTCTTTACGCAATCTTTAGTTTCTATTCAGCATTTCAGCAATCAACACAGCGGGCGCTTTCCTGCAGCTTTACTAGTTCTATTTATTTTATGTTGCGTTTATATTTTCTTTCAAGTGATTTAGTTTTTAGAATTTGTAACACATGTAATATATGTATATATGTATGTATGTATATATTTTGACTTTTATTTTTATAAGTTGTGTGTTGTTGTAAATGTTGTTGCAAATTATGGTACGCTATACATATTTTGGTTTATTGTGCTACCAGATTAACCTTTTTTTTTATAGTAGGGGGAAGCATCGAAAGCCGGAGTGCGGAGCTTGAATCCGCTAAACCTTATCTACTCCCACCTCAAGACTCTCCCACGGAACCACCGGTTAAGTATTACTTCGTGACAGCGGACTGACAGCTTTCCTACCAGATTAACCTAACCTAACATATATGTATATAAGCTTATGTACCATATGATTTTCCTGCACACAAATTGTTAAGGAAATTCAAATGTTTTTCATTGAATGTAAAATACAATCGTTTAAATTCCGAATATAACATCATTCAAATGTCATCCACGACTTCTTTTGCTTGAATGGATTCAATGAACCCAATTATCGAGTACTTTTACCACTAAATCAAGTCGTATGTCCTAAAGAGCACATTTAATATTGACTTCTAAAGCTTAAATTGAGTCTGGTTTATTGCTAAAGACCAATGACTGCAAATAACCCCACAAGAAGCAGTCTAAAGGTGTTAAATCACAACTTCTGGGCGATTTTTTGCAATAATGGAATCTTCAAACTTTTCTCGCAATTATTCGGTTGTTGCACGTGCTGTGTTGCACATAGCCGCATCTTGCTGGAACCATTGGAACCAGATGTTGTCAAGATCAACTTCTTCCAATTGCGGCCATAAAAAGTTGGCTAACATACATGTAGATCTATACTGCTTTCCATTGACAGTAACGTATTTACCAACTTCATTTCGAAAGAAGTACGGACCGATGATTGCACCAGGCCAAAAAGCACACAAACTGTCCAATTAGATGAATGTAATGTTTGTTCATGAATAATTCGTAGATTTTCTCCGCACCAGAATCGAGCGTTTTGTTTATTTACCGTAAAACTCAGATGAAAGTGAGCCCCAACGGAGAAGATGATTTTCTTAAAAAATTGTTTTCAAATTGTTCCAAGGCAAAATCAGCAAATTCACATCGTTTACGGCGGTACAATGACTCTAGTTCGTGAGTAAGAACTCATTTCTCAAAATCCACTAGGTTGTGGTTTGGGGCAATCCCTATTTTTGAGAACGCCTTGGAAACGATAAATTGTAAATTGTCCTTGGCAACACTTGCCTGAACGGCAGCAGTATTTTCAGAGACCCTGTAATATATATAAATATATATATGATGAACTTGTCATTGAGTTTTCGAGTTACCGATCTGAAATTTTGCACAATAGTCTGTGGAACTGATCGAAAATCAAGTTCTTGTATAGAGAACTTTTATTTGACAGTAAATTTTCATGAAATTCGGCATGAATTATTGTCTATTACCACACTACAATCTCCGAAAAATTTGCTCACATCGGACACTATAGCATGCAGTTGTCATACAAACTGAAAGATCAAAATTAAATTAATTTTTCTATTTAAAAAAATTATGCCAATTATTCCTCCATTTGAAGCCAAAAAACTGTCTATGCATGTTTGCAGTTACAAATATAGAATTATATACTTACATACATAAATACATATATTTAACGAAGTTAAAATTTCTATAAATTTGCGCAAGTTTCAAAAACATATTCAAAAAAACTATGCCTAAATATAACAAACTCAAAAAATTTATTTCCATTGTGATGCGCATGATAATTGCGTGTGACATAAAAATGCATTTTTTTACGACGCGCATCCGCGTGCCTTGAGCACACTGCCGCGTGCATTTTTGAAACATGCAGCATAAAGAATAAATTCTCAATAAAAAAACCTTAAAGTGCATGTCTATTTTTATGCGTGTGTGTGTTTCGTTTAACTGTATGCGCCCAATTCTAATTGCAATATGCCATGACGTCTATATTACAAGGCACTGGCACATGAAGTACATACGTGGTCTAGTGCTCTGTCGCCGGCTTTTTACGCGCCAAAATGGCCGGCATGGACAACGTTTTGCCGCATGACAACTCATAAATGCGCCAGAATGCGCGCACTTTTCCTTGTCTACACCAATAAATAATAATAATGTTTGCCGTTTTGTTGTTGATTCGTAATGCGAATACAGCAGAAATAAATCAAGTGAAAATGTTGCGTTAATTACTTTCACGTTTTTATTGTTTATGCGAAATGTTTGTTTCTGTGTGTGTGCTTGTTTTTGTATGTGTGTCAACAGTTTTGTGGGATTGCCATGCATTCGCCGTTATCCCTTGCAGGTGCCTAGAGATTTTCGTCATTTTCTGGTGCTTAGTGTGCTTGTAGAATGTAGCAATTAATTCTGAACTAATTGCAATGGCGGCAAATGTGCTTTAATTGTGGACAATGAGAATTTAATTCAGCAAAACCGTTCTAAAAATTTTGTTTTTTATTTCAAAATTTAATACTCAGACGTTCCCTTAAGAGTGAAACACTTAATTCTCAAATACCATAGATTGAAAGTAGCTGTCGAAGAGTTAATAAGCAAAGCGCTAAACTGACGTCAGCAAAACAGCTGATTTTGTGCAACTTGAGTGTGTTAGAAAACTAAAAGAGTTCTAAGACAGAAGATAATATGTTACAGGTCAAACTATTTGTAGCTTTTTTATAGTAAGAAACATCTAAAGTATATATAAAATACCAGCATGACGATTCGATTTAGTTAACCGCCTGCCTGTTCGTTTATATGCGAAATAGTCTCTTAGCTCAGATATTAATCTGAAATTTTGCACACGTTTTTTTTTTCTTCTCAAGATGCTTTTAATTGGTTGGAACTGTCGTTATCGAAACACTAAAGCCGAGAATTCATCACAAATTTTGTTAGCGGTTATTGCCATTGGCAAAGCTACGATCTTCGAGCAAATTGTTGAGATCGGGCTACAATGACATACAGCTACCGTATAATGAGATCGAGCAAAATCAAGTTCTTTTATGGAAATTTTTTTAATTGACCTCCAAGCTTTACTAAATTCGCGAAAAGTTATTACAATCCCCAAATATATTGTTGCGATTAAGTAGATAAATATAGCATGCATTATAACAAAAAAGTACCCGGAAATTGTAAATAAAATGCAAAATATTTAATTATTCCTCAATATTTATTTTGTCGCCTTCAAAGTAATCCCCACCAGATGAAATACAGTGACGATTTTTCCAGTTCTCGAAACACTTTTCATAGGAACTTTTTGGGATGGCCTTGAGCTCTTTCAGCGAATTTTGTAGTTTTCTTTTTCGATCGACTGAAAACGGGTTGCACGGAGCGGCAATTTCATAATTTTCAATTTCAAAAATCACACGCAGTCAAATCGGGTGAATACGGTGGTTGAACGATGGTTTTTATTGCGTTTTTGGCTTTAAATTTGGTCACAATCGTGGATCGATGCGGTAAAGCATTATCATTGCGTAAAATCCAAGACTTGTTCTTCCACAATTCCGGCCGTCTTCGACGGATATTCTCACGCAAACAACTCAGTACCGCTAAAGAGAACTACTTTTCGATCGTCTGTCCCTCCGAAACGAATTCATGATGCACCAAACCACGAATGTCGAAAAAACAATGAGAAACACCTTAATATTTGAGCGGTGATTTTTTTGTTTGCGGTTAATTTTTTTCCTTCCATTCCGATCATTGTTGACTTGTTTCATGTCAAACTCATAAACCTATGTCTCATCGGCAGTTATGATGCTCTCCATGAATCTGGGATAGGAAATCGCAAGATCAAGCATGTCCAAAGAGAGCTGTTTATGGTACTCTTTTTGAAAAAAAAAAAAAAAAATCCGTTTTATCGGTACGATTCGAACAAGTAGGCGTTTCATACCCAAAATGTCCACCAATATCATTCGAACGGATTCAAGCACATTTCCTTTACTTTTTTTTAATATTTTCATCAGTTGACGAGGTCGAAGGTCGTCCAGAACGAGCCATGTCTTCAATGAGCTCTCAACCATCTTTGAAGGCTTTGTACTACTCTTAGGCTTGTGTTTTTGATAAAACTGAATCAAGATAAGCAACTTTTTATACTCTTACAAGCTACAGGAAATGCAGCTCAGAAGTTTTTGTTGCATCGCTGCAGCTAAGGTTACTTTTGCTCTTCTTTTAGTATAGTTTTATATTAAATTATAATTTTTTTTTTTATATTTTTATTTTATAAATATTTTATTATAATTAATTTTCATTTCGATATCATTCTCTGCTCTCTACTTGCAGTTACATATGATACTCTGGCATTCTTCCATCATCTAAACGGTGTTTTAACGTAATACATGCAGCAACAACAGCAATAAATCACCACTAATACTTACATTAAAATCGTGTAGAACGAAATATACATATAATTGTGATAACGGTAAAATCAGCAAAAGCGTAACAAACAAACAAACAGTGCTAAAGGCGCATGCGCGCTAACAACAATTGGCAACGCCAACGTCTGATGCCAATGCGTTTGACCAATAAATTGCTCCAGCGCTGCGTGAATATTATTATGGCCAGGAGATCGACGTCTATGCAAAGTGAGAAAAAATGCATTATCAACGAGGAAGACGAAGATGAAAATCAGCGACAATTAAAATTGTATTGTGTAAAATATTGCAACAATATGGTGACCTAAATACGCGGTACACGAGAAAAAAAGTAAAAGCCATAAATAAATCACTATAAATATATTTAACAAAAAAATATAAAAAAATTACAACAAAAATATAAAATAAGAATTCGCATGTTTAAAATAAGCAACTTGAAAAAAGTGTATTTTCCAAAATTTCAGAGTCAGCAACAGTAAATTTCCAGTTCAAGAAATCGAGTTTCGAAAAAAGTAAAAGTTAATTGCATTGATTTATTTTGCATACAATCAATAAGTTAAACGACAAAAGAAAAATTGCATGCATTATAACTGTACATGTAAATACACAAGTTCATACATACATACATCAGCATATATATAAAGTGAGAAACGAGTATTGTGTAGCACAAGGTGTCAATAATAAATTATCATTTTGTCAATTTAAAAAATTAAAAACCTGCTAGCGGATTCCCGAACGCTTTCCAGCAAAACCAAAAACAAAATACAACAACAACCCGCCAACAAAACTGCGTGACTTTTGGCAGCGCGAAAGCAAGAAGAATAGGATTTAAATACTTTACTACCGCTCAAACCGGCGACGTCTCCACTACGCGCTTCGAGTTTCTGTATCGAGGACGCTCTGTCGCACAATTAATACGACTTAAGCGCCTCTCCCGCCCCACAGCCAAAGTCAAGCGCAACTGACGCGTCTTTCGACCCTTCACAATTTTGTGTAAAAATTTCCACATTTACGCGCGTTCGGTTGTCGGCGAGCGTTATTGGCTTAACGCCGCTTATTTATCTCGTTCATGCGAAGGAATTTACGCGTGTATTGGAGGGCCCTAGCGCTGCTGGGTGCCCTCCTTTCGATAATCATTGATTGGCCGGGCATGATGGTGTGTGCGCTGCCAGTGACGCTACTGCACCCAACAACAACAACAACAACAACAGCAAGAACAAGTGCAGCAACATTGCAACAGCAGCACGCTCTTACAATGGATAAATTATTGGCGGCGAATGCGACTTACGACGCGAGCGCTGCGCTCCAAAATGCAACAAACACCTACCGCAGCGCTGACAATGCAGTTGTTGCGGATGGCGTGCCAGTGAATGGAAATTTCACATTAAACATTAATTTAAATACAAATCGAAATAGTAGCCATAGTAATCACTATAGTGAAAGTGAGCCGGAGCAAGAGCAGACGAAGCAGGAAGCGGAGCACGCGACGGCGGAACTGCCAAAACGCCGTCAAGCGGAAAACACCACCACCATTATGGGCGCTAATGTGAACAGCAAACGCGCAGGTGGCAGCGAAGGCGCGCGTCAAGCGGGCGCTGATCAAGCGCATGCGCAACATGCGCCGCCAACATCCAGCGACGATCAGTTGCACAATGCGCAGCGCATCAAAATGCTGAATTTGATATCGAATAAGCGTAAGCGTAAAAAACTCAGCGACAGCGCGCAGGCACAAGGGCTGCATGGCAGCAGCAGCAGCAGCCGCGCAAACACAGATCAGCCGGTGCAAACAACAGTTGCCGGCGACGATCATCATACTACCACAACAACCACCGCCACAACACCACTTAGTTTTAGTGCAAATAGTATTAGCAATAAATATTTAATTACAATTAATAGAAATCCTAATGAAAATCTACAAATGGCCACGGCGCCAAAACGAACGTTAAACAAACTCGAAACTACTACTACTGCTACAACAACAACAACAGCAATACCTAGCAATGCTAATAATAACATTGCTAATCGTTATGTTAACTATATTGAAGAGCAAGTGCAAGCCACCATCGATGATGCGCCCGATGATGAGGTGGCGTCGTTATTTAGTAATATGCTCACCAGCACAAGCGCGAGCGATTATGAGGATCAGTATGAGAGCGCCAGCCGCTCCAGCATAGCCTACTCCTATACAACAGCGTCGCCCGACAATGATGACGCACTGCTGAGCGCAGCAGCAGCAGTACCAGCAGCGGCGCCACAATCTCCTGCCTTCACATTCGCCTCAGCGCATCACACCGCCATACTGTTGTCGCGCACGGAGCGCAGTGTGCGCCAACCAGCGCCGGCAGCAGTGCAGGCGGAGGTCAGCGCGGGTAGGCGCGCTGTACGCCATCATGGCGGCGCCAATAATGGCGGCATAGTGCGACGTTCCTCTGACGGTAGTCCGAAATCGAGAAGACTGAACAATTTTAGAAACTTAAATGGCAGCAGGCACGCGCCCAACAATTTAGATCGCAACGAGCGCTCGACCATCTCAAACTTGTCGGGTTTGTCGCGCAAAATCCAGATTTACATCAAGAATCGCTTCATACAATTGCTGCCGGACGGTACGGTGAATGGTACGCAGGACGAACAAAGTGATTACAGTGAGTACGAATAACTAGTTTTGATTTATTTTTATTTAATTTTATTAGAGAAATATAGAGCTGAAAATATATCGTTGAGAATTTATGATTTTTCAAAATGTATGCAATGCGCTCTCACACTTTTACAGTTTTCGTAAAATTTTCTAAAGTATCAATTGTACTAACGTTGTTCTTAGAGTTCTTTAAACTAAAATTAGGTTAGCGTCTCAGTATTCTATTTTTAACATATCTGAAAGCGTAAATATATTAATTATAGCATAGTTATGTTATTGTTGTTTACGCCAAAATAATTTTCAATATTATTGCAATATTTTCAATATTATTTCAATAAATGTAGTAGAATTAATAAAGCCTTAAATTAGCACAATAAGACTCTGCAAAATATTTATTTTCGGAAAGGAAATCAATTCCGCTGATGAAGTAAATTTAATTGTGCATATTAATATATTGTACAAGCATATATCACCACTTAAAATGCAAAACAACGTATCACCAAAAATTCGAATTTGAATTTTTTTTGTTGCTTATGATTCACTATATCATATTACATATGTACATATAGGTATCATACACTTTTAAGCTGCCGCTGTCCAATATAACCATTTTATAACCAATATATAACCATATTATTTGCTATTATATCGTTTTTCCTTGACTTTAAATTTATGAAAAGAGTTGTTATGCTATTTTGCATTTTAGGTATTGATATATACTATATACATTTTATGTGACTCTGAGTCAATTTCTTTTCGAGATTTTTTCGCTTTTTTAAGCATTTTGTGTGGCTAATTCTAAAATTACAGTTGTTTTTTTGTTTTATGAAAACAGGAACTTTGTTCTTCTTCTTAATTAAATATAAGTAACTACAAGTATGTTAAAATAAGATTAATTTTTTTTTTAATATTTTCTATTATTTTCAACAATTTGGGCACACCGTTTTGCAAGCGTTTGCCTTGATACAATATACGCTCATAAAACCGTTCGTATTTAATTATTTATTAAGCATTTACGACCTGCTGTTCTATTTATATTTTATAGTTATTATCTAATATTTTTTATTGCTTGTAATGAAATAACAAATTTGAATTTGGAACACACATGCCATGTACTAAAGGATGATCCTTTTCGAGGTTCCTTACTTTTTTAAAGAAAAAAACACAGAAATTTCAAGGGAAATGTTTATTATAACTCGAAAGTACATTCTTCTGTATTCATTTTTTGAGTAATTTCTCTTCCATATGTTGGACTCGTTCGAGCATTTCAACAGGTAAATGGCGAATGACACGTGTAATGTTTTGCTTCAATGCCTGAATCGAAGCGGGATTGCCCGGATATACTTTAAACCTTACTTAACTCCACAGGCAAAGTATAACGGTGCAATATCATACGATCTTGGTGGCCAAACGACCAGACCAAAACGTGAAATTATCTACTCATCGAAGTGTTGTCTCAATAAATCCATTGATTGATGCGATATGTGGGAAGTTGTGCCGTTTCGTGGAAACTACGAGCCGAGATCACGAGCTTCAGGCATCAAATAGTCTATTATCATAGCGCAATAATGGCCGCCATTGACGGCCACATGACAGCTTGATCGACTCCTATGAGGACTTTCAAAAAATTATAAAAAAAATTAAAAAAAAACTATAAAAAAGTTAAAAATTTATTAAAAAAAAATCCACAAAAATATAGTATTTTTTCATAACTTTTGGCATATTGTGTCTGCCTATAATAAATTCATTAAATAATGGCACAAAAAAAAAATAGTTTCATAATAAAATTTATCCACTATATCATACGATTATATTTTTTGCTTTTCAACGCCGCAAATTTCAAATATTTTTTTTTTTGAATTTTTCGTATTATTATTACACTCAATATCTATGCATCTCTTTTACCGTTATAGTCACGTAAATTTACGCAAATTAGTGGGATTTATGGCTAACTTGTCACTAGTGCTCTCAACAAATGTCTAATTTACATACACACACATACATATGCATATTTATATATATACTTATATATTCTTTTGGAACTTCTCCCCCACTGCTGCCACTTCGAATTGGGCAAACATAAATAATTGTCCGCCTTAATCCCGTCTGCATCGCAAAGAAAACATTTTCCTCGTGCTGAAAAGATAATAATGACTTTCGTATACTTTTGTTGTTTTTTCCAAAAAATAGCGTCTCCCATTCGTTGCATCGTTTTTTAGACACACGGCTGCTTCATCTGTGCTAGAAGCGTAGAATATAAATCTTTGACAAATTAGCATGCTTAAAGTTTATGCTTAATACGAGTATACTTCTAATATGCTAAAATTTGGCGGATAAAATTTTGTGTAAGAAAATTTGTTTTGAAATCATTTCAGCTCTCAATTTAGTTAAGCTATTAAGCCTTTTAGTTTTTTTTTATAATTTTCGTTTAAAAAATAAATAAATGCGCAGCGAAAATATTTTTTTAGATATTTTTAGTTTAGTATACAAATAATGTGAAATATCAAAATTTAGAATTTTTTGAGAAAACTGATTTTTATATATCAGACTTCCAAGTCTCTGGGCTATAAAGTCCCTTAATTTTTGAGTAATTGTTTTGTAATTTTGCACACGTCCGTTTCTTACTAAGAAGCTACTTATTTGTTGGACTCGACGATATCGGAACACTATAGCGTATAGCTGCCATACAAACTGAACAATCAGAGTCACGTGCTTGTATGAAAAACTTTTTCAATTGACGAGATATCTTCACGAAATTTGACATGGGTTATTATCAAAGGCAATAATGTAATTTCCGACGAAATTTCTAAATCGGATCACTATAGCATATAGCTGACATACAAACTGTACGTTTGGAATCAAGTTTCTCCAAGGAACCTTTATATTTGTGATTGGTATAATAGCTACGCTGCAGCCGAATTTAACGTGTTTCTTGTTTTTTTTTTAATTTGATTGCACTTTATTCCTTATTCACTTTTTTTCTAATGCATTCAAACTATGTACCTCAAGGCCTCAGTGCACTTTCTATGGCATTTGCCACAACTTTTACTCTCATTGCCCTCTAATTAAAAGTGTTTACATGTGCTCTGAACTTTCATTAAACGAAAAGCCAGGAACAAAAAAACAAAGAAATGAAAAGTCACGCAAACAGTTACAATAACATTGCAGCAACGTTTAAGTGACTGCAACTGCAGCGTGGCAACAAAGCCTAAGCGGTATCGATATACAATGATCGGCCGTAATAATTCAATCAACATAACCAGAAGTCAATTGACTCATGTTACGAGATACACACGTTGTTGATGTTTATCATTACCAACAACCATCACTAACACACACAAACACAAACGCTCACAAAGCGTTCAACAAGCGTTCACATGCAGCCAAAAGCGGCAGCAACATCTTTCTGTCGAATTTCAAAATGAAAAATGCAAAACCTCAACGCAGAGTACTGTTACACACATACATACATGCGCTTACTGCCACAACCCCTGCTCTTGTCGCACTGCCGGGGCCGCGAATTTATTATTCGGCTGGCCAAAACACAGCACGGTTTGTTGGCCTTACTCACGTCGCTTGCCGCTTTGCCGCCACTGGGCGACTGGGCGACTGGACTGTCGTTGGTGGCGCGTTTAAATTGCTCGCGCTCCTGGCGGTTGGCTGATAGCAGGCTAACTGGCGATATGCCGTCGGCATGCGCGCACTCGTATCTCAGCCAACGCAGACGCAGTGGTTGCCCGGCTGTGGGCTTGCAGATTTTCGCTTCGTTTATGCATTGCAAATTTATAAACTGCAAAAATTTGATAACGAACAACACGTACCGTTAACATACAACAACGAAAAAGTAAAAGAAGAATTCCGCAAACTCGCAAAAGGGGGGCACAGGTAGGCAGGAATGAAATGCCGATGCCAACAACAGGCCTACAGCATACCAACAACTGAAAAATGCCTGACAACAAGTGGTACTTTGTTGTTATTGTTGTTTGCTTTGCAATTTTTGTGGCGTTGCTGTTGCCATGTCGTTGCCAAAACGGCGCGGCGCGCTGACTCAAATATAATATTATCATTATCAATTTTAACGGCAACATCATCATTATCGTTGTTGGTGTAAATGTTGTCGTCAGCGTCAGCGTGTCTTTTGTTTTTGTGTTTGCTTTGTTTTGTTTTTGTGATTGACAGCGAAGCGGTTGATATGCCGGTGGCCAGTGGCGATCGATAGCGTGTGAATTTCGGGCAATGAGTGTGGGAAGAAAATTATAAAACAAAAAAATAAAGTAAAATAAAAAAAAAATTGCTAAAAAATTTTTTATGCGTAAATATGCTTTCAAGCTAAAATAGTGTAACTCCAAATTTGCAAATACGCGGTTTATTAATTTTTACCGTTGAAAGAGTGCCTAAAACGGTTTGAAATTATAATATATATATTTCGGAGCATAAAAAACATTTTTTTAAATTGTTAAAAAATTCTGATTTCTGCTCTAAATGCAAATTTATTGACGCATGTTATAAGCATTTCCAATCTATAAAATAACAGTTTTTGTTAAGTTAAGACAAGATTTAGTTATATTTTTAAGCTTGAAAGTTTTCAAATAGTCTTAACTGCAGTTATGCTATTTTTGGTGTAAAAAATATTTTGTTATCGAAAGCTCAATATTTAGCTGCATAAATGCAATGGTTTCATTAGTCAGTTCAAAACTGCTAAATATCGAGTTGGACTGCTCGCTGCGTAAAAATGGCTATAAGCCTAAATATTATATTATATTTGCTTTAAATTTCAAATTTTCAATATTCAGTTCAAAACTGCTAAATATCAAGTTGGGCTACTCTCTGTGTAAACTGTCACAAATTTGTTATTTGGAATCCAAAAATTTCCATTTAAATTTTGGGCCTCTGTTATTATTTTTATGGTGATAATTTTTTTTTTTTAATTTTAAAAATTTTTTCAATTTTCACCACACACAACGCTTAAAATGCTCCATTTGAAAATTAAATTTAACCTTTTCGATTAGACGAGGCCAACTGACCGTTTGCAGCCGCGTAAGCTTTCGCTTTATTGCTTTTAAAATGAAAGGCCGAAGCATATAACGAAAACTAAAGCAAATAATAAGTAGAAAAGAAACTAAAATAACAGCAAACAACACACAACACGAATGTTTTTTGGTTTCCAATTTTTTATATTTTTTTGGTGAACGTGCCACCGAGCCTAAATGCTCAAGTGTTCGCCGGAGATACAGTCGGCGGTGCGTTATTGGAGTTGCACACATACATGCATCATACATACATATGTACATATGTATATGAGTATATATTATTTTCTGAAATATTTTTTTCTAATGCTTTTTTTTTGGCATTTTATTTCACGATTCCAACACGAGCGCGGCCGTTGAGTGTGACTGCTTGGCCAGTGGCGTGTCATGACGACTTTTTTCACTGAACAATTTGGTTTTCAACCGGATTTGCATATTAAATATAATGCTTGAATTACTTAAAACTTAATAGACGACGCTTAGGCTGCGCTCAACACGATAAGCCGTGATCGCTTGAGCTTGCCTAAGTGCCACTTCCAGCTAACACTGAGTGTGTGACTGACTGACTGGCGGGCTGCCTGCTTGGTCGTCGTCTAATTGGCAGGTAGCTCTTCTCAGTGATCTTTTGATAAATTAAATTGCATTTAAGTTGTTTGATTCGCTGAGTTTGTTAGGGGTGCTATTGTCAGCGTTTGGCTGGCAGATAAATTAAAGTATCAAGTGTCTTGACAGTCTTAATTTTGAACACATATTTTTTTACTTTTGAAAGCGAGTGTTGAGATTTGTTGACATAAGGGGAGTGTCGCATTAGTCTGACAGCCTGAAATTAGTTTTAATTTTTTTTATTCAGGAAAATCAGTTTATATTTATGCATATGTATGCTTAGCTATTGAAAATGTTTGAAAAATCATTACAAAATTATTTCAAGTGCTAGTTAACAACAAAATTATTTTTTTTTTTGAAAATAATTAAATTTTTCACTACACACTGCAAGCGATTTTTTCGGATCCATAATAAAAGCCTCCATAAAAAAACTAATCCAAAAGCAAATAAACTATAAAATAAGTGCTTAAGGTACTTGAACTCCGCCTAACTGTTTAGCAGCGCTTGTATTTGTAGAAAAATGTCAATATTCATAGCTTAAAAACAATGTGACAAAGTGAAATAATGAATAATGAATAGCAATATGAAAGTCGAAGTTAATCAACATATGTCTATATTATGTATGCAGTTCTATGCAATCACCAACTCTAAATAGTGTGTAATTCTACTTGGGAATCACTCGTAAGTGCTCGTGCTCACTCACAAACTCGGTGACCGAGTCATAAAAGCGACAAAGCATGACGCCGCTGATAAGCCAACAAATCGTTATTTTTGTAATCATGCATGCTAATATGTGTGTCTTCCTTGTGTACACATACATATATGTGTGTATATATGTGTTTGTGTTGTGCATGTGTGTGTGTGTTTGTTCAAGCCCATTAAATATGTCAACACGGCCAAAGACAAGCGTCATTGCGCTCATCAAATGCCTGAGGCAGCAATTGCTACTTACAAACATACATGCGATTACATGCTATATATATAGTACGTATATATGAACGTACATATATTAAGCATGTAATTCATAATACAAATAGTAATCTAGTTTCAATTACAAATAACCCAGCAGTACCTTTTTTGTAATTTGGCACCCAAAATACGTTTGAAAATGTAGAAAACTGTGGCACTAGTGCCATTTTTGGTATTGTTGTGTCAAAAAAGTAATAATTAGGGGTTTCACAAGTCTCATAAAGTTATAAGTTATAACGTTCAAAAACATATCATTGAGAATTGTAAATGTGTAAACTTATTTTTGTATATAATCCAACAACAATTTCTTAAAACAATATATATCTATAATATATATGTGTACTAGGGTGTTTTTTTTGTTATTGAACTATTAATTTTTTCAGTCCCGTCAGGAAATTTCCTAGGAATTACCCTAAAAAAAATCCCTGAAAATTTTAGGTCTTAAAATTAACACTAAGAACGGTACCAAGGCCTGTAAAAATTTTCCATATAGAATACACTGCAATCGTGAGTTTTTATCTTTAAATTCCTACAGATCAGAGGTATTTCATGGCATCGTTTTGACTTTAGACACATACATATTTCTTAGAATTGTTCACTCTACAAAAGTGTCAAGTGCAATAAAGTCGTAACTCACACCGGTGAGGTAGTACGGGGCTCTAAACCCGATTTTTCCAAGAATTTCGCATTTTTTTGTAGATATCTCGTAAATGACAGGAGCTATAGGAAAAATGTACATGAGAAATTTGTAGGAAATTTTATTTGCTATAAAGAGGGTATCGAGGTCAAAATCATTATCATTAATACTTCTCGAGATATTCGGCTTTTTAAGTAAGGCTTTATAAAATTTTTATAGATGGTATATGTGACCTGGTCTACGAAAAGGGGGCTTAGGTGTCAAAAAATCAATTTTTTTTATTTTTTTTTTCATTTTTTTTTATTTTAATTTTATTTTTTTTTTTATTTTTTAATTTTTATTTTTTATTTTTTGACACCTAAACCCCCCTTTCGTAGACCAGGCACATATATTAAAAAATCTATGCATACAGCCTTACTTAAAATTGGACGAAAATTTTTTTTTTAATAAAAATATTTTTTATATTTGTTTTATTTAACAAAAAAATCAAAATTCATTATGTTAATAATATTGTAAATATTGAATTAAATGAGGATATAATATTTTTTAAATTGTATTTTTCACAAATTTTACAACTAGTGTGTCAAAAAAAAAATATTTTTTATTTTATAAATATTTTTTATTTTACAAATATTTTTCATTTGAACTTTACAACACTTTCTTTGGGCTGGTGAGCTAATAAATCTGAAATAGCACATCTAACTGGCTTGGATTTCTACTGCAGATAAATAAAAAACGAAAAATATCAGCAATTTCTATATATGTATGGTTATAAAAACTTACACATATGTATATACAAATCATATAACTTACATAAATGTATGTTATAATAAGTCATGCATTTGAGTTACGCTACGTAATGCCGCATTGATAAGCGCGCGAATATTTATTGAATGACGGAAGTAAGGGCACATGGGGGCTTTTAAGCAAAACAAGCACTCAACTTATTTGACTCTACCACTAAATAAAAGGAAAATAACTGCTTTCACAGACAGACATCCGCACATGTATGCAAGCACTTTATGCAGCTGAAAAAAGCATTCGGTAGTTGCACATAAATACTCATCGAATTAAGATTATTTTCAAGACACCTTTCGAGCTTTACCAGCTTTTTGTAAAATATATTTTTCTATTTTTATTGCATTGTGGTTTAGCATTAAATTTATAGCAAGCAACAAAATTGCTACAGCGCCTACCAGCACTCACACACACACATGCGCAGGGCAGAATGTTGGCACAGTAGCCCAGTAGCCGATATTTTTGCTGAACACATGCTGAAAAGAAGAATAAATAAGCAAAAACGAGGAAACTACAAAACAGCTAACAGCACTGCAACTCCAGCGCGTGCTCTTCACACGCCAGCACGCTGCCTCAACATATGCAGGTGTGTATGTGTGTGTCGATGCTGCTTGTATGCAGTTGGCAAGATAAAAATATCATAACGTTGACATTATAAATTTGTAACCAACATAGCGAACAAACTGACTGCATATATGTGCATGAACCAACACTAACTTACACATAAGTAGTTATGCAGTTAAGCTGCAAACTGCCGTTCCATGGCGTTTGTTGCGCATTCGCCTCACTTACAAATGATTTATACCAACAATGCGGGCCTACACATCGGCCGTCACCCAGTGGGCTGTGCTCGCACGTGTTTGCATGCGCATGTGTGTGTGTATATTTGTGTAGCGGCGATAAAACTGTGTCAATGCCTGCCTCAATAAAAATTTGTATAGAAAGAACATTAAAATTTGTTTTTGTCACTTTTTACCACATTTTTACTGAGCTTTGATTGTGCGCGTGTTGTATGCTGATATTTTACACTGTAGTGACAAATAATTTTTAAGGGGAAGCACAATAATTTCACTGCCAATAATTCAAATTGTGGAAAATTACACAAAATTCAACCTTTTCGTGGTAAATGTCATTAATCATAAGTATTGGCAAGACGACGATGTCTCGTGGCCCCTGAGGTGTTCCAGCAGCACATGTTTCATCTATTTGTTGTAATGTGTGTATGCGCTGTTGTTGTTTGTGTGTTTGCGCAGCATGCAATGGTGCTAATAAATTATAGTGATGGGAGTATTTGAAAAGTTGTGATAAGTTCGTTATTTTTATGTCCTGAAGAGTGTATGTTAATTTTTGGCAAGAAGTTTTGACCATTAAAATTTTTTATGTCACTTTAATGGAAAGAAAAGGAAATGTAACCCCCAGTATATAGTACAGACTATACATATATATAATATAAGAAAATGGTCAGCGGGACGAGCTGTGTCGATTAGCATATATCTGTAGGTTCTCTGTCGCCTTCTCTCTGTAGGTATATACCCGAACTAGTCTCTCAGTTTTTGAAATTCTTATACGAATTTTTGCAACGCGTTTCTTTGTAAGAATGGGTAATGTTTTCCACATTATTGTTTATTACATTAGCTGTCATATAACGATTAAACTTTATAAGTAAAAACTTTTGAAAAAATGTCACTAAGCTCAAATTTAAGTCAACTCACATACAATTTTTTAACAACATATGGGCAGGTGCAGCCAAAGTTCGAACTATTTAGCCCAGTAGGGGCCCATAAAGCTTTTAGCCTAATTCATCATCTAGGAAAAGATACGAATAAATAAGCTAAAAACGAGGAAGGCACTACAAATTTAGCGAAACAGCAACTGAACTACCAAAGGCGTGCCATTACACAACCCAGCTCCTGCCTCTAAACATATCATAAATATATGATCTCAGTGTACAAATTGTATTCTAAACTAAATCGAGTATAAATAATATCATAAAGTTGAACATTTATAAATTTGAACACAACATAGCGCCATAAAAACAAAATGTCATTGCAAAGATCGCAAAACTAAATGACCTAATTATACAGTAACGTTTTATGAAAAGTTTAACCCAACTTAAAGTGCCACCATTTGTTTGTTGTGCATATGCCACAGAAATGAATTATATACCACAATAACAAACTACACATTTCGATGCCATTCACCAAGTGATTGCTGTCATCGCACGTGAATATTACATGCGCATGTTTTGGTATGAAATTGTTGTAGCTTGGCGACCGAACTTGTGTCAAATGGCCTGCCATTCAATGGCAACTTGTATATACAATAACATACATACAATTGAATGTTTATGTCATTTTCTTGACACACAATATGTTTACGTGAGTGTTGATTGGCACGCGAATTTTGCTGTATAATTACACATATAGTCGGCACAAATAATTTTATACATGGGAAGCACAAATAATTTACTGAATAATTCAAATTGTGGAAAATTACACAAAAAACAATTGTAGAAATGTGTTCTCGAATGTTTCGTTGTGTGGCTGTTGGTGCGACATTTCCATCAGAGTGCTTTGTGGCATTCGTGATACATTTTTATAACTTTTCATAATTTACAGCCTTTCGCTTTGCACATTTTGTTTGAGTGGATTTTTTGACGTGTTGCTAACCGTCGGTCTGCGTTTATTTAAAATGTTTAAATGTTTGTTGGAACTCTTTTTTTGTATAAGCTAACACATTTCAAATCAAATTAGGCGAATTTTATGGGATTTGGCACTTTTTTGCAGGCGCTTTACATTTTTATTGCGAAAATAATGAATTATTATACCACAAATGTTTATAAATAATATAGAAAATATATTTTTAGTAATTGTATAATAATAGTTTTTGATTGCCTTTTCAATTTTAAATTTAGATTAAAAATTATTATTTATATTCAATTTATTTTAAATATAATTTCCAAAATATACATACATATGCAGGCATTTTTAATAATATATAATATAAATAGTTCTGAAGTTAGCTAAAAATAACTCAAGCAGATATTAAAATATAACGTTTCGCATAAAATTTATACATAATATTATATATAAATTTATACAATAGAAAAAAGAATAATTTAATTTTTTTTTGCAATATTTGAAACAAAAAAATATATATTAAGAAACTTTTTTCGAATCTAATAATCCAGAGATTAAAATTTTTGCTGTTTAAAAAATTATTTATATGTAATTATGTTGCTAGGGATTTATAAATACATTTCACTTCAAAAAAAAAAAAAAAAAAAAAAAAAATGAAATAGAATCAGAAGCCTCGAATAAAAAAAATATATTTTTTAAAATAGTTTTATTAAAATCAACAGTTTGAAATCACGCGAAAGTTAAAAATTGTTTGGTTTAACATATTATTTATATTTAATTATGTTGCTAGAGATTTATAAATATGTTTTTGTACAATATAAATATACGTATATGTACATTCACACACATTCTAAGATACATAGATGAAAGAAAAAAATAAATCAAATACAATATATTCGGAGCGATTATATTTTTGTGAAATTACGAAAAAAAATTTATTATAAAAAAAATTCTAATAAAATTTTCATTTCAGTAATTTAGAAAATTAAAAGTCTTAAATTCTTTTTTTTAAGTCGTTTTTAATTTTTTTTTAATTTTTTTCAATTTTTTTTTTAATTTTAGAGAAAAAAAACTTTCGTCTACAAAAAATTTAAAACAAAAATCATTCTTATTAGCAAAACAAAAAAAATAAATAATATTATATTAATTATTTTATGAAAACAAATTTCTCAAAACATATTTTAAATATTAAATGTAATTTATAGAATAACTTTTCACGAGAAAAAACCTGGTGAGACGTGAATAAGCACTTTTTTTTTAAAGAAAAAACACAGAAACTTCAAATATAATGGGGAATGTTTATTATCATTCGAAAGAAGGTTTCTTGGCATTTATTTTTTGAAGATTATCTCTTTCAAATGTTGGCCTCAGATGGTTCAATTTTCGACGACTCGCTCAAACATTTCGACGGATAGCTGGCGAATGATACACCTGATATGTTGCTTCAAGACCTGAATCGAAGCGAGAATGTCCGTATAGACTTTAGACTTTACATATCCCCACCAAAAACAAATCAAACGGTGTTATATGGAAGCCACTCGACCGACCCTAAACGTGAAAATACATCGAAATGTTCTCTTAACAAATCCATTGATTGATGCGATGTGTGATAAATAGCCTGTCTTGTTGAAATCAAGTGCCACCGAAATCACGAGTTTCAATTTTAGGCATCAAATAGTCGGTTATCATGGCGCGGAACGGTCGCCATTGACGGTTGCGTTCTCACCTTTATCATTTTTGAAGAAATATGGACCCATGATTCAACCGACTTGCAAATCACATCAAGCCGTTGTTTTTTTCTTGATGAAATGGCAGCTTAGGTTGCTCTTCGTCCCAAATTCGGAAATTTTGCTTTTTTACATACTCATCGTTGAACAAAATTTGGCTCGAAAACCTTGGATCTTCTTGGAAGTTTTCCAGAGCACATAGAGTGAAGCGATGCCGCTTGGGAAGTTCGAGCGGCTTCAGTTCTTGCACAATCTGTGTTTTGCACTCTTTCAATTTAAGATCTCGATTTAAACTTCGCCAAGTCATTTCGTAGGTCAGTCCAAGTTGCTTCGAACGACGTCGAATCCACTCTCAACGGTCTTCGTATATACTTCACTATAACCCCACATTTTTAATTTATTAAAATAATTTAACTAAAATATCCGATTTTTTAAATGAAAGTGTTTTTCCATAAAATCCACACCATCTATTTTCACAAGTCCACTAAAAATAGTATTCAAACATTTTTGATTTGCTCTACAAGACCACTTCCTATATACATACATACATATTTTACGGTGTATATATTTGCTTGGGCTTGGTAGGCATATTTTTGCTTGCTACTCGCTACTCAATTTGCTTTTTATGTTTTACGAGCGCGAGGAATTTACGATGTTGTTGCTGCGTTTTATACCTTTGTATATTTTTGGTTAAATTTTTATTGTTTTATTTTGTTTGTGCGTTGATAAATTTGTGATTTTTGGCTGCCGCTCTGTTTGCTTTAGCTGCGCCAAAAGCTTTGAATGACAAAGCGTTTACGTTTTTTGCTTTGTCTTACAAAAACCAAATCAAAGTGATGGACCAGACGGTCGAGAAACCAGTCAAAACATTGGTGTAACGGTGCTAGCGACGAGGAGGGGTATTGAGTTTGAATGTTGCAGCAGGTGGACCAATTCGACTATGCGCTGAACCATGTATACATATGTGTGTGTGTGTTAGAGGCAAACAGACATTTTCGCATATTTATGAGCTCACGTTTACAATTCAACGGCTACGACTACGGCTAATAATTGAGTCAGAAATAAGCATAATGACGTTGCCAATTAGGCTTTTGTAAATACGTGATTCGGAGTGGGCATTACGTCGGCTTGCCGTGGTACTACCACACAAGCGCTTGCACGTATTCGTTTTTTGGCTCAATATAAGTCGCTGAAGTGGTTTTGTGTTACAACACGCCCGTCAACTCTTTCTCATTTGTTTCAAAGTCAGTTTACAACGTCAACAAGCTCATCACTCATTCTCCGCCTCAAAAGTTGCCGAATTCAATGCTGATCCATTTATCAAACGGCAACCAAACTAAGTAAATGCCAATATATAAAAATGCTAATGCAAGTTGTTGAAATGCTTCTTTACGAAGCAGAAAAATGGAAATTATTTACACAAAAAAATTTTGTGCGCTTCTAAAATTAATTTATGTATTATGTAGGCTTTATGTAGGCCTAATGAAGGTGGGATTTTCTCATGTAAATGCAAATATTTTAAGTGCTGGCTAAAGATAAAGAAAAAAAAATATATAAAAAAACAAAAGCATAATATATAAAGTAAACACAAAAAAAAAAAAAACTGTCAAATAAAAACAAATTTTATTTTTTTTTAACAAAAATCAATCGAATAATTTTTTAATTTTTTTTTTAATCTGCTGTTGTGATTTGCAGTCGTAAAACCTTCACATCGTAAAGGCGAACTTGTAAGCCTAAATTTCTACATACTTATGTACTTATGTACGTACATACATATGTTTCTATGGACTTATACATGATTTGTATATGAGTACGTTACATATTTGTACAAACATTGCGTTTGCATATTACACCTGTGAAAAATTGATGTGATATTAAGCAACTTAAGTAAATATATTTGGTAGCGACACTTTATATGAAAATTAACCTGTTCGTTGGTTAGGATTTTTACATTTGAATAAAAGTTTGTCAGTTGCAGATAGTAAGCATATAATAATTAATACCTTCATACTAGTTTGGTGGGGTAGCATTTTCTATTTGTATTTTATTTGAAGTTAAAACAAAGGTTTCTTGATTTGATAATGTTAAGGTAATAATAGCTTTGTTTTACATTTTTGTGTTGAAAATAGTCCAAATTAGTAGTTTTGTCAGCACGTGTGAGAGCTTGTTTTTACATTGAAGTATATATACATACACATGCATATGTGGGTATATAAACTTGTTTTTTCCTGATATCTTCAAAGAGATTTGAAGTTAAATTTGAAAAAAAAAATATTTTTTAATTTCCATTTATATACTATATATGGTATGACAGAATCTGATTGGTAGCACTGGAGATATACGACTGCAACGACATCTATTGACAAAATACGAAAAGACTTTTTCGACTACTCAATATTATAATTTATTTCGTATCATTTTAATTTAATTATTTTGCAATTTATTTTAATCTTGTTTATTTAATTTAATTTATTTCATTTAAATTTATTAAAATTGTTATCTTTTATTTTTCCTTCAAATTAAGCTTTTATTTAAATTTTAAAATTTATTTTGGTTTTTAATTTTTTTATAGTTAATTATTTTTATTATTCGAATTTCTTATTGTTATTTTGAGTATATGGTATCACGTTTTATTTATTCAAACTGTTATTTTTTTATTTATTTTAATTAATTTAATTTATTTTATTATACTTTATTTCATTTTAGTATATTTTTTTACTTTTAATTTTTTAAATTTAAATTAACTTTATTTGTAATTTAATTTAATTTATTATTTCATTATTTAAATTTTTTTAATTTTTTTTTACTTTTAATTTTTTAATTTAATTTAATTTTATTTGTAATTTAATTTAATTTATTAATTATTTCATTATTTAAATTTTTTATTGTTATTTTGAGTATATGGTATATCGTTTTATTTATTCAAACTGTTATTTTTTGATTTATTTTAGCTAATTTAATTTAACTTTATTTGTAATTTAATTTAATTTATTAATTATTTCATTTATTAAATATTCAATTTATTTATTTTGTTTTAATTAAAATTTTTATTTCAATTTATTTTAGTTTAGTTATTTTAATTAATTTAATGTTTTATTTAAATTTATTTAATTGAAATAATTATTTATTTTTTTATATTATTTAAGTTGATTTCATTTATTTTTTAAGTTAATATTATTTGTTTTGTGATTTAATTTTATTCATTAATTATTTAATTTTATTTTTTATTTTGTTAGCTTATATTTCAATTTATTTTAGTTAAGCTTATTTCGTTTATTTTAAATCTTATTTTTATTTCCTTTAATTTTTTTATTTTATTTGATATTATTTAATTTATTTTATTTAAATTTTTAATTTTTCTTTTTATTTATGTGTTTTAAAATTAGTTATGTATTCTATTTTTATTTAATAATTATTTTATTTAATTTATTTAAATTTACTATGATTTTAATTTAGTTCGTATCATTTAATTTAAATATTTTTATTTTATTATTTTAATTTTTGTTTTATTTTATTTAACTTAATTTTATTTAATTTTTATTGTTATTTCTTACTTTTTTTACTCCCTCCTGTTTGAATTCCTATATTTCCTTCATCCTCTCCATTTTCCGAATTTGTTATTAGCAAGTAACCAACTTTAAAAAGTCACTTTTGCACCTTAACGCATTAGCTCTTGTTAAAAGTGAGGTTAACACCCAGTGAATACAACCTTTGACCACTCGCTTCTTGTTGCATACTCTTAATTACAGCCGCTTAACAGCTTCATAAATGCCACAAATTATGAGTACTTTCTCAGCGCGCGGCCATCGCCTGAACCTGCCACATTGCATTATTACTTCTTGCAACAACAACGTACATGCAGCAAGCCATCACGCCCCTACATAAGCTTCATCCAACTTGCAACCGCTGCCAACCAAGCGTCGCGGCTGCTGCACGCCACTTCTATTACATTTTTGACTATAGTCAGCACCGATTTTTGTTGTTGTCTTAATTTTGTTGCTCTTTTGTTATGGCTTTTGGTGATAATGGAAAATCAGTGTTGGCCTGAATGTTGCACCAAACGTGTAAATAATCATAAAAGAACACAGAGAGAAAGCAATATAGCAACGGCCCATTGTCACCACTCAGAACAAAAGTGGCGATGGTAGGAGGTGGAGGGGTATCAATGCAGCAGCTGAGGTATTAAATGTGCTTGGAAATAATTTATTACACGAAACTAATGAAGTTGTAAAATGATAAATGTGGCTTTATGTTGTTGTTGTTCTACTTGTTGTTCTTGTTATTTGTCTCGTTTGCTGCCATGTTCGAGTATTGTCTTTGTCCAATTTTTATTGCTGTTGTTTGTTTTTGCTTGTGCTGTCAAAACAGTAATCATTACATACTTGACACATAACAACAAAGCCAACAATAGACATACAGTTGATGTGTTAAAATACTAACAACAACAACTGTTATAGCCACTTAAAGAAAGGTGAACAACGTTGCAAGTTGGAACACCGTATTTTACATTTATTTTTCCAAAGCTTATTATAGCAACTTGACATAAAAATCTATAAAGAAGAAGATTTTAAAAGTTTGTTCTATAATTAGTGACAATACAAATACAAAAACAATTAATTTTGTGCAAATGAAAGAAAAGCTGTGAAGTGTTTGTCTACAAAGACTCAACTAAGTTGAAATAAATGTTTTATGCTAATATAATTTTATTATGTTAAAAAATAACAACAACAAAAACTTTAGTTAACAATTTTCTGTCTGAGTTGTAATAGTAATAAAATGCTCCATTAATGACGGCACATGAAAGTGATATACATATATATGATACAAATATAGGATGTCTTTCAATAACAAGCCTACTAAATTCTATTTTTCGAAGTATTCGGCATTTTTGAGTTCGCTTACTTTTTATTAACCGAAAAGCGCTTACTTTGAGGTATCTCAAAATACGAGAATAAAATTGTGGCTTTTACGGTTCCTACGAATGCTTTTACAACACAAAGAAGTTTTTTTTTCATTTAGAAAATTAAATATTTTATTAAAATTTTTTATTGTTACAAACATACACTTTTAACAAGGAAATTCTGAAATTAAAAAAAGTATTTTAAACTCCTTACTTGATGATCCTCAAAAGTAAAAAAATACGTGTTTTAGTTAAAATCTTAACTTAAACCTTAGACGAAGGAAAAAAACTGAAAATTGGATTTCTGGCAGAAATTTTTACAGAAAAATTAAAATTTTAGTGATAATTTCGCGAAATTTTTTAAATAGTTGTAATCGAAAAAAAATCTTCGTTCAATTCTTTCAGAACTGTATTTCAAAGAAATGTGTAAAAATTTCATGAAAATCGATTGAGTAGTTCTCGAGAAATCCTGCCAACCAACTTCAAAAACACATTTTCGAGAAAAACGCGTTTGAAGACGGCGTACAAGTTCTCAAGGCTGTATATCCGAAACTAGTTTTTGCACGATGGCCTCGATTTCTTAGAAAGCGGATCACACGAGTCTATCTGTACATAATTTTTCAGGAGAGCATTGCATAAAACATATTACAGCGCACTGGAAAACTTCAAACATGTTTTTGCACTTTCATTTCCTACAATCTTTATTATCCATATTTAAAATGTACAATATTCCACCTTATTGCAACGCCCCTGTATTTTGTGGTAATTGACGGTTGCACGAGGTCGTCGCGACCAGCGAAGCTGTTAAATGAGTTCCGCTTTTTATTTTAGTGGCAAATTTTTTCACTTTTATTAAATATGCATTTTTATGCGCGAACAAATCGTTACACACGCACTTATACATATATTAATGTCTACAAAAATAATGTTTTTGGTATTGAACCTTGCGCGAACTAGCAGCGGGTAACCGAAATCGACAGCGTTGCATGCTGAATTAATCGAATGGACAGCTGCAGCGTACGGACAGACAGACATACAAACTGACAGCCGTGCCGTGCCGTGGTGTTATACGAAATGTGCAAAAAGCGCAGTTAAGCGGTAGCTAGTTGCACTTGTTGTTGGCGCAAGTTTGTAGGCATATTGACGTGTTGCCTTTAATGACTTGCAGCACGTCCACAATCCAATTACAAGTGTTGCACTTGTGCGTGAAGGTGTGAAAATTGATATAAAATTAAGGAGGATGCCGCAATAAGAAAGTGAGCAATTTATGAACTTCAATGCAATTCGCCAAGCGCTGGCTGGCTGCCTGCTGGAGGCAGGTCGTGCGGCAAAAGTCACAAATTACAAGTGAACGTACGCCGGCGGTTTTTAATTAAGTTGTAAGACACTTTTGGCACTAATTGGACAGTGTGTTGCGAAAGCGGCGTGCCTGATTTTTGCAGGGCGTAATTTTTGTTTTTTTTTTTGTTTTTTGCTTTTCGTTTTACATTATTTTCGAATTTCCTGTTTGTTTTTTTAAGAAAAAGTAATTTCATAATGATGTTTTATTTAAATTTATATTTTTTTAGTTTTTTATTTTTTTTATATAAATATTTTTTTAGATTCTTTTAATATTTTTTGTTTTTGTAATTTGTTTTTAATTTTCTAATTTTTGTTTTCAAATTTAGTTTTTCAAACATATTTTGTATTTTTATAAATTTTTATTTTATAATAAAAGTAATTTTTTTAAATAACGTTATTTCCAGCAGCTTTTATTTATATTTTTATTATTTTCTTAATGTTTTTAGAATTTTTTTTTTAATTTTTATCAAATTTATTTAATTTTTTGTAGTGTTTTAAATTGTTTCGAATTGTTTTTTTCGGTTATTTTTAATATTTAATTTTATATTTTTTAATATTATTTCAATATTTCTTTTTATTAAACTTTAATGAACACTTTAAATATTTCTTTTTAATATTCTGTCTTTTTTTAATTTTATTAATTCTTTATAGTGTAGTATAGCTTTTTGGTTATTTTTAATATTTATATATATATTTTTTTTAATTTTGTTTTTTTTTATTTTAATTTTTTTTTATTTTATTTTAATGCATTTTTTAATAGGGGATTAACATTTATTTTTAAAAATTTATATTTTTCAATATTTTATTACTTCTATAAGTAAGATCATTTCATTAAAGCTACTTTTATTAATTTTTAAGCATTTTATAGAAAGTGTTTTATATATTTTAATTTACTTATTAGTTTATTTATAATTATTTTAGTTTTTATATATTTTAATTTTGTATTTTTTTTATATTTTTTTAAATAATTTTTTTTAAGTTTTTAATATTAATTTGTTAAGTAATTTTTTTTTGTTAATAGCACATTTTATTATTATTTTCAAGACATTAATTTTTACTGTTAGATATATATTTTTCAATATTTCTAATTATTAGTTTTTAAATCAAGTTTTTTTTTATTTTTATTAACATTTTTTTTAATTTTCAAATATTAATTTCTTAAGAATTTTTTTTTTAATATTTTCGTAATAGCACATTTTATCATTATTATAATTTTTTTATATTAATATTTATTTTTATATAACTACGTTATAATTTTTAATTGTTTATAATATTTATTTGTAAAGTTTTTATATTTAATTTAACTGTTTTTTGAAACGTATTTTTAATAGTTAAATTTATTTAGTTTTTTTTTTAATATATTATTTAATATTTTTTTTTTTTTTATTTTTTTAACATACTATTTGAAACCTCAATGGTTTCAATCTTAAATCAGTACTCTCAACTCCAGTCCAACATGTTTCTATCAACATTTCTGCCAACACACATATTTTTTTTTATTTTATGCTTTGCATTTTTCTCGCATATTTCACACCTTTGGTTTGATTTTATTGGGAGCTGCCATTAGTCGTTGACATTAAAAGCAGCAGGAAGTGCCAAATTAATGCCAATAATCGAAACTAATGGCTGCAACAACAAAAATAACCAGCGAGTCAACCCCAACTGAGTCGTATTTGTAAATATCAAATTTATGCCTTTAATTAAGTCACCATTCAACTTGGCAGTAAATATAGAAGTTGTCGAGCAAGCAATCAACTTGTCAATATCTGCCTACGCAAGTTTTTAGTGGAATTTGTAACATTTATTTCATGTTTTTAAATAAAAAATAAATATTATAAATACATAGAGTCAGTTAATTTCAGTTCAATTTCTGTAGGCGCTTAACGAAATTTTTTTTAAGTTGAGGGGGGGTCCACTTGCAGGGCAGAAAAAGTGTTTTTTATTACTTTTTTCGAAGAGATATTTTAACACATAAAATAAATAAAAATTAAGTACGTCTACAGATTTTAATGTACTTGAAGAATCAGCTATTAATTTTGAAAAAGTTTTCTATTCCCTTCAACACGCAGCTGATCGCCTGGAGGAACTCCGAGTTAGGCGGTGAAGAAATTTTTATTCCTTAAAATTAGCTCATATGCAAAATGCTTAAAAAAGTATATTCTTCTTATGCATATTTGAGAGTAATTAAATGTTTAGCACATTCAATGCTTTTTACAACTGCAATTCATTTGTTACGCCATTAAAAGTCGGGAGGCCGGGGCGTATAAGTAACCTACTGAAATTGTATGTTGAATATTGCAAGAACATAATTGAAAATATCTAAATTTTGCATTTTTATTATTGCTGCGCAACTGTTTCATGTCAATTTGTAACATCTGCATTGCAATTACTTTACTGTTAATTGTGGCAGTAATATTAACATACAATGTTGCATGTCTATTTATTACAAAAGTAAGCAGCTGCACTTGCATTAGCTCAAATGTTTACCGAAATATTTCGAGAGCATTACAATGGCCTTTAATCTATCAGCAAACGCATGCTTTGGTATTAAATTTGTTTAGAAAGTGGGGCATAGAGTTGAATTATAAGGTATGCTAATATATTGTGAAAGTTTGTGGGTTAAGAGGCATATTAGTTTATTGAAAAGAGCTTCTGAGTTGCCGTTAAGTGTTGAAGTGATGGTTTAAG
This sequence comes from Bactrocera correcta, assembly GCA_027475135.1. Lineage (NCBI taxonomy): Eukaryota > Metazoa > Arthropoda > Insecta > Diptera > Tephritidae > Bactrocera > Bactrocera correcta. The sequence continues at coordinate 4,611,725 of CM050326.1, forward strand.
GCTATTTTACGGTTTCTCATAGCATGAATAGGGTATGTATAGTTTTATTTGACGAGCTAAATTCACGAAATTTGGCATGGATTATTGTCTAAGGCAATGCTACAATTTCCGAACATATTCATGTATTCAGATCGGTTCACTATATGCAGGGTATTATAGCTGGTGGTCAACGAAGTACACATGATTATGACAATATGCATTATTTGCAAATATTATCTATCTACTAATATATATAACCATGCGACAGCCTAGAGCAAATAATGACCGAATAGTTGAATGAATGAATGAGTGACGGACTAAATGAATAAACGTTGTTGATTACAAGACTGCAAGCGCGCGTATGTCAATGGCCCAGACAAAAGCCGGCGCGCTTAGCAATGCGTGTTTGAGCGTGATGCAATGAATAATGGCATGCAACATGCCAGTCAATGTGCTACAAAATGTTTGAAATCGAATTAGAATGCCTTTATATTGTCAGTGGAATGTGCCTGTGTTGAGGAAGTAACAGCTAAAAATATGTATTTTTTTCTTCAACTTCATGGTATTGTCACCGAATGTGCTATGTATTATGAAGACAACAACAAAAGCTGCTGACAGCCACTAAAGCGAGGCGTTGTTGTCTGCGCTCAATTGGGTTCACTTCCTACTTTGCTTAGTTGGTGACAAAGTTTGAAAATTTTCACTAAATAGTCATAAGTTGCCTTCCAACTCGCCACCCGCGCCACTTGAGCAGCGCTGTGAGTTACATATTCAAATGAAGTGCAGTGAGGCTGATGGCCGAAGCAGAAGTGAATATTGTCTTTAGCGCACTGGTGGATCTGCACATTCTATAAGCATCGACAGATCTCCGGCTGCCGCGCAGCTCCATACCGCAGTTTAGTTGCTATGCGTATCAGCGGAAGTGATCGCGAAGTAATTTTTCTAGTGAAAATGCGACTTTATCAGCGCATGTCGGCTACGGGTGACGACTGCCTGCTCAATGCCAACTAAACAGTGTTGTTGTAGTTCTGGCGCAGCTACTGCTAGCGGGCAATTAAAATTGCTGCAATTTTCATATACACACACCAGACACATTGTGGCTGCAAGTGCCAAGTGTGCGGCGAAATTTTGTGCGCGACATCGCCTTTGCTTTCATTGTAGGCAGCACCTTGTCAGCGACAGATAGTTGTGGCTGACATTCAACGAGTTGCAACTTGAGCGGGCAATGACCATTTCGGCGAACGCGACGGTGACGGCAGCTGTGGCGGCAGTGAAACAGTTACAATGTATCAGCGCACCGCCTGTTGCATATGAAAGTGGCTGTGCATGTGCGCACGCGTATCACCAATTACCGGCGCATCCTACGCGTTGTGCATACTAAATGCAACCGCGCGGTCGACAGCAGAAAAAAGTAAGTGTGAGCTGGCGCACAAAAACTAAGCGCGCGGCAAGAGAGACCATAAGCGATTCGATTTCAAATTGTATGTATTTTTAATAAACGCTCTACTGACCAACCGCGCGGTTTGAGTGCGCGGCATGACGGAACGCGCTTACCGCCGCCCATAAGACAAACTCGATAATTGGCGCACAAGTAGCCGTCGCCGGCGTCGCTTTAATAGATGCAAATGTCTTTACAATTTGTACTCCAAATTGATTTTTTATTGCGCGCACACTTTTCGTTTTCTGCGCAATTAGTTGTTGAAAAGTGCGAGTGCTAATTTGTTGTAGCGAAATTACAAAAAAAAAAAAAAAAACGCGTGAAAAATTTAAAGTTCGATAATAACACGTCAGTTTGGTGGCCAATTTATGGCAGATAAAAATGTTATGAAATTTGTCGCTTTCCTCGTAAAACTTTCATTGAATCATTGATTGGCCTCTCGCGCACTAGTGATTTTCCAATCGCCTGCTAAATGCTGGAAAATTACTTTGACCGTTCGAAAAATGCACCAATGTGATTTTCATTTCACGCTTTATGTATATATTTTTCAACACCACACACAGTTAATTGGCAGCACTGCGCAGTTATTAAATAGACGCGCCTGAAATTGCCGCAATTCGGCATTTATTTGTTATTTATCGCATGCGATAATATTGTTTGCATCAATGGATATATTGTTATTCGCAAAGAATTGGGCTAATGCTGTGAAATAATTTAGAAATAATGCTGTTTATTCAATAAACATTTAAACTGTGAAAACTTTTGAAAATGAATTTTGGTTATATTAGGTCAGGGTCTATAATTTTTGAAACAAAAAAAAAATTATTAATAATAATAATATTAGAAATAATTATAGTTCCCTCAAACAAAGTTAGAATCTGAATCCTTTAGTTGCATATTATTTGAAATTTCAGAGAAATTGATATTTTGCTTCAAGGCCTGAATCGAAGCATAATTGTTCGCATAGATTTAGACTTTATACTACTGTGCCCAAAAAATAAGGGCACACATTGTATTTATTTTGAAAATTCTTTATTTATTCTTCCAAATCAATTTCATACCCTTCAAAGTAATTCCCTCCCGATGCAATGCACTTATGCCAACGGATTTTCCAATCTTCGAAACAGTGGTTGTAGTCACTTTCCGGGATGGCCTTCAGTTCCGTCTTCGCTGCGGCTTGAATCTCCTCTATCGTATAAAAACGGTTTCTCCGGAGCGGTCTTTTGAGCTTGATGAACAGCCAGAAGTCGCACGGCGCCAGATCAGGTGAATACGGTGGTTGCGGGACGATATGGGTTGTGTTTTGGGCGAAATGATCACGAATTACGAGGGCAGTATGGGACGGTGCATTATCGTAGTGTAAAAACCAAGAATTGTCTTTCCACAATTCCGGCCTTTTTAGGCGGATAGCGTTACGCAAACGACGCATAGCGTTCAAATAATATTCCTTGGTGACTGTTTGACCGGTTGGAAGGAATTTATAATGCACAAAACCACGATAACCGAAGAAAACAGTCAACATGACCTTGATTTTTTGAGCGACTTTGGCGCGATTTTTTTGGTCTCAGCTCTCTTTCGGCACGATATTCGCTCGATTGATCGGTTGTTTCGGGGTCGTAAGCATAGATCCAAGTCTCATCGGCAGTTATAATACATTTCATGACACCCTGGTAGTCGGAAAGCATCGTTTCACACACTGCAACGCGACGCCATTTTTCCAAAAAATTCAATGTTTTCAGTACCAGTCGAGATTTGACGCGCTGGAGGCTCAAAACGTCTTTTAAAATTATATTGGCTGAGCCTTTCGATATGCCAACTTCATCAGCAAGGTTTCTAATTGTTAATCGATGGTTTTTCAAGACCAAATCTTTGATTTGTTGAACGTGAGCTTCGTTGGTTGAGGTTGATGGTCGCCCTGGACGCTCTTCGTCTTCGACACGTTCACGGTCGGCTTGGAACTCACTATACCACTTGTAAGCATTTTTTTAGATATAGCCTCATCACCAAAGGCTTTCCGCAACATCCTCAACGTATTCGTAGCAGAAAATTGATTCCGTAAACAAAATTTAATGCAAATTCTTTGCTCAACAAATTTCGACATTGCAAAAAACGAAAAACTCACTTTTAGCAGCTCACAAAGCGACACGTTTTCAAACACTAATGAATATTTTGACATGATAATTGACATAAATGTGACTGACAGTACTACCAACCTAAAAAAAAAACTAATTTTCCAGTTTAAATTCAAATGTCACCTTATTTTTTGGACAGTAGTATATCCCCACAGGAATAGGTTTAACGGTGTGATATCACACGAACCCTGTGGCCAAATTAGGCATCAAATATTCGGTTATCATGGCGCGATAACGCTCGTCATTCGTGGTTACGTTCTCACCTTAATCATTTTTGAAGACATACGGGCCGATGATTCCATCGGCTCACAAACCACACAAAACCGTTGTTTTTTCCGAATAAAATGACAGCTCTTGTATCTCTTCAGATTGCTCTGCGTTCCAAAAGCGGCAATTTTGCTTATTATTACATAGATATTGAATCAGAAATGGGTCTCATCGTTGAACAAAGTTTGGCTCAAAAACGTCGGATCTTTTTGGCGATTTTCAAGCGCCCATAGGGCGATGAGAAGTACGAGCGGCTTCAGTTCTTGCACAATCTGTATTTTGTACACTTTCAATTTAAGATCTCTTCGTAAAATGCCCCAAGTCATTCCATACTTCAGTCCGAGCTGCTGCGAACGGCGCCGAATCGACTCTCCACGGACTTTACTCTCAGCTACGGCTGCTATATTTTCTTTACTGTGTGCTGAACGTTTTCTATTCGGACGAAGATTACCCAATAATGAATGCTTGGTCTCAAATAGTACGCTCAATTGGCCGATTATGTTGACCATAACCGTTATATTTATCATCACGAAGTTTACCATCAGGTAGTAGAGATTTCAACGAAGAATACGCCTTCCGACTCAAAAACAGATATTTTACTAAATTTCGATTGTAAGCTAGGATATTTCGATATTAAGTCAAAATAAACTGAAAACATGAACTTCACTCAAAATATATGAAAAAAAAAATTAAAGCGTGTATGAGACATACAAATTTCTTGTTGTTTGGTAGTGTTCTTTCGCTGCTAGCTTAAAAAAGTAGTTGCTTCCCTACAACCTTCTTTGAAAAACTAAAATCAGCTGCTTCCTCCTCAAAGCAGCGCCAAACTTTTGGCAAAATTAACTTGTCTCGCAAGCCTGCATGTCACACCGCAATTACGTGCTGACCACCTGCCGCGACATGCATGACATTACGCGCATACATATGTACATGTGCGGCAATTAAGTGGCGCCCGCAGCAGTGCACTGTTCACTGTGGTCAAAAATGCGCGAAGAGATGGTAAACTGTGTGCAAAAAAATGCGCGACGCAACCTGCTGCACAATTCACACATGCACACACATATATATGTAGTAAATAACGGCGACAATTTGCAAAGCCTCAATGAATGTCAATGTGGGTGACTGTTGCCGCTGATTCCCAGGCGCTCAATCATTGTCAAGCGAACCCGCACAGCGGCAATCGCGCAACAAATTGACACAGCAAGCGGCGGTGGCAAGGCGACGGTTGCTGCAGCTTGCGGGTATTTTCCCTTTGGAATTGCACAACAGTGCATATAAATGCATGGAAGCGCACAGATGCATATATATTTATGTCTGTATTTGCACTGCAGATTGTCTGTCTGTGCGCCGCGCTGCGATTACGCAGCAAGAAAACGGCAAAAACAACAGCAACATAGCGATGAATTATCGAAAAACGAGCGAAAAGGCAGTTAAGTGCCGCCGCTAATGTATAGGATAACGCGAGCTTTTGTAGGTCACTGTGTCCGCGAGGCAATAAATCGTGCGTGCGGCTACATACACAACCGCGCCAGCGGCTTTTTTGTATATACATGTGTGTATACGTGTGCAATATGCGTTTTGCGCGCGCTGCTGGGCGTTTCATTGAACTCAGTGCCCGCTTGCTCTTGTGTATGTGTGTATATTTAAAGGCGCGCATTTCCCTTTTTTATTGCTTTCACATCAAAATATTTATTGCTAAAAAATCGGTTATAAAATGTCAAATTATCGTAAAACTTTTATTGATACGGCTATATTGACGCCAGCGCTTTGAGCATGTATGTATGTTGGCAGTGTGTTTTGGGTATTTGCCGGAATGTGACCAAGAAACTTCAAGTACATACTCACAAAAGCAATGGATCGCACTCAATTTTTTATTAGCCATGCCGTCAGACCAAGGTCGAATGTTTGCTGAATATTTTTTTGTTTTTCGCTGATTTGCTGGGCGTTAACGAAATATTATTGTAGTGGCGTGCTTGTGTAGCACTTATTGGTGTAATTATCAATAGTTTGAGGCGGTAACAGGTGGTGCTTGGCAGCTTTAGGTTTTATTTGTTGCATTATTATTTCAAAAATGTACATATGTACGTACATATGAACAAATTTATTCGGAATTATGTGCAGTAAATCACAAAAGTTGGTTCCGCAAAATGTTTTTGCTAGTTTCAATCACAAAATAATATATTTATCACATTGGCTGACTTTATCTTAAATTTATAACCTTCAAAAAATTGAGGTATATATGTAAGAGGTATGACAAGTAAGTAGCTGGACCGTATATTTGAAAATTAGAGGAGGGATGCCGGAAAAAGAGAAAGGGAATTTCAAGGTCACAGGCTTATCACAAGCGCGGCAATAAAATCAGTCTCATTACTTAATTGTCAAACCTCGTTTATTTATACCCTTTATAGATTATATAAAGCTTACCATGAAGTTTGTAACAACCGATAGTAAGCGTCTGATCCCCTATTAAGTACATAAAGGCATATGTTTAGAGCACGACGATCTGAGTCTAGTCCGTTGATATGTACGCGAGCTAATCCCACAGTTTTTGAGTTATCAAACTGAAATTTTATACGCGCGTTTTTCTTCACAAGCAACTAATTTTTTGTTACAATCACCGATATCAGAGCACTATAGCTTATAGCTGATATACAAGCTGAACGAGCTGAATCAAGTCCTTGTATAGAAAACTTTTTTATTTGACAAGATGTCTTCACGAAATCCGGCATAGATTATTGTTTAAAGTAACGCTATAAGTTCCAAAAAAATTGTTGGCTTCAGACTCTTAACGCATATAGTTGCCCTGGAAAACTGACCGATAAAAAACAAGTCAAAGATATTTTTTATATCTTACTATGATATGATTATGCTTTAAAATGCAACTGTAAAGAGTATTTTAGCTGTCAGTCTAAGTAAATATTTTTTCCTTTTTTTTTTAAATTTTTTTTAGTCTGCAACCTGTCCTTGTGAGGGCATACATTGATAGGAAAAAAAGTTGTATGTGCAATAGTGTAACCTTTGTTGTTGTTGTTGTTTTTTAATGGTTAACTTTAACCAGTTTAATAATTATCTGATCGTTGGTCCGGGAAAATGGTTGTTTCCACGATATTGAGCGAAAACAGCTCCAAGTCAGGTATGTCGACGCATAACGCAGTTCTACTAGGTTAAATCGGGTTTCAAAAAATATGCGCGCAAGGGCTTAGAAAACCACTCAACTCAACGGTAGAGAGCTAGTAAAAGTGTAGATTCATTATCTTTGTATAACGGCAAGTGTCAGTTTGGGGTGCAACGATCGAAAGTGTCACTTTATATATCCGCGAAGTAATTATACTTCAAGGTAGTCTCTTCTGCTAAGGTTTACTATGTATCTTAAAAGTATTGCTGCAGACCGCTCTCTTCTCTCTCTTACTTCGTTGCAGGAATTTATGCAACCTTTAATGTTTGTTAGTTGTCAATATGCCGTTATATACGATGCTACCATTGCTGGGTTGGTTGAAATAAATTTCGGATCTTAAGTGGTGTCGGGAATAGTTAACTTCAGCTCTAAAGAGGTTTAAAAAATTTATTTAAAAAATTAAAAAAAATATATATGATTTAAAATTTATTTAAAAAGACAGTAAGTTATTTAAAATTATCCATGCCAGCAGTAAACACCAAAACCTTTCCATAAAACTGCATAAATTTCCATTTTCGCGCCTTCGTTTTATCATTCATCACTCATTAGGCTGAAAAATAAAATTGAAAAATGCGTTGAACAATGAACTTCTGCAGCCGGTCGATGACAAGCCGCAAGCCAGCATGACTCGACTTGGCTTTTTATCTGCTTTTTGCACAGACGCCTTTATCTTTCCATACGCGATTGTGTGGGTGTTGCTGCCGCCCACCAGCACTCACCGTACACTTCAACATATGTTTGCCTTTGATAATTATATTGTTAGACACGCATATCAATTGGCACATTAAGCGATTACGCGGCGCACCGCTGCACACAACAATAACAACAACACGAGTTAGACTGGCAGACATATGAATATATTTGCACTTAGGTAGTTACATCTGTATGTTTTGTTTGCAAACACATGCCATGAGCAAATAAAATGCGCCCGCAAGTCTTTCGAATGCCTGCCACAACAATGCAGGCAATCAGCATTTTGTTGCATTTGCGAAATGAGTGAAATTCTTGTTCGTGTGTGTATGTGTGTGTGGAAAATGTCATAGACTAAAATGCAAAAATGTGAAAACGATGTAAAAATGCTAACAATGCCATAAGCTAATGGAAATAGAAAGCGAAAATCGGTAAGGCGAATAAGCGCAGGCGCTCAGGCATACACACACAAATGGTGACAAGAACCCAGAACAGCCTTGCTTAGAACTTAAATTTCAAATTTATACTTTTCGCTCTTTTTTTTAGCAATATTCCGCATTTCATCTCTCATCTCAGGCAGCGCAAGCGGAAGCAGTTGACAGCCACTAATCGCGATCGTCTTATCTAACCTCAACAATGGCCAACACACCCACACCACGCATAACGCACCGTAATGCAGTTAACACAAAAGTCTTAAAAGTGAGTGAACTGCTTGAAATGAAGTTCACTGCATGCTGCGGCCGCTTCAACTGTCGTTCGCCCACGCGCTGAATAAATATTTGAGTTACGCGCCGTATCGCGCTGTTAATATCTCGATTTACATCTGTACGTAGACGCCAAGTAGCTGTGAAGCTGTTTATTGAAGTGCCACTTAATGTTGGCAGCAAAGCGCTGCAACAACAACAACAACTACTACAACAGCAATGCGTTCAATAACAGCCAAATGACTTATTCACTTTTGTTGTAACGGCAGTTTTGTACCCAGCGGCACAATGCCGCATGGTGGTTATATTATTTTGTGTGCCTCAAAGGTTGCCTGTTGTTGTTGGAAAGATTTGACATTGAAATTATTGAAATAATGCGAAAAGTTATTCTCACATTAGCTGTGTGTCCGCCTGAAATCGATATATAGCGTCTACCAATAGAGATTACGTGATTGTGACAGCTTGTGGTGGCCATATTTGTTAACAGATTTGTGTCAAATTTTGTAGGTGTGTTCAGTAAGGTTTGCCATTTCTTCACGTGACATTTCACTTTGGTACAACGCTTTGAAATTGTCCAAGATTTATGTGCAAGCTCTTTTGCAAAACACGGCTTTCTCAGTTGAGGGCCATTTCAGATTTAATGGCTTAGTCAACAAACAGAATTGTCGCTATTGAGGTGATTCTAATTCCCGCATGGTTCAGGAAACTCAAATGCAGGCCCCACAAACTAACCTTTTGGGGGGGGATTTTGGTACTGCGTCATCATCGGGACTTATTTCTTTCGAAATGAGGAAACATTATTTTTTTCCTAGAATTTGGTGGTATTGACGCCAACGATCTCTATTTTCAGCAAGACGATGTGCCGCTTCCTGTTTCACATCTAAAAATCGAACAACAACTTTCGACTCGTTATTTTCGAGAAATCAAGTTCATGCAATTCTACGACTCTGGGTAATTTTCTCTGGGATTTCGTATAATAAGAGATTTAAGAAAGGTTATTCCAATCAAAGGCAGTTCTAAGACAACATTCAGAACTCTATAGTCGAAATTTCAACCGAAACGCTGCACAGGGTCATTGAAAATGGACATAATGATGCCGATAATATTCAATTCTAACCACGCTCCTCTCCCTTCAACGGTTCTCTGACAGATTCCAAATTTTAAATATTCAAATTTTTTTTAAACGAAAACCTCGCTGACTAAATTCCTGTAATAAACTTATCTCAACTGTTTTATTTGTTCACTTCCATACGAACTTCAGACCTCCTTACCCGCTCGGCTCGTCGTCTGCTGTCGTATAGCCGTTGTTATGTGGCACAAACACATGTAGCAAGTCGCACTCGTTTCAAGTGGATTAGCTTGTATGTACCGTAATTTATGCCAACGCATGTAATTGTCATACAAATGTTAATGTGGCATTAACAAGTTCGTTAACGGTTGAGTAGATCGATCTTCGGATTGTGCTTAAGTTGATATCTTTTGTTAATTAGACATAAGCAGTTTGCTTTCTCTTACTGTTATTTTCATGGCGGCAAATGTGTTTTGAAACAAATGTAAAATGCTTAAAATATGCCGTCAAAATCGACGAGGCAGAAAATGTGCAGCTATTTCTGGTTATTGTTGCAAGAAAGGTTTTGATTGAACTGTGCGGCAAAAGCTAGCTCAAGCGCAGCGGATTGACAGTGTAGATCGTTTGCGGCCGGTCTCGATTCGACGCCGTAGTGTGGGCGCTTTGAGGTTAGAAATTATTCGGTTTCAAAATTTATTGGCGGAAGTAGTAAGCGCATGTACAAGTAGTTAACGGAATTTTTCATATCAAAAGAAATTATTTCAATTTAGCTAGGCCTCTAGCGTAGTATATGGCGCGCTTTTTATGTAGTTTCGAATTGTTAAATACTCTTTCTTCGATTTTTCGAAAATCGTGTAATTTATGAAATTTAAAATTTTCAACTTCGGAAGTTGCAACATTCATTTTAGTTGCACTGCAGATAATTGAAAATTCGATTTCGCACTTTATCTGCGTTGAGTCAGCGCGGGTATATAACGGGTGATTTTTTTGAGGTTAGGATTTTCATGCATTAGTATTTGACAGATTACGTGGGATTTCAGACATGGTGTCAAAGAGAAAGATGCTCAGTATGCTTTGACATTTCATCATGAATAGACTTACTAACGAGCAACGCTTGCAAATCATTGAATTTTATTACCAAAATCAGTGTTCGAAAATCCGCTTTTTTATCGACAAATTTTGTTCAGCGATGAGGCTCATTTCTGGTTGAATGGCTACGTAAATAAGCAAAATTGCCGCATTTGGGGTGAAGAGCAACCAGAAGCCGTTCAAGAACTGCCCATGCATCCCGAAAAATGCACTGTTTGGTGTGGTTTGTACGCTGGTGGAATCATTGGACCGTATTTTTTCAAAGATGCTGTTGGACGCAACGTTACGGTGAATGGCGATCGCTATCGTTCGATGCTAACAAACTTTTTGTTGCCAAAAATGGAAGAACTGAACTTGGTTGACATGTGGTTTCAACAAGATGGCGCTACATGCCACACAGCTCGCGATTCTATTGCCATTTTGAGGGAAAACTTCGGACAACAATTCATCTCAAGAAATGGACCCGTAAGTTGGCCACCAAGATCATGCGATTTAACGCCTTTAGACTATTTTTTGTGGGGCTACGTCAAGTCTAAAGTCTACAGAAATAAGCCAGCAACTATTCCAGCTTTGGAAGACAACATTTCCGAAGAAATTCGGGCTATTCCGGCCGAAATGCTCGAAAAAGTTGCCCAAAATTGGACTTTCCGAATGGACCACCTAAGACGCAGCCGCGGTCAACATTTAAATGAAATTATCTTCAAAAAGTAAATGTCATGAACCAATCTAACGTTTCAAATAAAGAACCGATGAGATTTTGCAAATTTTATGCGTTTTTTTTTTAAAAAAAGTTATCAAGCTCTTAAAAAATCACCCTTTACAATATAACTGTAATTAAATTCGCTGCTTACGTTGGTTAATTTAAGGCGCCGCGACACAATGCTGCTCTTGTCATTTATATTACTCCATGACATACATACATACATACATGCAAATGCACTGAGTTTGAAGCGATATAAGATAGCTAAAATATCATATTAATATATATTATGGTGCTAAGTGTAATACACAACAGATAACTACAAAAACACACACACAAACCCAAACATGCTGTCAGTTATACTTAAATAATATAACAATAAAATCGCTTCTTTACTATCTTTAAGTGCAGAGTCCTCGTTCTCGTGTCTCTTCGCTTTGTGGTATTGACATTTCGTACGCCACTCTGCGGTGACGCCGGCGGTGGTGCTGTTGGTGTTGGTGACTACGCTGGCATTCAATTGGCCGCTTGGCGGTTGTGGCGTCGACGTTGGTGTCGGTTGATGATACCGATGCGTCTGACCTACATTTAAGCGCGTCATCAGTAGCTAAGACAGCTACAGCAATAACAACAATTAAGTGATAGTAATAACCCTAATAATCATAACGAAGTTGCACCTTCAACGCAGGCATAGCGTCGCAGTCCAATTTGGCGTATTGGCATTGTTTCGCGATTTGTGCTGCTTTTGGTTTGTTGGGTTAATTGTTTTTATTTTTATAAAATAATATTTGTTTCTAGCGCGGGGTTATGCAACTGTGCCGATATGGTATTTTTTATACCCTTAACTATGTATAAAGCAATATTAAGTCTGTCACGCAGTAGTCTGTCGACCAGCTAGACGAACTGAGTCCATTATCCTTGTATGTGTCTGCTTTTAAGCGAACTACTTCCTTAGTTTTTGAGATTTCGATCTGAAATTTTGCGTACGTTCTTTTCTAACCACGAAACTATTCCTTTGTCAGAATGGCCGATATCGGACAAACATAGCATATAGCTGTCATACAAACTGAACGTTCGAAATCAAGTGCTTGTATGGCAAACTTTTTCATTTGATGAGATATTGTCACGAAATTTGGCATATATTATTTTTTAAAACAACGCCATTATATATGCTGAAACAGTTCAAATCAGACTACTAGAGCATATAGCTGTCAGACAAATCAACCTATCCAAGTCATGTCTTTGTAGGGCAAACTTTTTTATTTGACGAGATATCTTCAAGGAATTTGGCATGGATTATTGCCTAAGGTAATGTTGCAATTTCTGTAGAAATTGTTCAGATCGAGTGACTATAGCATATAGTTGCATTACAAGCTGATCGTTCTAGGTTCATGTAAGACATTTTTTGTATGTGTGACGGGTATTATAACTTTTTTGCAACCGAAGTTAATTTTACTAATTTTTTTGTAAATTTTTTTCGTTTTATGATTCCATATACTTTTCTTTTGCAAGTCCGGCATGCAAATTGATACATACTCGCTTTTACGTGGTTCAGGCTTCTGTCAAACTTTTACAACCTACTCTGATGCATATATCCGGTTGTAAAGTTAAATAGCATATTTTATGGCTTTGTTTGGAGTGTTAAATATATATGCATACATATATATTTGTAATGAAATATTAAATTCTATCATTTTTATGCTGCTGTATAGAGCTTTTTACTGATAAAAAAAAATAAAAATAATTTGTTTACAAATATGAAAAATATAAAATATAAATTAAGTTTTTATTATATTTTCTGAATAATTTTTACAAAATTTACGACTTCTATGAGCTTTGGAAGCTTAAATAGATTGTCAATTAAAAATATGATAATTTTTATATACATTTTCTTAGTAATTTTTAGAGTATTTACGGCTTTTATACGCTTTAACCACCTAAATCATTTCAATGCAAATTTTGTAATTAAAGTTAAAAAAGCTCACCTCAAATCAAGACAGACACAGAAGATTTAATTTTTACTAGGAAGAAATTTTTATGATTTTTGTAATATTTTTCACTATTTTTCTGAGAAAACTCATTATACGCTGAATTTCGAAGTTTTAGCTACAAACACACCTTAAAGCAAACCTTTTATTATTTGTTAATTTTCATTTAAATTTATGCTTTTCAAGCTTCAAGCTCACCGCTTTCAGCCTGTAATTAAATATATCAAAATGTCACTTTATTATGACAGCAATGTCATTTTTATAGTTTATTAATGACGTTGCCTTTATTTATGCGCCACTAAAAGTATCAGCTTTCAGCGTCTAAAGCATAGCAGCGGTAATAGGAAAATATGAATCCCAAGCAAAGAGTCAAAGCACACGAATTCCCATGAAAATCGAAACCAAAGCCAACGGTAGCCTCCAAAGCGCCCACGCTCATTATTTATTTGCTCATTTACACTTTCGAGTGTCACGCGCTTCTGCGGCACTCAAATACAAACAAAAATAAAACATGTGACAAATTAAAAAAAAAATAAAAAAACTGAAATGCAAAACTGCTAAAATATGCTTGTCTTACACTTAACGATTTGTCTCGGCTGACAAGCTAAGTATCATGCTGCTCACTCGAGGCTTATAAATTTGTATTGTATGCTTAATTTCGTTGTGCTTGGCACTTGCAATTAAAATGCAAATCCGTTTCAGCTATTTTGCATAACAAAAGTGCATTACGGATAATTAATTATACGGTAAAGAGTGCGCGCAGCAATCAACAATAACAGTAACTGATATTTGAAAGCATATCCATAGCCACACCAAAGTCTTTCATGCACTTGCGTCTGACGCTGAGCATACGAGAACGCCGCGCGCCGCTTAGACAGCTGACATATTGCTGACAGATGTCAGGAACTTGTCTACCGAACGGTAGCGCTTGCAGTTTCTCCAGCGATAGCGCTGCTAAATGTGTCGCACATTACGCCCACAGCGCCGCTCCAATGGCCGACGCCGGCTGCTTTCAATGTTCGCCAGCGCGAACCCGGGCTTTGAGACCGCCTTTTAATGCTTATCATTTGTGTTGTGGGCGTTTTTTCATCAGATTAGCCCCTTATGGCTGGCATTAATTTCATTCAACTATTTATATATCGTTTAAAGACTCCTTGTGTGTGGCCGACTAATTGAAATAGGCGTTGATTTCATCTAAATGCTGCCTTATAGGGCGTCTTTCAATTAAATAACTTTCGAAAACAATTTAGTTTTAAGCAATCTTGGTTAATTATTGGGTGTAGTTAAATACTTGATGCTTATAATCTTACTCTCACAATTGTTTAGTCGAGTTCTGCACCAAGGTTTGATAAATTCTATATAAAAATACATTTTGTAAACCTTAAGAGGTTTCATGGGTTTCTTCGGGTAAAAAACAGGGTTTTCCCACAATTTTTTTCTCAAATAAAAATGAAATATTTTATTAAATTTTTTATTGTAACAAACATACACTATTAGCAAAGATATTCTGAAATTTTTGGAAAAATATATTTTATGCTTGGCCATTGCGACGTTATTTGCGGTGACCCCTGGATGCACTCGCGTTGGTAGAATAACTACTTACAATATCATCTAGAGTTAAAAAAAGAGACGTGTTTTAGTTAAAATCTTAACCTAGAAATTGGACAAAGGAAAAAACCTGAAAATTAGATTTTTGGCGGATTTTTTTCAAAAAAAAAAAAATTAAAGTTTCAGTGAAATTTTCGCGTCGTTTTCTCAAATAGTTGTAATCGAAAAAAATCCCCCAAGTCCTAAAGAATTGTAACTTAAAGGTCTGCGCACAATTTCATGAAGATCGGTTGATTAGTTCACGAGGAATCTTGTTAACCGGCTTGAAAAACGTAGTCAAGAAAAACGCGTTTAAAGGTGGTGCACTTAGTTTTTAAGGCCTTATCTCCAAAACTATTTCCCGGATCAACTTCAAACTTTAGGAGAATATTCTAAAGGTATTGCAGAATTTAATAAGATAATAAATAAGTTAGATTTTTGTTGAATTATTCACATGTACATACTTATTAACAGAGCTTTAAATATAATATTTTTAAATTTGTTGCCTACATCTGGGCGCATAAAATTTATATTTCAGCGAAGTCTCACACTCAAAATGAAACTTGTTATTGAATGTTGAAGCAGTTGTATAAACAATTTGGTTTAAAATAAAACTAACGTTATCTTAGCTATAAAATTTGTTGATGGACACAAGGCTGCTCATTTTTCTTGTGCATGTGTATATGTAAGCGGCGCCTACGCCAGTAAAACAGAAGAAGATATGTATATTTTTTCTTAATATGCCGAAGTCTATACTACATTATGATTTTTTATTTGTTGTTTTTTTAATTATATGTCTTTTTATTCAAATTCTATATGTTTATTTCTGCTTTTTAATTTAATTTTTATTTTATTTCACGGAAAATGCTTTCAAAGTCAGCCAACTGCACATTTCAGTCTAATATAATTTCGATAAGCTTCAGCTAAGTGCCACTTACTGATGTAAATATGCTTGCTATCAGCAAAATCTTTTATGTTCTTAATTCAATTAACCGCTTGCATATACACAATACTTTGTTTAACTTAATTAGCCTTCTAAGCCGCTTAAGAAAGCATGCTTTCTGAACTTGTAAGAATGATGCGACTAATCAAACTATCTGACATAGGAATCTGCGTCCACAAATACACAAGAAAGTGCTCAAAACTAAGATTCTTCAAAATATTGATTTGTGCAATTAACAAAAAAGTCATTGTTTATTAAATTTCAATTTTTTATGTGGCTAATCTGCTTAAACGCTGCTTGAACTACGCTTAAGCACGCTAGCTTTCAATTAACCGAACATGATTTCTTTTGGGCTGCCAACGAAAACGAATATTAATTGAATTACAAGAAAGCGTTAATCACATCAAATTTTCGCTCAATTTAACAAACAATGTTTGACGCCCAACAGCAGCCGCTTGAACGCAAGCTTGAGTCAAGCCTCTACATATGCATGTAAATACACAAGCACATAGGCTGGGTGGCCTGGCGTGCAGCTAACCGGCAGTCGGTCAGCGAGCGGCAGCCAACAATCAAGATTTCAGCTGCTCACCGCTTAAGCGCGCCACTATGTACCACATGCCACCAAACATATGCGCACATGCCGCAGATATGAAGTAGATGCCGGTAGCCGGCACAGCGCTTAAAATTGTAAACGAGACAAAATTATACACTTTAAACTCAATTAAATGCCATTATAGAATTAACTTTGAATATTTCATAATTTCTTCGAGTGTTTTTTCTTCATTTTCTTTGCCTTTTCGGCGCTTTATTTTTGTTTACTTGTGCATTTTTGTATGTAGCGCTGTTGTTGTGTGCGCTTAGCATTAATGGAGCTGTTGCATCCCAAACGGCTGCCGAGTTTATCTAATCGTGATGAGATCGCACGCGTTCAAAATCTGTAAGACGTAAAGTGAAACATCTGAGGCTGCGCCAACCACCGAAAAGCGGCAGCCTGCTGCCGTCACGATGCCACAGTTTTCGAATTTTCCATACATAGCTGCTAATGTTGCGGGAGAAAATTGAACAAAAACTTTAGTGGTTAGAAATAGCATGCATTCTTCGTTTTTTTTTCTAAAAAATTTCCTCGCATTGCTGCTGCTACGGTTAGCGCGGCTGATCATAATCTTTCAACACGGCAGCAAATAATCGGGAAATGCGCGCTCGCGGCGCTGCGAAGAAGGCCACACGGTCGAGCGAACTGCTTGACTTCAGTGTGGCAAGTGCAGCACATGCTTGGCTGTTGTTGCTGCTGTTGTTGGTTTGGTGTACATCAAGCAGCATATGCTTTCACTGATTTGGCGCGCCGCGTAGCAACAACATTTGCTCGCCGTTCGACTCCTGACATGAGCGCGCGTTGCTGGCGTGTTGCTGCGGTCTTCGAACAAAACACTTGACTGTTTCTCGTTCCATTACGCCGATGTTGATATTATACCAGCGCGCGTTTATATATGTACCTTGTACTTGTGGTATTTTTATGCAACGCGTACTTGCCACATTATGCTGAATTTTCTTCGCAACCAGAAATTTTCACTGCAAATAAACAGTTTAACGTCAGAGTTTAGTATATAAATAAAAAATGCATATAGCATACGAATATAAGTACAATCATGAAAATGATCAGCATAACGAGCTGAGTCGATTTAATCATGTTCGTAAGCCTGTCCATTTCTCCGTTCGAATATAGCCGTGCTGGCCCTTCACTTTTTGAGCTATCGCTCTGAAAATTTTCATAACTCCTTTTCTTCTCAAAAAGTTGCTCATTTGTCGGAACCTTTGATATTAGACGACTATAGCATATAGCTGCCACACAAACTGACCGATCCAAATCAAGTTCTTATTTGGAAAAAAATTTTATTTGACAAGATATCGTCACGAAATTTGGCACAGTTTATTTTCGAAGCTAACTCTATTATCCATGAAGAAATTGTTCAAATCGGACTACTATAGCATATAGCTGTCATACAAATTGAGCCGTCAAATTCAAGTTCTTATATGAAAAACTTTCTTACTTGACAAGATTTCGTCACGAAATTTGGCATAATTTATTTTCCTAGCCAACCCTATTATCCATGAAGAAATTGTTCAAATCGGACTACTATAGCATATAGCTGCCAAATAAGCTGACCGATCCAAATCAAGTTTTTATTTGGAAAAAAATTTTACTTGAGAAGATATCGTCACGAAATTTGGCATAGTTTATTTTCTAAGCCAACTCTATTATCCATGAAGAAATTGTTCAAATCGGACTACTATAGCATATAGCTGTCATACAAATTGAGCCGTCAAATTCAAGTTCTTATATGAAAAACTTTCTTACTTGTCAAGATATCGTCACGAAATTTGGCATAAATTATTAACCAAAACAACGCTTTAATCTACTTATATACTGTTAAGGATCGGACCACTATAGCATATAGTTGCCATACAAACTGACCCATCAAATTCGAGATAAAAGTTGTATATATCATTAATGCTATAAATAATGCACCTGTGAAGGATATTAAGCTTTGATACAGCCGAAGTTAACGCTATTTTTCTTGTTTTTCTGTTTTTATTAATATTTTTTTTTATTAATCGTTTCTATGTTCTATGACTTCCCGATTTTCCCATAGCAACATCCATAAAATTTCCTCAAACACTTTTCACACTACACAAATTGTTGAAAGATATGCCGGATATACATCAAACGTAAAAAAATATTTTCCATTCTTCCTCATTACCATTTAAGGCACTCAATAATACAACATTTAAGTTCATAAAAGCGAAATTATGTGCTTATGAAGCCTTCAATCACACTTGACCGCTACCTGATGCACTTCTATATGAAAATATTTGCTTAACTTTCTGTGCCCAATTTTTGTCAGTATTTTATGAGTGTAGCTTTGATCAGCGATTCTTATAGAAAATGACAGTGATTGATATATGATTTAGATATTAGTATTGTGCAGATCAATAGGCGTAAAAGCGAATAACCCAATAAAATTGAGCGCTTCTGCAAAGCTTCGCAAAGGTGAAAATGCGGCTATATTAAGTTTTATGGCATATTTGCTGTCGGCGCGTTATTTAAATTTGGAAAAAGCGAAAAAAATACCGAAGTTAAGCACACATGCGCTACACGCTTGCAACGCCCACGAAGCAGCGCGTCAGGGCGGCAAACGGTCAAATGCGCAACGCGCTTGCAGGTGTTTAGGCTATAAAATGCCAAACCTGTGGCGGCGGGCAATCAGCAGGGCAGGTTTGTAAATCCGCACGAACCGTCCGCCGCGCAAAAAGACCCCTCACCTATACTACATCTATAAAGAGCGCGTTCTAGTTGCAGCCAACTAAATTGCTTCAATAATCTTTTTGATTTTCCGCTACTCCACAAATACCTTTTTATTGATTTCGATTTGCATAATCATTAAATTGGTTTTCTCTTTGTTTTTGCTTATTTCGCTTGAGTTTGTTTAGACGCACTTTCATTGAAATTTATCGTTGAGATTAATAGTTCATTACACAATATGAAAACCTGCACTGCCACGCAAACTGTTCAATTTTATACATAAAAAATGATTACATTTTTCAATTACAATTACAATTACATTGAGCCTCTCGCACAGCGCACAGTGCCAGACAGTTCAATTCGCCGCGAAACGTGAAATAGCAGCGCGATTTCTTTTAATTATTGCACTTGCGCTCGATACGCGTATGTTTATGCGCGAAGCGTATGCGCGGCGCACTACAATAAAACACACACGCATACATACCGTATTATATATGTATGTGTGTTGGCCTATCATTCGCTTGCAAGCGCAATATGCCTTGCTAACTCATTTAATTTGAATAAAAACAAATAAGTGAGCGTAAATAAAATAAGAATTATGTCTTAATTAACCTGCTTCGTTGTTGTGAATTGCGGCTATAAGGTCCAAACATCACACACACACACCACCAACACGCCTACAGATGTGTTAATGTGGCATATGGCAAAATAAATTGCGTGTAAAGTGCATAGCAGCTGCTTCATCGGGCGCGTAAACATTATTTAATGCAATTTGGTCAAATTTTGTTTGCAATTCATTAAAAAACAATAACAATAACAAATAAAATTAAAACAACAAAAATCGTTGACTTCAGTTGCACACAAGCTAGAATACCCTACACAATAAAGTAGTTTGCCATATAAGAACTTGATTTTGTTCTATCAGTTTGTATGATGGCTATATAAGATAGTGAACCGATCTAAGCCATATGTTGGGAAGTTATAGTGCTACTTTGGAAAATCATCTGTGCCAAGTTTCGTGAAGATATCTTGCCAAGCAAAAAAGTTTCTGAAAGAAGGACTTGATTTTGAACGATCAGTTTGTATGGCAACTATATGTTATAGTCACTCGGTCTTAACAATTTCTTCAGAGATTGCACATTATCTTAGACAATCATCCATGCCAAATTTCGTGAAGATATCTCGTCAAATGAAAAAGTTTTCCCTACAAGCACTTGCTATCGATCGTTCAGTTTGTATGGCAGCTATATGTTATAGTGGTGCAATATCAGTGGTTCGAGCACTTGAGTGGCTTCTTGAGGAGAAAAGAGCGCATGCAAAATTTCAGAGCGATATCTCGAAAACTAAAGTACTAGTCGCATATATACTTATATATAGAGGGACTAAACTAACACAGGGTACACTGAGTGTTACAAACATCGTGGTAGTCGTCAGGGTATAAAAAGCAGCACAAACAATTTCTGGTATGCAGTTTTCTGTAATAATGTACATATTAGCGTGAAAACGGCTTAACCCTGCTACTATGGCATTGGGTCATATTGACCTGAAACTCGACAAATTATACTTTTCTTAAGTTAACTTTATGTGAACCGCATATAAACTTTATGGAATCGTCTAGTTCACTAAATATTTCATAAACAAATATTATAAAATTATTATTAGACCAGAGGGACCCGATGTCATCAGCCATGAAATTGTTTTCACGTCTTCGGCACCAGTTTAACATACTTAAAACTATATATAATTTGTTTGCATTATTAATTAAACCATCTCCTAAAAATATCGCTCTCAGCAGCTAACAAGCGCCTTTCGAAGACTTTCAAGTACATACCTTCAAAGCTTTCACAAATATTTGCCTAACTAAGTGTCAAAAATGATTGTTTCACATTTTTTTCTTACTTTGCGACCTGCCGTTGGTCGCGGCCTCACCGTTTTTTGGTAAATATTTGCATTGATTGGTATTAATTACTGGAGCTAATATTTGAATAAGAAGAAACAGTGAAGTTTATTCAAGTGCAGATGTGAAAGCTCAGTGACTAATTACTAATTATTTAGCTAAGTGATTGACTTTTTTCTTACGCCTTTTAAGAGTCAACTATTTTTATTTGCTTTCCAAAAATTATTGAATTATCTTTTGAGTAAATAAACAGGTATTTATATATGCAGTGAAATCGCACATAAGTGGTGGTGAAGGTGACACTGGCGGAGCTTTCTGTTCGGTTAATAGATTGTCCTTAATAAACATCAAAAAATTTTTCGGCCAAAGTGCGCAGTTAATAGAGATGCCTGATTAATAAATCGTCGTTAAATAGAGCATTCACTGTACACATATAAGCACACAATAAATTGCGACAAAAACAAATTTTCTCTTATTTCCATTGAAGTACATTTGTATTTCTAGACAATATTTATATTGGAACGTCGAGCAAAGTAAAGTAAACTAGCTTTAATGAAACGTGGGGCCAAAAGCCATGCATATAGTAAAACATATATTTGTAGTATTCCTGTCTTTTATATATATTATACTTATGAAAAATTTTCTCAGTGGCGCCTTACTACACTATTTATCTGGCTGTAACTAAAAAACTAAATCCGCTCCGCGCCAAAAGGTATGCTACGCATATTTTTAATACCTAACTGTTATAAACGAAACTAGAAACTTAAGCGAACCATTTTTGGGTGCCACATAGATACATAATAATAGCTATGACTATCGTATAGATTATTTCGAAGTAGAATAGAAAAGGGTACACCATTTAATGGTTTTCAGGAGCGCTACAAAATAAACAAAGAATGCAGAGAATTGTCTAAAGCTGTAGTATATAAGCCATGTATCAGTGCTAACTCTATGAAATGTTGCAAGGATACATAAATTCATCTGTAATAACTACTTTGTCACTTAAAATTCCACTCGTCTATATACATATCGACTTTGTATTCCACTTAAAATTCCACAGGCTTATCGCCAGAGAAAAAAAAAAACAGTTCAAAAAATGTTCTATTAAAAAAATAATATTATCACGTTATTACTGTAGTATTTCCTTTCAGCATACTTAGTTAGCAACAACTGCAGTTAAGCGACATTCCTTGCTTCCACTTGTTACCAAGTGACGGTGTGATTCCTTCCTGGTACTTCAAAGGCTGACATAGATAAGTCAATTTTAATCTTCCAAAAGCTCTTATGCCCAATAGACAGCACTACAAAACATACTTAAGAGCCTTCTGTCCAAATACCTGTTGTATTTAAGTTAGTTTTTAAGATAATTGCATTAAAGAATTTATCAGTCTGGCAACTGAAGTGGTATAAAAGCTTAAATATTTTCGGAGTGCGTATGACGAAATATTTATATACATTTTCCATATTGCTATATAATTGTTGTTAACCATGATGTCACAATAAAGTAATATAACCTTTTTATATTCTATTATTAATTCTTTTTGCCAGTCTATTGTATTTATTCAACTTGTTTGTTCGTTTCGCCACTTTAAGGCTTATGCAAACCAAAACAACTTATTTCCACTTAGCAGTGTGAGTGCTAAGGGTGGTTTTAGCATTGGGTGCGTAGCGTTATATGAAACTGTTTAAAAAAGTTGTTGAACTTCACTTGCTTTTGACCCACTTTCTAAAAAGTTTACTTTATCTTATTGACTTATGTCTTTACCCACATACACAAGTCCTAAACCACTTACCCTCGTCTTTGATTGCACATAACCTAATTTGTATGCCAGTCGGCTGTCACTTTAAGAGAAATCTATTTGATTATGCACCCCAAAAGGTGAAAGAATGAGTAAGCGGGCTTTTACGCAAAATTTCGGTAGTCATAAATCATGTAACCGTCGTGTTTGAGGCCTGGGGTATAAATATTGGTAGTAGTAAATATTATTTGCAAACTGAAATGGTGTCTTGCAAAATGTGCTGGTAAAACAAAGTAAAAGAATTGAAAAGTTGTGGAGATTTCGGAGAAATGTCGTCATTTTAAAGCAAAAATGTGAGTCTAGAAAAAAACTCATTTGAGTTGCCATATAAAAATCTAAGAATGAGAGCAAAGGAAAACTGGCTTTTAGTTGCAATATATGAATTCAATGTTTTAAGAAAAATTGTTTCAATTCGGTTTAAACAAACTATAAAAAATTATATTATTTTGTTTTAGTTAACAAGATCGAGTAGTTTATACTTTTACACATCACTGTCTGTGCATTAACTAAGTAAATCCCCCATATGAGTACCTACATATTGACAAGTTGATGCTTGAGCCGCCGAAGTAGGTATTAGCCAAATATCCATATGAGTGCAGCAAGTAAAATGTTTTTAATAAATTACTTGTTGCTACTTGAATTAAATAATATTAATAATATTAGTATTAAACTAGTTATTACGAATAACATATCGGTTATAAACTGGTGTAAACTGGTATACTATATTTTCAGACAGCATATATTGGAGTAGGTATTATACTTAATAATGCAGATAATTTAACGGCACGTAACATTTGAGAATAATAAAATCGCTCAAATAGAACACATTATTATTTATTATAAAGTATATTTTTTTACTTCATTTTATCATAATTTTGGAGAGTGGCTAATCGAAGAATTAGATGTTTGTCTCATATAGACTGTCATTAATTATGCAATCAAATGCAAGATAAAACACTTTAGTGAGTTACGCACAAAACATTCTCATACGGTATGGCAAAATATTATTTCTTTTAATATAAAATATAAATTTTTTGTTGTTTTACATATAATTTTTTCAGAAAGAGTTAGCAAGTCGTTTAAAGGAGACTCTGCTTCCGACTTTTCTCATTTGAGTAGCAATAAAAAATGTTGAAAATTTAATTTAAGTTTCTTCTGTCTGCCTTTCTATAAATCTTCCTCAATTATTTGCTTTTGTTTTTCAGTGATTTTTTTTTTTTTTTGTTTTTTGTTTTTTTTTTGGCTTAGTCAATTCGCGCACTCAATTCTAATTTGAGCAATCAATCAAATTAAGATCGGCGCGATCAATGAGCGCTAAGTGACTTGAGTGATTAACAAGCGTTTCAACCGCGAAATCAAAAGACTTCAGCAAAAATATTTAGCCAAAAATAACAAGCATGGCTAATGGGCAATAAACGGTAATGAATTGTAGGCAGAACATAGCATAAAAGCATTATTGAGTTGCTGTTCTTTTTTGTTTTCAATTTATATATATATATACATAATAGTTCAAAATCACTTGAATGTATGTTAAATAACTTTCATTGGCTTCAAAAGCGCCGCGCCCCTGCTATTTGACTACAAATATCGTTATTTGCCAGCTCCAAGAGCGTCAGAAAAGTTTTCCCATGGCAACCAACACTAAAGCGCTGTGTGACTTACTTAAGTAGCCGCTAAGGCAGGTGTGAAAATTGCGTACTCATGTTTTTGCACAGTGACGCCGAGTTGCTAAAACGAGAATTTCACGGTGAGAACAAACAAAAGCGATAAAGAAGTGCTAGGACTCTCAGCACTGTTCGCTTAGCGACAAGAAACGCATAAGTCGAGAACAACTTTGATTTTGCAGCAACAAAGTATGCAGTATTTAAATTGAACTGTGGATGTGCGTGTGCGCGCGGTGCTAACAGAAATAGCAACAATGGCAACAATAATAACATAGGCGGCTGGTTAAAGCATGAAAAATTGCAAGCGTTTGATTTGTGGCGGCTTTTGGTTAGCATCTGCCCATGTGCAGTAAATTAAATATACCACACGCTCATATTGGGATTAAGGTATTGGCATTTCTGCAAATCCCATATTGTATTATGCACATTTTAATAATATTTTTTTGTAATTTTTTTGGCACGATTTGCGCACAGCGGCCACAAACATGTGAACGCGTCCGTCCGTTCGTCTGTCCTTAAATCATAAATTTTGCACTGTTGCGGATTCACCTCGTTGGGGTTGCGGGCGAAATCGCGCCGCCAACACGTAGACATAAATAAATAATGCGTGCGTAGCAATTTGACTGCCGTAAATGAAATGAAATTGAAAACGTTAGTTTGCCGTGCGCCAGCTGGGCTAAGCTACTAAGCGCGCTGCTCAGCACATACGGCGCGCCACATATTCTACATAAAGGCATATTCTACATAAAGCATGCAACATAGACGCGCGCGCATGCCTCCATGCACATATTTATGCTGCTTATGTAGCGCAAGAAGGATCTAGGCTCTGGCCATTAATGGCCAACTGCACTCATTTCGCGTTTATCGCTTCGCTGAAAATCTGCATTACAGTGGCGGCGAGTAGCTACGTGCCGCCAACTGCCAGCGCCAGCGCATTTCTACTAAACGTCCGATGCGCTAGGCGCGCTAACCGCATATACAGTGCAATGCCAAGTCGCATGATCCAGTGCAATGCCAAGCCGCATGATTAATCTTTCTATTAGCCGCGTTATGAGTGCCCGTTGATATGGCGTATGGCGCATGCGAGCGCACGTTATTGCCTGGGCAGCAGTGTGCAAAAACAAAGGGCGGCGGCACGCATATTCATGATCGGCGCTATTTGAAGCCGGTCACATGCATTAGCACATACATGCGTGCGCTAATCGACGCGCATATCAACGGCATCGCCGCATGCGCTCCCTTTTTAGATGCTTATCGCGCGCTGCCATTTGGAAGCTGTCACGCGGCTAGGCGCTTCATGGCGTCTACTCGCAAGGATGCCGCATTACAATTAACTTCTTTTAGAATTGTTATTACCATGCGCAGTGCGCCGCAGTCCGCATGCGCGTCGTTCGTGCTAATGCAGCCACATGATTATTTATAATCTGTGCAATTTATTTATATAACGCTCGTGTGCTTTGTTGTTTTAGTCTCATTCATGCATTGCGCAGCGCACGTGATAGCGTTGCGCAACGCCACTTTGCGCCGCCTGCTGTCTGCATATCAATGAACGCCACAGTCACATCCTGCGCTAGCATCCGACAATGACTGCAGCAACAGCTGTGAATTAGTTGCTTGCTTAAGTGCAGACATGGGTTTGCTGCACGCTTTGAATTGTTCAGCTTAAGGGCTATAAAGTTGTTTTTATTAGTAAAACTCGGTTTTTTATTTGTTTGTGCTTGCTTTGCTTTTCTCGCAAGTTGTTAGTTTGATTTGTTGGCCGGTTTGATTTGACCACGATAGCAGGTGTTAACGACTTAAAAGGGCTCTGACGATTGGCAGTGGCAGACAAGATGAATGAGATTATTTCAACAGGTCTGGTGCATTTGATTAAGACATCACGATTCAGCTGACGTCTGCGCCTTGAGCGGTCGCAATGTGGTTAAGTGAAGTGACAACAGTGAGCGCCGAGTAGCCATGTCTTGAATTGGCAGGTACTTCTGCTTGTTGCACGGCAGCAAATGTTGATTGCTTAACTCAACAATTTCTTATTTTTTATATTTTATTTATTTTTTTGTTGTTGCAATTTTATAACTCAAAGTTAAAAATTTAGCTTTCAGTGATCATATTAGTGATCATTCACTTGCAGTTGCTTGATCAGCTTACTTCGCAGGCTCTCGAAATTGTCCGGTTTTGCTAGGTGACAATTGCTTTAGACATCAGTTGTGCAGCATTGTTATTGAACGTGTACTTTCAGTGCCTAAAGATCAGCTGTCAATACTTGCTTACTCATATATTGGTTAGTCGAAAAAGTTTCTTCGTATTTTGTCAATAGATGTCGTTGCAATCGTATATCACCAGTGCTACCAATCACATGTGACATACCATATAGTGTTGGAAAGGCGAGATTTTAAGCTTTATTTGACCAACAAAAAAATTAAATTCGGGGAAGTTGAAAAAAGTTACAGTGATT
Source organism: Bactrocera correcta (assembly GCA_027475135.1). NCBI lineage: Eukaryota > Metazoa > Arthropoda > Insecta > Diptera > Tephritidae > Bactrocera > Bactrocera correcta. Next base: position 4,638,599 of record CM050326.1, read on the forward strand.
CAAAAATGAGTGAAAATAATGAAAAAATTCGCTATATTTTAAAATGTTTGTATAAAAAAGGGAAGAATGCCACACAAGCCCCATTAAAATTTGTGAAGTTTACGGAGACGAAGCTGTATCAGTTCGCTCGCTTCCGTTCTGGAAATTTCTAAATTTCGATTTACATTGATGAATGCTTTACACCGATGGAAAAATGTCTCTAGCGGAAAACAGGGCAAAAAGTGGTCGACCAAACATATTTTTGTTTATTTATTTATTATCACAAATAAAAAAAATGAGTTAAAATTTTATTAGACATACGAAACGACTTTTTTTACTAGCCAATATCTGCTAAAGTGACGTCAGCAACAGTTAATAAGCCCAACAATCATAGCAATGGCGTGCAGATCACTTGGACTTCATTTTCTCCTCAACTAAAACGAAATTATAATAATTTTGTGCCACTAATTTATTTATGGGGTTATAATTTTTTAATACAAGGCTGCTGATTTTGCTATCACAATCAATTTTCGTCTCATTGCCACACCAATTAATGACAATGAAATGAAAGTACAGCTTGACCTTGATCTGCAACCATAGCTTACAGAATTTTTTAGTTTTCCAACACTTTGTTATACTATATGCTGAAGTTTCTACGAGCACCAACGTAAGCGCCGATGACCCGCCTACAACACACCGCGCTACAATTAAGCCACGTTTACCAGACCATATGCGCCTACTACCTTCTCATAGCGTCAATAAGCTAAGCGCATAGGTGCGGACTGCTACTCACTGTCATGTGATCCATTTAAATTAGTCGAAAACAATTAACGCCTTACAAATGTGGTAAATGGAGCTGCGCGCTCTGTCTCTAAACGCCACTTGCCAAGGCGCTCAAGAACGGAGCGCTGTTGAGCTGCACAGCGCTTAAGCGCGTACACTCCAACTGTGCTAACATTGGCGGCTAACAAGACGAGTAATTATGCATGTCAATGGCTAAAAGCAGACGCTTTATAATTTTACTTTTTGTCAGCGCTCCATTGTATGCGATGCTTTTGTGTAAGTTTCACTTTTTAGCGGATTGCTTGCGTTTCGCACAGCTTCTCTCACTACGCTTTGGCTGACGGTACCACCCCTAAATTGCTGTCATTTATTGTGCGTTCAAACAGGTAGTGGCTGCCTTTATTGCTACCTCAGCAGTTCGCGCTGCTATAAACGAAAACTAAAGACGTAAATAAAAATACAACGCCGCGTATTGTACGCTTTCGATATCTGTTCAATATTTGCGCGCCGCGCCGATTTAAAATAATTTATACTTTACTGCGGCGCGCCGTAGGTGGTCTCATGAAGTCATTGCCGCGCACGCGCAAGTCAGAAAATCGCGATCGCCAAGCCGCATACAACTGCCGCTTAAGCTCTTTAAAATTAACGCGCCCTACAATAAGAGCAATAATACGACAGTGAAGCGTCTTACATGAATGCCACATCACTTGATGCATTCAATTTCATACGTTGCAGCTACATTTGTGTGGTGCGCTGCTGTAGTGTGCTTCGGGACGCGTTGAGTTGTGCTGCGTCGCGGTGCGGTGCGGTCTGCGTTAGCGGCGCGCCGCTACAACATGTTGCATACCGCACCTTTACGCTTGTCTGACCGCGTAAAGGTATCTTGTTGTTTAACACCATCGCTAAATTGCTTTACATTTGCATACAAATAAATACTCCTCGACACATCTACGAGCTGGCGCGCATCATTTGCGTCTATATTTAATTTCTCATTCTCACAGCAACTTTTCAACGTTGCTTACTACATTTTTAGTCCTTTTTGTTAAGCGATCGCAATGAGCGGTATGCCGTTGCACCGATGCGTCTTAAGTGCTACACATTATCACTATATAATCATCACTTCAAGCTTATTTATTTGCGCGTACAATGTGCGCTTTTAACATCGATACATATAATAATTGTAAATCAGATTAAATCAGAATCTTCGGTTTAACTGGGAGTTAGACGCTGCAGTGAATTCTAGTCACATAGCGCAGCGCCTTGCTTTTCATTTGTTTATTTGAAGCCTCCTTATGTAGCTCTGATTACTTTTTCTTCTATATAGACTTCCTCCTTGTTTTATTTGTAGATGCGCTCCTGGGTCTGCTGCTGACTTTTCTCAGCTGAAATCGATATACTTTTGAGGTGCTAAAGCAGCGATTGTCGCAAATAAACTTTTGCTGTTAACTTAGAAACCACAAAAAGTGTTACTTCAGTATATATTCGACGTCCTTTCGGGTTACTCCCGCGTGTATATGCTTGTTGAAAAGTCACGGTGTCTGATTTCGCCTTTTTATTCAAAGTTTTCAGTAAATTCGAAGTGTTGATAATCAATAAATTTGTATTGCTTTTTCGCACAGCCAAATTAATTTAGTAAATTAGGATTATATTTGAGCAAGCAGTAAAATGTCTTTCGCACAGCCATCTACTTCATTAACGTTAGGCTCGATTAACGATCAGCTATTTTATTTGCTTGTGATTTGATTTTGTATTTTTCTAATGTCTAAAATTCATCAGCGTCTGCTTTTTTTTTATCGATGTATGCAACCAGATTTACAGCCTGGACAACAACCCGTTGAGTTGAAATTCAGTTTCAACTTAATTTTGTATTCAATTAAGATTTAATGAAGAGAAATAAGGTTTTTATATTTGATGTAAATCGATCTAAATGGTTTTACATTTTGATAAAATTTTTTAATGACATCTTTGCGTTTTGGTAATTGATCAACTTACAATTCGTCCTACGCAGAGGTTTTAATGAGCGTGATTCTTAAACAACTTTTATAGCATCAGAATTTGAATCGATGGCGATATTACGATATATATACTTAATATCGGTTAAAAAAATTTATTTTGAAAAAAAAAAACTCCAGCCGAAAGCTAAGAAACAGAGGAAGAAGAAGACTGCACTTTGGAATGAAAGAAATTTCGCTTTTGATATCAATTTTGTATCAAAAACAAAAAACAACTATTGTTTATGGTATAATCGTATAACTTTTTCGCGATTAAGGAAGTTTGAATATGTTTTCTAAAGTACCGTATCGTGTTACTATTATTAACTGAAGTAGTAGAGTAGTAGTTAAAGGAGATATAAGACAGTTTTGAATCATGAGTTGACGACAAATTTAGGCCTTGAAAAATTTTTGAAAAACTTAGAGCTTTTAAGACACTGTTTTTCTTTTCAAAATTGATATCTCAAATTACAAAAATATGTATAAGAGAATACTGAAAGCCTCACAGCAAACTGCTTTCTTCATTTATGGATGAAAAAATCATATTCTTCCGACTACATATTTATTCCATGTTTGGAGGTCGGTCACCAGACCGCTGACTATTTCTAAATTTGTAAATATATAATTTTTGTTTTACATATTTGCTATTTAAACACAATTTTTAATAAATACTTTATTTCTTTTTCTTTTCAGGTAAGTTTGACAACTTTACCGATTCTAATATATCCTGAAGTAGTTTTTAATGAAGCGTGAGTTTTTCAACAACAGTTTTATAGCAAAACTTTTGAATCGTATGAGGTATATATACTTATATATACTTTTAAAATATCGGTAAGAATAAATTTATTGAAAAAAATAAAAAACTCCAAGCTGAAACTAAAAACCTAATGAACTGGTAACCGATCGAGAAGCTGATCTTCAGCGAGCTTCTGGAATCTAAAAGTATAATTCTGCAGCTTTTGAACTATTCAATATTTATTTATTAATATAAACTTAAAAATACATACATACATATTGGCTTTATAGTGAATAATCTAAATTTTCTCAATCACTCGAAGCGATCGCAAATTGCTTACTTACTGGGAAGAGGCTGCGCGTTCTAGCCGCAGGATATAAAACGAATCAAATAATTATCACGAAGTTTAAAGAAAGCTGATGAAGCGTTACCATCGTACTTCTAAAATCAGCGTGAATATACCAGTCCAAGAAAGCTCACCTTGGGGGGTAACGCGCTTCCGGTCATAAACACGATCGCTGAAAAGAAAGGCGTGAGTGTGAAAACATAATATCAAAAAAAAAAAACCATGAAACCATAAAAATCAAATAACTGTTAATCAAAAATACCCTAAATTGAACTTCAATGAAATTGTTAAAAAGCTGCTGTAGAAAGATAGCGCCCAATCTCAAGGTAATAATGAAGAAAAAAAGAAACTATAATGAAAAGCTGATACACAAATCTACGCACGACGGCATGAGTGTGCAATAAAATATTGCTGATACCAAATAAAAAATACACCAACGATTGCAAAAAAAAAAAAAAAAAAAAATTTGGGCTAATAAAGCAAAATCGAAGAAATAAAAAGTTAAGAAAACAAGTGATCGCTAAGCCTGGGAGGCGATTGCTTGTTTTTGCTAGCGACAGTTATTGAAAATTGTTGTTGCAATTGCAGGTTTGGGTATGCAAAGCAGTCGATTTATTTTTCGTAAGCAACAACAGCCATACAAATACGAGCAAGCCATGCTAATTTACAGACGTGGCAACAACCAGTGGCTTAACAGCGGCCAGTAAAATGTAAACAATTTCAATAAAAGCATAAAGTGACATATGTCAATAATAACAACAACAACACATTTAGCTAAAATATTTACCGTAATACGTACGCACACTTGCCACCAGTTGCGCCCATCAAAATATATTGATCTTGCACTTGTGGCACGCTCACTTGGCCGCATACACAAAGACACAGTTTGCAGATCGGCAAAAAGAAGACAAAAAAAAAAACACTTTTATTGACAAGTTTGTGGTGTGGTCGCCAATGTGACAGGCAAATTTTATGCCTTCGCAATCGGCCGGAGAAATTCAGGAAAATTTCGCGATCAATCAGTGCTGTCAATACAAATTGAACGGTCAATGGGTTACAAAAAAGTAGAACAAACGGTGAAATTGAATTGCTAAAGCCAAGCAAGTGACTTTAAAAAATGTTAAAGTCATATAAATATTATGTATGCATGCTTGTAGAGAGCAGTAGAGGGTGCTCTGGACCTTTCAAGTTCAAAAGCAGTCATTCACTCTTCGCTTTCAATCAGCGTAGGACCACTGTGTGGCAAGTGAGAAACGCGCTGATTGCATGCCAATTATAATTGACACATTGTTGTCAATAATTTTATGCTTGCCACGTCAGTAGTACACTGTGTTAGTAGTGTAACTAGAAATGTCGAAGAGATTGAAATGTAAAGAGAAGAGAATGCAATTAAAGAAAGTAAAGAAAGGGAGTTGGTGGCGAAAGTATTGGACTGATAGCTATGTGTGGGCAATAACAGCTACAAGGAAGCGCTAAATAAGTGCGTTATTGAATATTATATGCAGAGTTGTATTTTTAGTAAATTTTGAAAATTACCGTTAGCTAACTTTTAGTTTATAATGTATGCGCTTGTAGGAACTAGCTTTGTTGCTTCAAAATTTATCTTGAGCTCTTGATGACACAGGCTATATTTCAACCTCTGATATAGGAAAAAAGTTAGCTGTTGAATGTCTTGAATCGATCACAGCTCAAGCATACCTGATCCCTCATAGAACTCTTGTTTAAAAAACTCGAATTAGTAATGCTTTAAAAATATGCCCGAAGCCATGAATAACATAAACAATAATTTAATATGCATTCTCTCACTAAGTGTTGCAAGCGCTGATCGCCGCCGTGCACAACTGACTGAGTGACTGACTGATCACTTGCGATCGACACTAAACAATCATCAATAAGTTCACTCGCAGTTGTTGGCCTAACTGTCTGCAATTACGGCATATGCAACGAAATTGATTTGAACGCAGCAACAACAGCAACAAACTAGTTGCAACAAATGATATTGCCGATGCAACGGTCTGGAATGCGACATGTCTTCCTTGTTGCTTACGCAAATATAAGGCGCGTATACACTCTTATGCAAGTATATATGTTTGTGTTTGGGTGGACATGCAACAAATGACAGCGCTGACTTTTACGCGTGTTGCACGCAATGTTACAGCAGTGCGTTAAGTCATTTGCACTACGCCGTATGCGCTTTGTTTCAATTCTACATTTATTTCCCAGCCAGTGATGTAACAAATGTTTGCCAGTGACATTACAGTATTTGCATATGCCACATTTTTTTTTTGCACTGAGTTGTGCGCACTTTTTTCGCAGCTGTCACAGCGTTGTCATAATAAATTTCCATTTGTTATGCAAAGTAGTGCGAAAAGCAGCAAAAATAAATAAATGAACGCGTTTTCTTCGCAGAGTACGCGAAGTGCAAACGTTTTCGCACAGCGTTCTTGTCGTTGCACGACTAGCCGAAGGTTATTAACTTACCATAAACACTTGCAACACCAACAAATTTATTGCCATACTTTTTTTTACAGCCGCTCAACACAGCAATAAATCAATATTGCACTTGGAAAACGTCCGAATGTGTTGGAGAAATGACAAATTAGTAATAGTAATAAATAAGAGCGGTGAGAGAAGAAAAACGCCTTCCTTTTGAAAGCGAAAGCTGGCGCAATACCCTGGAGAATACAAATAAATAAATAAAAAACTAACAAAAAAAAAAAAAAACAAAACACAAAAAGCAAAGAAAACTATATTGAAACTATCATACCCTTCACAAATGAAAAGTTTTCCATACAAATACTTGATTTTCAACGTTCAATTTGTATGACAGCTATATGTTATAGTAAGCCGATCTGAACTATTTCTTCGGAGATTATAGCGTTGCCAGCGAAAATAATTTGTGGTGAATTTCTTGAATTTATCTCGTCAAATGAAAAAGTTTTCCATACAGGGTCTCGATTTTCAACGTTCAATTTGTATGACAGCTATATGTTATAGTAACCGATCTGAACTATTTTTCGGGATTATAGCGTTGCCAGCGAAAATATTTGTGGTGAATTTCTTGAATTTATCTCGTCAAATGAAAAATTTTCCATACAAACTTGATTTTCAATTTTGAACTATCTTGGGAGATTGATTGCGTTGCTAGGGTAATAATCTCAGCGAAATTTTATGAAATATCTCGTCATATAAAAAAGTTTTTCATACTAACACTTGGTTCCGCTCAAACAGTTTGTATATTAGCTACATTTTAGCCGGTCTGATGTCGACGATTCAAACAAATTATGCAGCGTATTCGTGAGAAAAAACCTGGTGTTAATAATTATCACCTACTATTCAGGGTATAAAAATATAGAAACACTAAAAAATAGAAGAAAACGCATAAATTCCTTAAGGGCGCCATTGACTTATGACCACAGCGCAGCGCATGCGCTCTAAGCTGTTCGAACTCTACGGCAGACACTCACAAACACATACATACTTCATGTGTGACTATGTTGCACAGCTGCAAATGGCAATGAATTAATCTTCGCAATATAAACGCCGCACAGACGCTTTGAAAGCTACAGTTGTCTAGTCAAATACCTAACATGTAACAACTATTTGCATTGCCACATACTCGCAGTCATATATACCAGCAAAGAAATATGTAGTGCATGTGTAATTGTTGTTGTTGTAGAGGCAGTTTCGCAAGATAAATTACGTGTTGACGTACCTCATTGCCGCTCTGGAATGCTGCAGCCTTTACCAGTGTCTTGACCAGCCAGCCGCCGCCGCCGCCAGGAAGTAAGGCTCGCTTAATAAGGCGAGCGGGAGTTGCGCACTTCCCGGTTCTAGCTTAATTTGTTATTTTGTTTTATTTTTTTTTTTTTTTGTTTTTTGCTCTCTTCTGCCGCTTGCTGAGTTGCTCTGGCGGCTTGTTGAATAATTATGTACAGATTTTAGCGTTTGATAAGCATTTTGTTGATTTTAATATTCGCCGCCACTAAAGTGTCATCAATTATATTGATAAATGAGCGCGCGGCGCCGCTTTGAACTGCAAGTTCGCGTGCCTGGCATAAATGTATAGGTTATAATTTGCTAGAAAAGTGCAGCTGAGCGGAAGGGTAATTGAAAATCGGTGGAATTAGTTCTAGTTTGATTTGATTTGCTACAGTTCTCTTACTCACTTGCCTAACGATATGTGGAGCGTCCTTGCTTTTTATACTCAAGTTGGATATTGGATGTCTACTCAGTGTTAGATTTCAACCAGGTTTAATCATAAGTTTAGCCTGTGATTCTCACAATTCTTTTCTACTTCATTTATGCCACAAAGTTGGGGTTTACTGTGGAACTACACGCTTCGTTCCAAAAAAAAAAAATTAGAAAAACAAAGGAATGTTGTATTCCGCAGAGTAAAGTATCAATCTCTAATCAAAACTAGTGTTTTCTAAATGTGAAATTCTATGAACTTTACTCCTTTTAGTCAAAGAGCCTTTCTCTTTTGCATTCTATATTACTGTTCTCTCCCACGAGCCGCTTTAACCAAAGTCAACATTCCAAAAATTCAGTCAACAACTTGTTCACAAGTGTTAAGTCAAACAGCGCACACATTCTCACGAAAGTTCTGCATAATGCCGGCAGTTGCCTAATTTGCAGGACGTGCCACATGCAGATCGTTATTACAAGTCCTATAAAATGTATTTATAAAGTGGGTCAGCAAGTTCCAGGCAATTAAAAAACGATTTATCTTTTACAGTCACTCAATGATTTAAGTGCGTAACAGATTGAATCAATTCGCTGAGATGCGTTTCGCTGAATAAATGCCAAATTTCAATTGCTACATAACATGTTGGCTTGCCGCTCGAACACAATTTGTGTAAAAGTATATATATATGTGTGTGTGAGTGTGAGTGTAGTGGAACATTTTTTTTATTCCTGTACTGAAGCATATGCACAAACATCTGTTAAACATGCCATTCAAGCTGTCAACGAGACGGCTGTCAACGCTTCCAGCGTCTGCCCATCACGGCAGTCAGCAGATGGAGCATGCAGCCGCCACATGCCGTCGCTACCAGTTGCTAAGCGTGTTAATTTACAATCAATTCGAGCGAAAATTGAAAATGCTATTAAAATCGGCAGGCGAAAATCGAAGTGTTTATGTAAAAAACATATGTGATGTATTTGTGTATGTGTTAGTAAATGTGCTTGTGTTCAGTGTTAGCTGTGTGGCCACAGTCAATCAAGTCAATCACGCTGTGATAGCGCATTATTGTAGCAAATGAACATATAATGTTTATCTTCGTTCTTCAACTCACCTTCGGTTGTGGCACAGCTGACGTTGCTTATTAAAATAATATGAAAACAATAAAATACAATTTTAGGGCTACAGATAACATTGTCGAAGTACTTAATTTACTCTTTGACTTTTATAACGGAAATTTTAGCACAACGGAGTAAACTCGCTTTGTTGGTAACCTATGTGCAAACATATGTAGCTTGTTAGACCACCCAGTGCGCTTATTTTTTATTATTATGTTTTTTTTTTTTGATTACTTAACTATGCTCACAAATTTTAGCATAAAATATTTTTTTTCTAATATAATAATTTCTGCTAATAATAACATTTTTTTTTTAATTATTAAAAAAAAAAAATTCGTCAAATAACACAAAAAAAAAAAGCCACAAAAATTCGAACAGAAAATTACTAAGAAATTAAAAAAAAGTTAAACATAACAAAAATTATAAAAAAATAATAAATATTTTATATAAAAATAATAAAAATTTGTTTTTCGGCACATTTTATTGCTAGAATTTTTAATAATATAAAGAATATTATATAAAATAATTTTTATTAATAATAATAATTTAAAATAATATTTTTTTTACAAATATTAAGAAAAAAAATAAGAAGAATTTGAAAAACAATATTAAGAAATTTTTTATTAAAAGAGATATAAAAAAATAATAGAAAAGAATTAATATATGTATATATAAATAATAGAAATTTGTTTTTCAATACTTTTTTATTGCTAGAATTTTTAATAATATTCTTTATTATATAACTCTTTATTTATTCATAATAATTTTTTTAATAATTTTTCGTCGGATATTAAGAAAAAAATACATCAAAATTCGAAGAAAAATTTATTAAGACATTTTTTTATAAAAAAATATGTAATACATACAAATAAATAATAAAAAATAGGTAGTATATATAAAAAAATAAAATAAAATTTTTTCAATACTCTTTTATTGCTATTATTTTTAATAATATTCTTTCTAGTAAAATAATTTGTTATATTAATAAAATTTTTAGAAATATTTGTACGCCAAAAAATAGGAAAACATCCACAAAAATTCGAAAAAAAAAATTAAAAATTGTCCACAAAAAAAAAAAATATATATAATAAAAATAAAAAAAATAATATTCATATGTTTATAAAAACAATAAAAAATTATGTTTCAAAATTTTTTAATTGGCAGAATTTTTAATTATATCCTTTCCAATAAATTAATTTTTATTAGTAATAATATTTTTAAAAATATTTTTCGTCAAGGAAAAAACATAAAAGAAAAAATCCACAATAATTTGGAAAAAAAATTAATTAAGAAGTAAAATAATATAATATTATAATAAAATTAATGATAAATGTATATAAAAATAGAAAATATTTGTTTTTTTGTTTTTTATTGACAGAATTTTTGTATACATATTTGAGTGTCGTTGTGTGTGTAACTAATTTAAAAGTAGCCAAAATGAAATTTATTATTTTTTTTAATAAAATAAGATCTTAAAAATTATAAAAACAAATCCACAAAAAATTAAAGAAATTATTTAAAAAATCTAACAATGTATAAAGTATAATCAATTTATTAAGAAAAATTTTATAAAAAATATAATAAATAATTAAATAAAAAAAAAATAAATAAAAAATAAGTTAATTTTTATATATTACAATTTTTATATATCAAAAGATAAAATTCTTTTTTAAACCATTTTTGGTTTTTTATTTAAAACATATATAGTATATACCCAAAAACTACAAATTATCATCCATTTCTCACTGTTGCTTTCCGTGCCACATGCAGGCCAAGCAGGCATTTCTACTTTAAGCGCTTTACCTTGTTCTGTCACACCGTTAAATAGTTATTTTCTGTAATAACCGTTTAACAAGACGACGAGTATTTAGCATATTTTCGCAATTCATACCTTTCTCTTTCTCCCACGCACTGTGAACAAGCGGCAAAATTGCAAAATTAAATAGAATATGGCACTACCATACCTGCAACAATGTCTGTATGCCGCTTAACGTCTTATTGTTAAATGGAGACAGTGTTTGATGGAGAATGCATAGATAAGTTAATATGAGCTTGGTAACCCAGTAAGCAAATAGTGCGAAGAAAGAAATTATGTAAAATTTACTAAAATGATACATAGCGGCATGTTTGTTCTCGGGATCAAAAAACAATTTAATTAATAGTAGCTAAAATTTATAAAAATTACATTAACAGAGTAATTTAATACTGAAAACTGCGGGATCCCGAAATTCCTAAACAAAGCTCCAGAATTTCCGGCACAAAAAACAGGCCTCTTTAATAGCCTAAGTGATTTTTAAAATTCGGGATCCCGAAATTTCTATTTTAAAATCCCGAAATTCCTATTCTAAACAACAGAATTTCCGGCTCAAAATATTAGCTTCTTTCATGGTCTGAACGTATTTTTTAAATTCGGGATCCCGAAATTTCTATTTTAAAATCCCGAAATTCCCATTCTAAACAACAGAATTTCCGGCTCAAAAAATTGGTCTTAACGTATTTTTTAAATTCGGGATCCCGAAATTTCTATTTTAAAATCCCGAAATTGGGGTACGAAAATTAGCTGCGTCAACATTTACGTCAATGAAACTTATAATATCATTTCACAACTACTTCTTTTTCGATTACTTTCTATAAGTTAAATGGCATTTTGTTCACTGTGTTATGCAAAAAATTTCCTATCGCTGTGCTTTCACTCCTCCAGGCAGCCTGTGATAACTTCTTTAGCCAACAGGCTAAGCACTTACAAACAAATATTTGCATACACTTGGGTCGGGGTCGCTTCTAAATTCCTATTGCACTCTAACGAGGTACGAGGATGTGAAGCGAACACATGTGTGGGCGTTCAGAATTGCCATTTGTTCGCATACCGAGGAGTAGCTCAGCGCCTGTGAATGAATGCGTTTACAAATAGTACACACACATGCATTGACACTGTACGAGTTTTTGCAATGTGAGTGCTAAACTTTTAGCCACTTTTCTTAGGAAACTCGACATTTTGTTATTCTTTCTCAGGAGTTTTGTAGGTTTTTCCATTGTAGTTTACTACTTTTCTACTTGCCGCGCCGAGGCATTTAAATGATAATGGCCAACAGCGTCGCCATGCCAACAATTTGCCAGTTGTCATTTGGCGCGGCAAATTGGTCATTGAAGACTTTTCGTAGGCGCTTAAAGAAGGAGGCACTTAATGAAGTAGCCAAACGAAGTGGCAATTACTTAGCAGGAAATGAAATTTTATAACAGTAACTCAAAATATTTGAAAAATTTTCAACTTTTTCTTAGTCCTTCTGCGGAAATACTCCACGCCATTGCTAAGCAACTTTTACCTTCAACGATCACCATTGACACTGAACTTGTGAAACGCTGCCGAGCTTCATACTCACGCTGTGTTAAATTTAATTAACAAAACACTTTAATGAGTTACCAAGAAAACCGCCACACACAAACATTTTTGCAGGCAAGCACTTGAGACAGGCGATGGTGTGCCTGTCTACAAAGCGCTGCCAAGCGCCAGCCAACGAACGCCATTCACCAATCGAACGGCGATCAATGATCGTCAGCCAGTTAAGGTCAAACTTCAGTTTTACAACTTAACACGCAAGCGGGACCAAACAAAAACAAAAAAAAAAAAGTGGCACTGCTTTTGGTCAGCTACACAGCGGTGGCAATGTGGCAGCCCAAATTACAAGTTCAGCTGCAATCGATCGTGCAAGATCAGTGTCTCAGTTTAATTACGACTACTTCATTTGTGGTTTGGTTGTTGTTCACTTGATTTTGTCGTTTACACACAATGCGATTACGTGGCTAATGAAACTTACAAGCTCAATTAGTTGAAGTTATTTCATGTGGGTTACACTGGCTGCCAGCAGTGGCGGTCGAAGCAATGCTCAAGTCGCTGGTGTCCGGTCACTTGTTGCCGATCGATCACGCAAGTTCGTCGTAAGTGTCTGCCAGTATAATCTCATATTCAAACACGAGAGCAGAAGAGCGAGCCCTTTGTCTGTAGCTGCTGGACTGCATTGTTGAGTCCACAGCTGGGTCAAATAATCAAAAAAGCGGAATCTTATAAAGGTTGATTGATGTCGTCTAGTGTCGTTTAATGTCGCATTTGTTGAATTTGATTCATTGTATCCAAACAGTGTACATTGATTAATGTTGCACGTGTTGCTGCAACTACTTAATATCTTCTCCTCATGGAAGACGTTTTGGAATCCCTCGCTTTAGGTCGCATTCTTGCGCTGAACTGGAGTAGGTCAGCAGCGCCACTGTGATTTTATCTATTTATTTTCATTTTTCCGTTTTGTTTTTGTTGTACTGTCATAAAACTTACAATAGCGCATATAAAGCGCCAGCATGTAAAGCAACAAGCAAATTGCCGCACAATGAATTGGCGCTTTTCCAGTTGCCAACACAATGGAGGCTCGCCGGTAGGCATGCACACACGCACATACACACACATATATAAATATCGATCGGTGGCGCTTTACGCATACCTAACACGCTGTTAGACACATTATTTCGTCATTGTTTTCACTTTTCCTGAATGTGCAACGTATGCGGCCGGATCACCAGCGGCGCACGACCGCCTTATGATCCTCCGACACGCCAGCGCGCATGCATTTGTGTGCTATATAGCTGATCGCCAAACGGCAATCTGTCGGTCATATCCATAGTACGCGTTGCATTCATAAATTTTATGTCATGACATTAATTTTTATAGCTCAGATTCACTTGTTCGTGCTCGTAAAGGCTTACAGTTTCGAAATTTTCAGGGTGAATTGCATATCCAAGTGCACTTCATGAAATCGAAAATTATTACTTTTCAATGTAGTTGTTGTTGCAGCGGCCGAGGTTATAGATATTTCAATTTATGTTTTTTTTTTTATGTATTTTTTGTGTGCTCGTGAGCGTAACTCGCACTTTCGTTGGACAATGGTGTTATTAATTTAATGTTTTGTAAACATATGTATGAAAATACAATAGTGAAGTGATTGCGTAACTTAAATAGACAATGGGCAGTAATTTGTGGCATTTTGTGTGTAAACACTTGGGAATATTGAATTTTGAGATTTTCTATAATTTTTGGGATATTATAGCATAAAATGATATGAGAAGCCTGAATATGTCTAAGTAAAGCGAAAAAGGAGAGCTTTAGTTGATAATCAGTTAAGTCGTAGAACAAATATTGAAATAAAAAATCAATAAAATACAAAAAAAAAAAAAACAGATTGGACTTCGTTTACAACGCAGCTAGAATATCCTTCATAAATAAAAAAAAAACTTTTTATGCAAAATATTAATTTTCTTCGGTCGATTTGTATGGCAGCTTATGCTATAGTGGTCCGATCTGAAAAATTTGTTGTGATCTTTCTTGCTGATACTTTTTCAAACAAAAAAGTTTTCCATACAAAAACTTGGTATCGATCCTTTAGTTTGTATGACAGCTATACGCTATAGTGGTGTGTTCTGAACAATCTCTACAGTTACTTCAGCGAATAGTTTTGTTCCTTTGGAAAATAATACATGTCGAATTTCTTGAAGATATTTTTTCAATTAAAAAGGTTTCTCCTATAAGACTTAATGCCGATAGTACAGTTTGTATGGTAGCTATATCTTATAATGATCTGATCTGAACAATTTTTACGGGAATTGTATTGCTGCCTTGGACCGTAGTATAAGTCAAATTTCATGAAGATATCTTGTCAAAGAAAAGAACTTCTTGAACTTTGATCTATCAGTTTGTATGGTAGCTATATGCTATAGTGATCCGATTTAAACAATATGTTGGGAGATTGTAGTGTTACTTTGGAAAATAATCTGTGCCAAGTTTCACGAAGATGTCTTACCAAGCAGAAACGTTTCCCAAACAAAGACTTGATTTTTAACGACCAGTTTGTTCTACAGCTATATTCTCGACAAACTTGCAGCTTCTTCGAGAAAAAAGGCGTATGCCAAACTTCATATCAATATTTCAAGAACTGAGATTGCAAACGTATGTACGTAGATATATTAGTTAACTTAAGCGCCTCGCTGTGGAGCTGCAAAAGCAGCGCTCAGTGCGTAAAGAAAAAAAGCAACCAGCAACAGTTGTCAACAACAAGTCTCAGCCTAAAGTTGCGAGACTGTGCGAGTTCATAATGTTGCCTTGTGCATGCGCTTGCAATGTTGTTGCTACATGGTATGTATTCTTGTTGTTGTTAATGCTGTTGTTCGCTTGTCAGCTGTTTATTTTCGGTCAGCTGTTGAAGCATTTACGCAAATATTTCGACTTTGCATCACGCGCATGCCAACATAAATGCACTTTTATTGTATATGCATACATATATACATATATGTATATATACCAAAATACATGTTATATACAAATGCCTGCACATAGCAACCGTATCAATGGCAGCTAGTTAAGCCGCTTATGGCGTGGCGCAGCAAATCGCTTTGAGTTGACTTTAAATTGACTGCCGTTGCCGTCGTTGCAGGTGTTGTTGTTGTGTTTGTTGCTGTTGTTGTCGTGCGCTGACAGTTGTGAGCACTTACAAAAGAAAAGTCGTCAAGTCAAGTGGGAGACTTCATTGTTGCTGTTGTTATTATGTCGAGTTTTGATAGTATCGCCATTGTTTTGCATTTACCGGAATTTATTTGCTTGAGTCGCTGAAAATGGCAACGGTTCGTGTTGCCGGTGGCGCTAAAGCGTTTTGTTGGCTGTCTTTAGTCTGCATGCACGCGCGTTTGTGTGTGTGTATCGGCACTTTATTGCATTAATATGGCTTGTAAATGCTTGACAGCGCGATGCAGTAAAATAAATGGCGCTCGCTAGTCCAAAGACATGGCTGTGTTGAGGCATAAGGCTGTTACGGACACCTTAACTTCCATGTTCGTTTGTGGTTACTAGCAATTCACACCATTTTTATTGTTTGGCTAATGAGCCAATTACAAAATTTGTAACGAGCTTAATTGCATTCTTGGCACGTGAAGAAAACGCAAAGCCAAATTGGATAATAAGTAAATTCTAAAGGCAAAAGATACAATAATAATTGGTGAGCCAAAATAGGCAATTTTTTGTGAACAAAATTGATTATAAAGTTTTTGCTAATAGAATTTTTTTAATTTTCATAATTAAGCTCTTAGTTTTAATTATTTTTTAGTTTAATAGTTATAGGTAAATTTTTTAACTTAATTTTCAAAATTTAACTTTTATTGTTAATTTATTTTTCGTGATAAAACTTTTATTTATAACAATTATTTTGGATTATTTTTTAATTTAATTTTTATATATATTTTTTTTAATTATTAGTTTTAGTTAAATTTGTATAACATAATTTTTTATTAATTAAGTTTTCTGTATAATTTACATAATTTAATTTTTCTCAAGTATTTTTCAATTTAATTTTTAGAATTTAATTTTTCATCAATTGTATTTTTGGTATAATTTACATAATTTGATTTTTTTTGTCAATTATTTATTAGTTCAATTTTTATAATTTAATTTTTTAAATTATTATTTTAATTTAATTTTTATAACAAAATTTTTTATTAATTAAATTTTTCAATTTAATTTCATAATTTTGTTTTTTTTTTTAAATTAATTTTTTAGTTTCATTTTTATAATTTAATTTTTTATTAATTACATTTTTGATATAATTTACATGATTTGATATTTTTTCTCAATAATTTCTTGGCTCCATTTTCATAATTAATTTTTTTGTAAATATTTTTTAATTTGATTTTTTATAATTTAATGTTTCATCAATTATAGTTTTGGTATTTTTTGATTTTTTTTTTTTTGCAATTATTTTTAAGTATTATTTTCATAAATTTTATAAATCGTGTTTTTAATTTTTTTTTCGTTTCATTTTTATAATTAAAATTTTTGCTTCTTTTCAATTATTTTTTGGTTTCATTTACCTCATTTAGTATTTTTTATTTTTTATTTTAGTTACATTTTTAATCATTTAATTTTTTATTAATTATATTTGTGGTCAAATTTACAAAATTTAATTTTTTTTCAGTTATTTTTTAGCTTCATTTTCATAAATGACTTTTTTATTATTTTTTGTGTCTCATTTTTATAATTTAATTTTTGACATTTATTTTTTTGGTATAATTTACATAAGTTGATTTTTTTAAATTATTTTTCAGTTTAATTTTCATAAATTTTATAAATGTTTGGGTATAATTTCCATAATTTAAGTTTTAATTTAAATTTCCCAATTTAATTTTGGGTTTTTAATTGATTTTTTTTAGCATAATTTTCATAATTTTATTTTAGTGTTTCATTTTTTTCCACTATAATTATATATACAATATAATTTTTGTTAAATTTAAAAATTTAATTTGTGTTTTTAATTATTTCTTTACTTTGATTTTCCTAATTTTTGGTGTTAATTATTTTTAAAGTTTTACTTTATAATATAATTTTTGTTACGAATTAAAATTTTAAGTTAAATTTTTCTAATTAACGTTTTATTTTTAAATAATTTCCTTAGTTTATGTTTAATAATTTAATATTTTTTTTTAGTTTATTATCTTCATTTTATTTCTGATTTTAAAATTCTTAGTTTAATTTTCAAAATCAATTTGTACTCTTAATTAATTTTATTAGTTTAATTTTTCAAAAGTAATTCAAATTTAATTATTTAATTAATTTTTTTTAAGATTTTTTATTTAATTTTCATAGTTTAATTTTTGATTTTAGTTAATAATAATTCTTTCTTAGTTTTTATAACTTAACTTTTTATTTAATTTTCATAATTTATTATTTTCTGTAGTCTTATTGTTTTCAATCTTTTTTTAATTTTATTTTCTAATTTTTTATTTAAATATTTTTATTTCTTTTTGCGTTCATAAAGAACATATTTTGCCCGTATTGAAAATTATTGCCTTAAGTTGTCGTCTCAACTGATCAACTGATTACCTATGAATTATTGACAGACCTGTATGCTGTTATTGTTGTTTTTGTACTAGTTCTTACCCACAAAGCTATTGATATTGCGCATAATTGTAATTTATGTAAATTTTCTAAGCCGATTTGCAAGTGCAACTCGGCTGCGTACATGTTCACACACACATATGCATACATATGTACTCAAATAAGCATAGAACAACATACAAAAATTGTTGAGAGTGCAGTAAGGGGTACAACTGCTGTTAAGTATTTAACGAACTAAGCAAAAATACAGTTCTCAACAATTACCTTTGCTGCCTACAACAGAAAACTGCTGAGCTTATGGGTCACTTGGGACATGTGGCATGCTATAAAAGCTTGTTAGTAAAATAAAAAAGTACCAATAGCATTTGTAAATAAAAAGTGTAGGCAGATAAAACATGTATGATTAATTTTTTTTTTTTAATTTTTTACAATAATAATAATGATACAAAAATATGTTTTCAGCAAGAAAAAAAAAATATGAAAAACTGAAAGGCTGATATAAAGATTAAAACAAAAAGAATAAAAATAAAAAAAAAAAATAATAATAATAAAAAATATAAAAAAATTAATAATTATGTACAACATTTATATGTGCACTTCTATATCTTTACTTAATGAGTTCAGTGCAATTTTGTTAAAATTTTCGTCGAACGCAACTTGAATTCTTATTGTGCGAACGATATTTGGTATATTTACGCTTTTATGCCTTCTTGCAACCATACTCACATATAAAATTTTCAACAAGCACGTTTATATAAACACCTCTGCATATGCAACTCATACTAAAAATGCAATATTTGAGGCATGCCACTTAATGCAGTTTTGCATTTGCTTACTAATTGAGTGCAAAAGAAGTTGCTATCAATAGAGATGTGTGAGAAACAACAACAAGCAGCAGCAACATCAAATGAGGAGTGTATTTTGCTAGCACGTAACATCATAGATTCACAAACATATACATATGTATATGAAAATGTACAAACGTATGGACGATTATATGTATATATCATTATGAACGCACATTTGCAACGTGACGTCAAAGCCTCCAAATCGTATTACGCAACACTGGCAAAAATAATTGGTTTACACGATTATGCAACCTTTTGTGTTGCATGCCACAATAGCAATGTTTGCTTAACCCACTTACTTGCCACGCATATTTTTTGCCCATTTCCGCATGGAGGTGTTGAAAGTGCGCTTTGAACTCGTTAAAGTCTTGAGGAAGAAATGCCATTTTGTTCGCCCTTTCATGATCAAATGAGTGCGCATGAACTAAATCAATCATTTGCTTTGATTTTACTTTCTATTCACCTTCGAAGATCACCGAAGATCTTATCCAGCCTCATAAAGCGTGCTAGACCTATAAAAATGCCTAGAAGGTGTAGATATAGACAGATATTCATTAGGGTGGATCGGAAAAAAATATTTATTTTTGACTTGGTACTTTGAAAAATGGGTTCGTAGATACCTCTACAATAATCTCTCCAAGTATGAGCTCTAAATTCCAATGGGAAGGTCCTTCGCCTTAAAATTTACAATTTTTTCCTCATTATTAGCTAGAAAAATTCCTAACTCGCTTCCTACAACTTGAAAAAAATATCTCGTTTCATGAATTTTATACTAAATTTAATGCTCTACAAAATGGTTTGCAACAATTCTTTCGTAAACTTAACATATTAATGTTTAAAGTTTGTTTATTTTAGGTCAAAATTTTTTCTCATGAATTTTGTCACTCAATCCCAAAAAATTATTATGAATCGAAAAACTCATAGTAAATGTACTGTAGGTATAATATTCTTCTTTACTGACATATGTACTGTATGCATGTAAGTATATATTTGCAAAAAGTTGAACTTGCTGGTGTCCGCTTCACTTTTGCAGACATTTCGTCTTTACATTGTTGCAAGTTGTGTTGGCGTTTCCCACAGTCGCTTATGTCATAAAAATATTGTAACAGTATGGCTTTGCTGTTGCTATAATTTTTTTGTTTTTGCTTCAAACGATTAGCATAAACAAATTGGTTTAATTCACCGACGCCGCCGACCACATACACTCCGAACCGCCGAACTCCAGCTGTTTCGCTGCAACATCAAGTTAATTCCAGAGCGTTTAGTGCGCCATTCATTAAAACGCTGCACAGCACATACGCACACACGTGCATGAATGCATACACATACAGATGCAATTATTAGGTACTTGGTCATTTCGATTTTACTGGCAATTTTAATGGCGGTCGACTCACAGCCCTTTTCCGCATCTACAACCATGCAATTTTGAATTTTTTTCTTTTGTGTGTGTTTGTATTTGTTGTGTATGTGTGTGAGGTATGTGTACTGCTTTTGTCCACTTTTACTTTTAATTTTTTTGCGCTTTGTGCACTTTGTCTTTACTTGTAGCCTGCATTTTATAGCTGAGAGTTCAAAGCGTTGAGTCCAAAGGACACTTTTTCTACTCTTTGCCATAATTTGAAACAATTTGCCTGTGCGCGCTTTATTGTCTCGTCTAGTCTGATTGCATACAATTTTTATTGACTTTTATTGCCTTTTGGTCAAGCGACAAACGCGCTCAATTTTCCTCAGTTAAATAGAAATTACAAAGAGTACTTTATAAAGCGCGTTAGAGTGATTCTTTGCTAATACTTTCCCAGCGCGTATATATGTATGTATGTGTGTGTGTGTGCGCCTAATGCCATATAGTGTGTATATGTGTGGGAAACACATGTAAAAATGGACAGTGTTGCATAATGGAGTTGAAAGCAGAAGTATGTTGAAGTAAGAATGACGAGCGAAATATTCCGCATATTTTATAAGCAAGTCTCTGTATAGTTATATAATATACATATGTATATGTATAAATATATTTACATATGTATATTCGATAATCGCTTATATCTAATCTCAATTATATCATTTATCGCATTCCAACAAGAAATTTTCTAATTTTTGTGTTCTACTTTCAACCAATCAGCCAACATTCAGAAACATCACGATCAATTTTGCTAAATTTCATCGATTTTAATATTGTTTTTCCCAACATATGACTAGTTGTAGGATAAAAGCTAATAACAGCTCTCATTGTTAAATTTTCATCGCGTATTATTCGTAGACCCATATTAAGTTTTCCACGAATTTTTTGAAATACCGATCTGAAATGTTGCACACGTCTTCTTTTCACCAAGGATCTGCTCATTTGTCGAAATCACTGATGTCGGACCACTGTAGCATATAGCTGTCATACAAACTGAACGATCTGATTCAAGTTCTTGTATAGAAAACTTTTTTATTTGACAAGATATCTTCAAGAAATTTTACATAGATCACTAATTTAGACGAAGCTATAAACTCCGAAGAAATTGTTCCGGTCGGATTACTATAGCATATAGCTGCCATACAAACTGAACGATCTGAATCAAGGCCTTGTATAGCAAATTTTTTTATTTGACAAGATATCTTCAAGAACTTTTACGTAGATAATTAATTAAGACAAAGCTATAAACTCCGAAGAAATTGTTCAGATCGGATCACTACAGCATATAGCTGCTATACAATCTTATCTAATAAAATCAAATTATTTTATGAAACTGGTTTTTGCATAGTTTATTTTCGTAGACAACCGTCTAAACTCTGAGTACATACTAATATTTCCTTATGCTACAATAAATGCCACTGTGTAGTGTACTACAGCAGCTCAAGCTAACTATTTTCTTGCTATTCTAATTTCGAATCGTAAATACAAATAGTTTTATTTATAATAATTTATTATAAATTTTGAATTCATACATATAAATACACACACATGTATTTAAACATGCCTATCTAACTTTAAATAAAGTAATTATTCTTCACTAAACCAATAAAGCGTCAATTAGAAACAAATTGCAATAGATGTTTTCTTTATTTCCAACGCCAGCATTAATTAAGTGCTTTAATTTTGATTGATTTTAAATGTTCTTCACTTCACTTGCTCACGCTGACACCTACTCAAGATGACACACTTCTCCAAGAACCTTGAAAACAGCGCAGGAACTGTGTCAAAGCTATATATAGCTCGCTCTCGTTAACTCGCTTGCGCAACGATTTGTCTCGATTTGTCTCTATTGTGGCGCTAATTTGAATTTAAATGCAAGGTCTGCTTTGTAGCTTGAAGCCGAAGAAATCGAGTGTAGTTTTTTGTTATTTTTTTAATAAATCATTTTCCAGAAATCGCATATGTATTGTTTACATTTGCGTGGAAGATTTTCGAAAATGTGTGTGAAATGCAAATTTCTTCATTATAAACAGGGCAACAGCCATGCATTTCTCATATGTGTGTGAAAAATTATGTGTAAAAAAATTCCACTATAAAATGGTGAATGCAAGCGTTTAAAGTAAATAATGTTTTATGGTGTGAAGATTTATTACTATAAAAAAGGAAAATATTGATATTTTACGATTTTTGAATTTATTATGTATTATTTTTTTAATTTTTTTATTTATTTTTGCAAATTACATAAACTAATACAGCATCGTCTCCGTAAATTTCACATATTTCATTGGTGGCTTGCGTGGTGTTTTTCCCTTTTTTATACAAAAATATCAAAATATAGCGAATTTATTTATTATTTTCACTCATTTTTGAACAGTTGTAACTTTCTTCATCTTCCCCGAATTTAATTCTTTTTTTGGTTAAATGAAGCTTAAAATTTCAACTTTCCAGCACTATGTGGCATGACGCAATGTTATTTGTAGCACGGAGATAGACGGTAATTGTTTAGGGTAAAGAAGCCATCTCAGAAAAAAAAAATTTTATATCGTAAGAACGGATATTAGTCGTACTTTGCAACCGAAGTAAAATTTTTTTCTTGTTTGTATTTTGTGAAAAGTGACAGTTTAGGAAAGCTATAATGAGGCCGAAAATGGGCTCTTTTTCTTAGATTAATTTCAACATATCAAAATTCAAACTAACAAATACCGCTATTCATGCAAAAAGTGCACACTGAGTAGCGAAATCGCAGCACGAAGCACATTTGAAGTTCACACGACTGCACTTTCAGACTTTGTCTCTATCGAACCTCAAACAAAGAAGTCGGCGACACAACAACGTTGTTAAGAATGTCAAAAAATGTGTAATTTACAAAAATGTAGGCATGTATGTATGTAAAGTGACTAAATGAAAAATTTTCTCTAAGAGTAAACAACAAAAAGACGGAATCAAACAATCAAACGAAAAAAGGCAACAAAACAAGGAAATTTAAACAAATTGCTTGCACAGCATTAGAAACAAAATAAATAAATAAACTACAAGCAAAAAAAAATTAAATCACGATTACTTTCACTCCGCACCACAGCCGCTCGATGGGAATTTTTCAAAAAAGCGTTCAATGCCGCAAATCCAAGCAGCAATTGTCACACTCTCACTGTTATAAACTGTCGCTGTGTATGTGTGCAACTCTAAATTTTCAATTTTTTCCGGCTCTTTGATTTTAATTTTATGTAACTATTTCTTCTTGCTGCCGCCGCGGTGTTGCCGCAACATTTGTAACTGTCTGCAGTTTTCTACATATTTGCTTATTTTAGTTTTTTTTCAACAAATTTAAACATTTCTTTTGTTGCTCTATTGCTGTTTTATTGTTGCTTTGTGCATTCACAGCCGATAACAATGCAAATAAATGCATTTCTATTTGGTGTTTATGAGCTTTTATTTGCCTCCAACACTTTGTGGTCTGCGGCCGCAACAAAAAGCTCCTCTTCTCCGATTTCATTTGCTCGGCAAACATTTGTTGTTGCCTGATTGGCGGCTTATCGTTGAGCGATGAGCGCTGTTGCATTATCACCACATTAACATACAAATGAAATTACCAATTGATGGGCTGAATGAATATTTTTTGGTTAATTCGAGATGAAACCGTCTCGCCGGAAATAATTTGAATATGAAAAGAATGGCAATTGTTGGCTTCGCAATCAGGTTACGTGCTATACATTCTTATTGTGCCAGCGAAGATTGCAATGTTTACTTTTTTATTTACAAATAAAAATATTTTCAGATTTAAGATTTTGGTCGAAAAATATATATTTCAACTCTGATTAATAATTGTTTTCACTTAAGAATAACTAGTTTGAAAATTAATGAAAAAACAACAAAATATTAATGTCATGTCAATTAATTAATTAATAATATACGAGTATATGTATATAAGAAATAATATTAATTAATAAATACAAAAATTCCTAAGTTAATAAAAAATATAAAAATTGGAAAAAAAAAATAATTAAATAATAATTAATAACAATTAATAGAGTAAAAATATAATTAATTTTTAAAATTAAATTATTATTGTGTCGGTAATTTGCATTTTAAATATTATTTTTAATTATAAAAATGCGAACAATTAAGAAATATTATATTATATATAATATTCTTATTATTTTTTTGATTTATAATTAAAGGTATATAGAAATACAAAAATTAAAACTCAGTAATTTTGAATTCAAAATCATATTAATTTTTGATATTATATTATTATATGATGTTTTTTATTTAAAAATTTTTTTTTTTAATTAAAAAACTCTAGAAATTATGAAATTTTATAAAAATTTGTAGAGACTAATTAATATTATTTATTATTGTATATATAATTTATACATATATTTGATTTATTTTTTTAATTTCAAACTCATAAAAAATAATATTATAATTAAAAATTAAATAATTTTAGATTAAAAATTATATTAATTATTTAAATGATGTAAATTGTGTTTTTTTATTTTAAAGAATATTTTTAATTAAAAAAACATTTAAAATAAAAATGTTTATTAAAATTTAATTTAATATAAATTTAATTTTTTTAATATATGCAAGCCTTTAACTTTTTATTTTTATTAATAAAAATATTATTAAAAAACAATAAAATAATTAAATTAAAAATATGTAATATTTATTAATTTTAATAAATTTAACTCTTTCCATTTAAAAAAAAAAAACCGATTTAAAATAAAAAATATGAAAATTTTTATTTTTTTTAATTTTTAATATATCTGTTTTCAAATAATTTGATAATATATGATATTTTAATTAATATATATAAAAAGAAGCTTTAAATTTATAACAATAAAAAAATTGTTATTAATAATGATTATATTAAAAGTATAAATGTTAAGAGGAATTCGAATAATTAAATAAATATTATTTTTTTAAATTTGTCATTTAATTACTTTACTTTTGTATTATTATAAAAAAATTATATATTAAAAAAAAATTTATTCAGGTTTTAATTTTTTATGTTTAAAATATAAAAAAATATTATTTTTTAATTTTTTATAAATTAAAAAAAAAAAAATATTATACTTTTATTTTTTAATTTATTTTTAATATTTAATTTTTATTTTTTATATTTAAAAATTTTATTTTTTTTAATATACATACTCGTATATATCTTTGTTAGTAACTGCAATTGTTAACTAAAAACGTTAATATTATTTAAATTAATGAAATATTTTTAGATTTTGGCATGATTTTAAATTTTGCTTTAGGTTTTTGTTTTCACATATAATATTGTGACTTAATTGAAAACAAAATTTTTCACAATGTGAAATTAAATATTTTATATAATATTGTATTATTATGTAATAAAACAATATTAATTTATTCTTTTATTATGCAAAACTTCAAGTTCTTAATTTAAATGAATAATAGCAAACATTATTTGTTTTTTCAAATAAAAGTTAATTGAAGAAAAAAATGTGGAAGTATTATACATATGTAGATATTTTAATATATTTACCTCAAAATATTAAATATCAACAACATTCATCATTCCTAGCAGGCCTTGAACATTGCCTTGCCAAAAACACGCCCCACTGTTTGCTGACAAATAGCAAATATCTTTTTGCATTAATGGAAGAGGTTCCTTTCAACGCCATAATACATTTAAGCTGGAACGCAATGGCTTAATGTGTGTTTCTTAGGCAAATCCATAAACAGCAACTTTCACTTTTTCTGACGCAACGAGCTACTTAATTATTAAATCATTAACCTGAAATGCAATAAAAAAAACTGCTTGGAATAGATATTAGCACGCCAATTGCTAATTTACGCTTGGGTTCCAATGTCAACGTTGAAACGATAACGCTACCTGGCGCAGAACCGCACACACACACTAACAAATGCGCTGACTGAGAACGGCGCGGAGTCTCTGAGGGACGCGCAACACATACAAATGACGAAATTAAAATAATTCTTACTAATAACCAATTATATATGTCGATACACGCACAACAACCATCACTTTTGTTGTTGTTACATTAATTAGCTAAACAGAAAATAATAACAAATTAAGCGCACTTTTGGCGTTTCGCTACAATTTTCGCACAAGTTAATTGTTGCTTACTTGTTTTTGTCCTCGTTGTTGTTGTACTTTTCACAATTCACCAACGCACATGTGTGCGCATGCAAATGTAGGCGTGGAGTGCGGTGCTGCAGTGGGACTTTGTAGCCGGCAATTCATTGTGTGGACGGGCATTTTGACGCGCTGCCAGACAGACTGGCAGCCAGCAGAAGTTAAATGAGTACACATGTATGCATGTGAGTGTGTATATGTTTATTGTGCGGGTGGCGTTTTTGCCCTGTTCAATGAAGCAACAACAACCGTAAAGCCCAGGCATAGGAAGCGCAATACAAATGCATGATAAATAGTAGCACCAAAATGAAATGTCAGTAAAAAATTGTGCGACATAGCGTATGAGTAATACGCAGAGACGAAAGCAAAAGCTGCAAAACCCCAAACAACCGCAGCAACAACACAACAATTTGCAAGCCGAGAGCGTTCAATGAGCCACTGACCTATGGCAAGCGCGTTCGCATTGCGATTTGCTGTAGGCGATTTGTGGTTTTGTATTGGTGTGTGTGTGTGTGCTCGGGTGTGCGAAATTGTGAATGAATGTGCGTGCGTGTGTGTTGCTGTTGTGTTTATTTATTTTTGCGGCGCGCATACTGGAAATGGCAAGTGCCGGCGTTGTTGCCATTTGCGCTGAACTCAATTAGCTTGCTGTAGATTTGGATTTTCAAAGCTTTGCGCTAGATTTCGAGCCTGTTGGAGGGCCTTGAGATAAAAAAACGTTTAATTTATTTATACCTTATTCTAAGTACTTTAAGCTTTTCGTGATAGTTCTAACACCCAGAAAGCATTCTATAAAATGTATATATGAATGATCGCCGTGATGATCTGAGTCGATTTAGCCATTCTTGTCTGTATGATCGTCTGCATATGTATGTATATACGCGAACTAGCTCTTGAATCATTGACATATCGACCTAAATTTTTATACAGCAAATTTTCTCTACAAGAAGCTGGTCATTTGTCGGAACCGTCGATATAAGATAAATATAACATGTAGCTGCCATGCAAACTGAAAGATCAAGATCAAATACTTGTGGGGAAAACTTTCGTATTTGAAAATATATCTTCATAAAATAGAGCATATACTATACTTTTGTTCATATTATCTCCGGTTCGGTTTAATATTGGTGACATTTTCGCAATTTCGACGCCAAATTTTTCCTCCAACGTGGCAACACCGCATACTTTCCAGGAAAAATACGAGTAAA
The DNA here is from genome assembly GCA_027475135.1 of Bactrocera correcta. Taxonomy (NCBI): domain Eukaryota; kingdom Metazoa; phylum Arthropoda; class Insecta; order Diptera; family Tephritidae; genus Bactrocera; species Bactrocera correcta. The sequence goes on from CM050326.1 coordinate 4,666,240, forward strand.
TGTGAATCAACAAGAGGCTAGAAAATGCAAAACGAGCAAATGCATTTAGTCGGTTGTCGGCGACAACTTGTTGATGATGTTGGTGAGTGTTGTCGCCGCCACTGTGTTGAGTCGCTACTGTTGACGCAATTATTGTTATTGTTATTGCTGTTGCTCTTATCAGCGACGTTGTTAGGCATGTTTATTGCCATTTTTGCTTGGCATTTATTTATTCTTCTTTATTGCCTCTTGCGTTTAGTTTCGCAGTAACTTTGTTGTGACGTTATCTGTTGTCATATATACATTTGTACGTATATATGTACTTAAACAAACATATGTATATAGAAAAGTATGTGCATATATTCGTCTATTAAAAAATTGACAGAAACCCACCAATTTGAATTGATCAAGAAGTAATTAGGTTTGATAAGAAATAAACGCGCTTTAAACAAAAAAATTGGCTCACTTCTCTTTTCATGCTGTAACAGTGGGTTTTTTGATTCTTATCACAACGTTTTGTCGTGTTCTTTACTTCCTTTTTGTCTTTTATCAAACGCTGAATCTGCATTTTCTAATTGACACTCGTGTTTTATGGTAGTTTAACACAACTTTGCGATTTTATGATACTCCAAAAATAACTCAAAGCCAAATCACAAGTTCAATGGCAAAAAATGATGAACTTATATGTCAAAATATGTGTGCGAATAATAAAAAATAAATAATTATAACGGTTACGTGATAATGCAGAATGGTAGAAAGCAGCAATAAAGTAGTCTAAACACACTCGTTAGAGCGTCAAGAGCAGAACGGTAAGAGCGCTGATAAGTGCGCAAAGCAAGAGTGATATGCAAGATTTGATGAAATTATGGTAGTAAAAAATCAAAAAATCAAGAGACTCGCGTTAAAGTGCGCTGAGAATTCATGAGCACAAAAAAATGCAACCCAGCGCACTTTTTTGCGGATTCTTATATGCACTTAAGTCATTTATATTGGCTTAATAATACTAGGAAGCAGTTAAAAATAGTTTTGAAAATATTGAGTAGTCAAAAAAGTCTTTTCGTATTTTGTCAATAGATGCAGTCGTATATCTCCAGTGCTATCAATTTAATTATGTCAAGCTATACAGTGTTGGAAAGGTGAGACTTTAAGTTTAATTTAACAAAAAAATATTAAATTCAGAGAAGTTGAAAAAATGAGTGAAAATACTGAAGAAATTCTCTATATTTTGAAATTTTTGAATTTAAACAAGGAAAAATGCCATGCAAACCAACAATCAAATCAACACAACGATATGAAATTTTCTCTACGTCTTCTTAAATATATGTACATTGAGAAACAAATATATTTTTTGAAAATACTAACTGTATATTATTATAAAAGATTTTGATTACATATTCTATGCACTTCGTAGTCTATTCACTCTCAAAATTTTCCAGTGTTGCGTGAAATATGCTTGCTTGCCATTGATTTTTGAACAGATTTAAGCAACATCTTTAAAATTTTCTAAAAAATTTGTTGAAATGAAAATCATTTCTTTTTTCAGAAAGGCATCCAAAAACCAAACTGCCAGCAATTGAAATCTTATATCAAAAAATTTCAATCCTTAATTTAAATTGCGCTCAGTACTTAATACTTATAGCCCAGGCACGTGTTTTTCATCACTTTCATCAAGTTAAAATTTCATTTTCTAATCAAAAATTCGTACGAAATATTTTTATTTAAAATGGGTTTTTGCACTGCTCAATATTTTGTCATATACTCCCCACACATTTACTGTGAGCGGCACAACTCACACACATTCTTCCCAGCAATATATGAAAAAACATAAACACATATATACACAATTGTAGAATTTAATCCGCTTGCCAGACAGTCAGCTGTTTGTTGTTTTTAACTCTCACCGTTTTCGCGTGACTTTCGGAACGTTTGTCCGTTTGGACCTTGGCTGTGGCGTACGTTACACCTAGCACGCTGACTGCTTTTGGCGGCGCTTGCGAATTTCGTCATTCCTACGAGACATTAGTGCAGTGCAAAAACGACAATAGAACAGCTAATAACAATAGCAAAACAACAACATATGTTTACAAAATGCGCTTTTAACGGCTTATCACACGTAAGACCTACACATGCATACACATTCAAATAACCGTAAAGGTGTTTTCGGAGCAGTTGCGGTTGAGCGCTGTTGCGATGTGCGGTAACAAACGTATGAGTCAATAGAATTTGCGATATTTTAGTGTGATGTGCGATATTTAAAGAAGTTTCGCATGTCTAGGGAGTATATACGTATAGTATAAATGATCAGCGTGACGAGCTGAGTGGATTTTGTTATGCGTGCTTGACTTTCAGTCTGTGTATACGCGTACACGTTCCGCAGTTTTTGAGTTATCGTTCAGAAACTTTGTATATGTACTTTTCTCTCCAAGAAGCTTCTCATTTGTCGGCATCACTGATATTAGGACGTCTATAACATATCGCTGCCATACAAACTGACAGATCCGAATCAAAAGCTTGTATGGAAAACTTTTTTATATCATGAGATATCTTCATGAAATTTGATATAGGCTACTATACAACACAGAAATATATCTGTGTATATATATATAATATCGGGAACAAATTGTTAAGATCGGATGACTATAGCTTATAGCTGTCATACAAATTGACCTATTGAAATCATGTTCTTGTATGGAAAACTGTTTTATATCATGAGATATCTTCACGAAATTCGACATAGGCTACTATTTAAGGCAGCAAAATAATTTCGGAAGAAATTGCCTAGATCGGATCACTATAGCATACAGCTGCCATACAAACTGGCTGATCCGTTGCAAATGCTTGTATAGAAAACTTTTATATTTCATGAGATATCTTCATGAAATTTAGTATGAGTTGATTTCCAATAGAACGTTATAATCCACGAACTAATTATTTAGATCGGTTCACTGTAGCATATAACTGTCGTACGAATAGACCGATCACTGTTAAGTCTTAGTAAAAAAAAAGTTTTTATTTCACGATAATGATGTGCATAAAGAACTTTTTTCTTTATGAAATAACCTTAATTCGACTTAAAGATTGTTTATATCAAATCAAATCGATAGAAAGACATAGCAAACATTTTCAGATGTGATTACACATTTATTTCCTATGGGAAATGCAGCTATGAACGATATCATGGTTTCGGTGCAGTCGAAGTAAACTCTTTTTTTCTTGTTTTTGTAACTACAGAAAAATGATAAAAAAGAGTTTTTCCTAGACATTTTTTTATTCTACTTATTTTTATTTTTTTGTTTTTTGAATGTATTTGTTACGATTTTACGGTTAAATTTCGATTCTGTAAATTTCACGCTTCCAAAATGAGATTTCATAGCTCCGTAAAAGAGTTCACGCTCAACTTGCCACACGTATTGTGCGCCAGCACTTGATGCATTAAATAGGTCATATGCACGCACACACACCGCTGCTCCAAATATAAGCTCAAAATATTAATGTGCTACTTTTCTATAAGTATATGTATATATGTATGTAAACTTGTATGCTAGCGCTTATAGTTGTATGCAGTGTATGAGTGGGCATATTTGAGCATTCTAATGCGGCGCAAGTTCATTGCATCGAAATTGAAAGCTCACTCGGCACCCCACTCACGCACGCACACACACATTTGCCACACATACGCAAACACTTTCATTTTCCCAAAGTTGATTGGCATACTAAATGGGGCGGTGACGGTTGGCTGCTGCGGCCAAAGTCTTCACCAGCGAACCGTGGCAGCTTGAACTTGTGACATCTGTGTGCCAGAGAGGCACGTCAGAGATAGCACGCGACAGACAAATGCACCCAAATCATTTGCTATGCACACAGGCGCACACATGCTAATGCTCGTACTTGCACGTTTTTATATATGTACATATGTAGGTATGCATGTATGTTCATCATGATATTTAGGACTGCTTTGTACACGTGGTATCTGTGCCGCGATGCGGAGGAATGCTGGAGCGTAACACGCACGGAAAGCACGCGAGAGCTGCCACTCAAGTAGGGCAGTGCTGTAAGGGAAAGGGGGCATGCATATATGTAGCGGCGTGAATTTGAAGCAAGTCTGTCTGTCTGTCTGTCGGCAAATGATGCCATATGACAGCGCTGCAGCATCGATTGCTTATACAGTTTACCGCTTTCGATGAGTGGACGCTCGATTTATGTCAAACCGATAATGACAGCTAGTTGACAGCTTGACAATTTCGCTTCTCATTGCAGCATACTTGGGTTGCAAGTGATTGGAATGCTTAAGCATAAACCTGTGAATATTAATTTAATAATATTCAATTGGGGTTTTAAAACTTTCTGTACTTTTTTGGTTTCTGACTTAAAAAAAAATCAAAAAATAATTTTTCGTGAGATTCTTTTGATTGAAAATTACGGTTTTTTCGGTTTTAAGTCGAAGTTAGGTTTCCTCTTTAATGTTCTAAAGAAATATACAATATTTTATTTTATTTCTTGTTTTAAATATTCGTGCAAAAAACTGTACGCAATAAAAATAAAAATCTCAAACCTTTAGTTTTTTGCATTTTTCACTTACATTTTGAGGTTATGTAAAAAATCTGTCAATACGAAAGTTGTAGATCTTCTCATGATCTGCAACTTTGTCATATAACATTTTTCCATAGCACTCGTAGTTTTGCCGGAAATCGAAATTAACCGATATAACCCTATAAATGCTACCAAAGCCAGAGGCGATTACTCTTACCGAATTCTGATCGCCCGCAAATTATTTTTCCATTAATTTTTGATATTTTATCTTTTGTTTCCAATTAATTTTAATCTAATATGAATTTTATTCACGTTTTACTGTTTTCAAAAGCTATTTTTGGAAGAAATTTTCAGTTATATTTTTTTTCTTTGAAAATTTTTTAAAAAAATTTAAATTAAATTAAAAAGAACAGCATATTTCAAGTTCAAAAATAGTCTTCTCAACAATAATATTTTTTGGAAAAAATGTTTTGTTAATGTTTTTTTGAAAATATTTTAAAAAATTTCAAAATAAATTTTCAAAACACATTATTTTTCAAGTTCTAAAATAAGATTCTGCGCTAGGCTATCTTTGGGGAAAAATTTCTGTTATATTTTTTTTATACATTTTTAAAATTAAAATTTACAAGAACGTAATATTTCAAGTTAAAAAATTTTAAACTTATTTTTGAAAAAGGTTTTCAGATATATTATATATTTTTTATATATTTTTATACCCTTTTAAAATTAAACTTTCCAAAAACGTAATATTTCAAGTTCAAAAATTTTAAACTTATTTTTGAAAAAGGTTTTCAAATATATTATATATTTTTTAATATATTTTTATACATTTTTAAAATTAAAAATTTCAAACACGTAATATTTCAAGTTCAAAAATATTAAAAAAAAATTTCTATTTATTTTTATATTTTTTTTTTTATATATTTTTAAAAATTTCAAAGTAAATAAAAAACAATATGTGTCAAGTCTCTCCACGGAAGCTGTAACCGAAATTAAAAAAAAAATCGTAACCTTAATATGCCACGAAAAAGGAAGTCGTCAGCATATACAAACTACCTATAACTGCAACAAATTGCGGCGTAGTGTGAATGACTTTTAATAGACCACAAATGCAGCACACTGCTGC